>JAJHZJ010000684.1:1259018-1730592 GCA_023548195.1 Bettongia penicillata ogilbyi
AAGAATAGTAAGCCTTTTTGCCTGGATCATAGAGTGTGTCAAGAATAATGTTAAAAACATAGCTAAACAGAAATGGTTACTTCATAAACAAATTAGAAAATCAAGATTTGGAGATACCTTTTATACATCCTTCTAGGGAAATAGTACATGACCAAAAAAATCATAGAGAAGAAAGTAAGTGATAAAGTAGAAAATCTTAAACAAGTAAAATTTGAGAGTTTTGCACAAGCAAATTAATGGAGTTAAAATTAGAGATTAAACATATAGCCAAGAAGGTATATTTGCCCAAATTTCTCTTCCAAATGTCTGATATCCAGGATTATTAATTAATGTATTTAGATATCACGAAGATTGATTCCTTAATGGATAAGTAGTAAAAAAAATAAGTAGACAGTTCTCAAAAGAAGAAATACAAACTGTCAACAGTCATGTCAAAAAAAAACTGTTTTAATGACGAATAAGATAAATTTATATAAAAGCAGTACTGAAATTGTTTCTTATACCAGTTCAGTTTTCAAAGATGTCCAATCAATGACTAAGCATTTATTAAATACTTTTATGCCAGGTTCTGTACTAATCCTTGAAGATACATATAAAGAACAAAAAAAAATATACCCTACACTGAAGGAATTAATATGCTTACATGAGAGACAGTATGGAAACCAAAGTACAAAAAACGAAGGATTTCAAGTGGTTGTCTTTTTCTAAAGTCACTTACCTTAGTAATTTCTGGAAGTGACTGGATATTGGTCTTTCTGACCCCCAATCTAAAGTTGTTGATTGATACAAGCATACACATAGATGATGCTGGTAAAGGTGAGAGTAGGTGAGATGAGAGAATCATATCCTAGATGGTTTTTAAAGACTCCACAAAGTGATGTAACAATATTTTTAGGTCAGGTTTTAGGTGATAGCGAGATACGAAGGGAAAGCTTGAAATGGTTGATCAACTACATTTTGGGAATAAATAATGGTAAGAACTCATACTAAGAACCAAACTATCTTCTCATTTCTGCCTTACCATTATAAGTTCTCCCAAGTACTGTAGTAGATAGAAAACTGAACAAGAATTAGATTTAAATCCAGTCTTAGTCATTTATCCCTTTAACACTGAGCAAGTCAATTATTCTATATGTCTTAATTTCCTCACTTCTAAAATGAAAGTGACTTATCAGGTATGTTCCACACCTAAATGTGTAGCTGCTGGGAACTTCCATTTCGAAAAAATGTATTAATTCTCTTTAACCCATTTTCATTTTTCCTCACTAGAATTCAGTTCATCCATTCACACTCGAAATACTTGCAGTTATATTTAGATTTAAAAAAATGCTCAGTTTAAATCATATATTTGTATGGACAGCTCACTGAAATTACTGTGGACTCAATTAGCCTGAAGTATTTCCTCTTTTAGAAAGGACTATTTTATATGGACTGTACAGGAATACTTGAGAGGAAACATTCCAATATTTGGTAAGATAATTCTCAATCATATGGAAAACATTATCATGATACTATATGCATTTTCACTGTGAAATCCAATAAATACTACCTTGAAACGATTAGACCAGGCTTAGGGAACTTTTCCACACATATTTAATCATATGCTCCTACAAAATTGTAAGATATATGAAGTGTGAGCTTGTATTTGCCTCTGCCTTTAGCATAAGATTTTGAATATAGGAACATCTTAATAAAATCTTTTATATTGTTGCTTTTTAGGAATGCTGGGCTAGAAGTGTGGTAGAATTTGGCTTAAAAATTACCTATATAACATAATTGTATTCTTGTATACTAGTTTTTTTTTTCAAATTATGCTCAACTATTTTCGACCCCATTTGTGGTTTTCTTGGCAAACTTCCTGGAGTGGTCTTCCAGTTCCTTCTCCAGCTCATTTAATAGATGAGGAAACTGAAACAAATGGGGTGAAGGGATTTGCCTAGTGTCACATATCTAATAAGTGTCTGTGGCTATATGTGAACTCAGGAAGGTGAGTCATTGTGACTCCAGGCTGGTACTCTATTCACTGGACCACTTAGATGACTTCTTATATTTAGTACTTCATGAAAATGGTCAAGTTTCTCAAGCTTTCTCAGCTTCAATTTTTGCATTTGTGTAATAGGAAAAACGATATTTATACAATATTTCTCACATGTTTGGTGTTATTTTAAAATATGATGATATGTAAAAAAGAATTAAAAGCCTTAAATTACGATAGTAATGACAATATTATCATTATCTTAAGGGTAAAATTTTACTATTAGAAATCAATTTCTGGGGGAGGAGGCCATATGGCAGAATAATATCAAGGAATTGCTACTGCTCTTCACCCAAACTCTGACAATTACCTGTAAGAAAAGGTTTTTATACAAATTCTGGAGCTGAATAATCCAGATAATGATTGAGTGAAGCAAATCACCAACCCAAGACAGCATGGGACGTCACCAGGAAAAGTGATTTGCTTGAACGTGGAGTCCACTGTGAGCCACAAGGGAACAGACAAGATGTGAGCAGGCATTGGGGAGACTGAATCTCGGCACCTGTGGCTGTTTTCAGATTTAATGACCCCCAAAAGGCCTAGGGCAAATTAAAAAGTCAAATGAAAAAGGAAAACCTGTCGCATTTGTTTGAGAGAGTTGAGTGGTGTGACCCCAGCCCCAGAGTGACTGAGGGGGCAAAAGAGGCCTCTGAGTAGTAACACCGGGGGCAGTGGCAGTGAAGTTTTCTGGACATCTATGCCTACAGATTGTGATGGTATCAAGCTACTGACGGTACCCCCCATTCCTTCTGGAAGCAGAGAACTACCTTAAAGAGCTCAAAAGGCAAATAAATAGCTAAGAAAATAATCCAAATAAAGGAAAAAAGAATCATACTATAGAACCTTACTTTGGTTAAAAGGGAGACCAAAGTATCTTACACTAGAAAGAAGTAGGGGAGAAGGAGATAAGCAGGGGGTGGGGGATGAGAGAAAGGAGGGAAATTGTGAGGAGGGGTTAATTAAAAATAAACACTTTTGAGGAGGTAAAGGGTCAAAATAGAGAGTAGAATAACTGGAGAACAGGATACGATGGGGAAAATATAGTTAGTCTTTCACACCATGACTGTTATGGAATTGTTTTGCATAACTACACATGTATAATCTATACTGAACTGCTTGCCTTCTCAGTGGGAGAGTAGTGGGAAATCAAAATCTAAAAACATGTATTAAGAATTGCTTTTGCATGCAACTGGCAACTAAGATAGACAGGCAATGAGGTATTGAAATCTATCTTGCCCTATAAGAAAACAGAGGTGATAGAGATAAGAGAAGGGCTTGGTGTGGTAGAAGGGGTTGAAGATTGGGGAAAATGTTCCTCAGAATGGATGTCTTGGGGTGGCTGAAAGCGAGAGAAGAAGGGAAGGAAATTTGGAACTCAAAATCTTGTGGAAGTGAATGTTAAAAACTAAAAATAAATAAACATTTTTTAAAAAGAGAAAAAAAAATTCCTTGAGGTCAGCATACGCTGTAACTAATGACAACGTAATATATGAAGTCTCTGACACATTAATGTGAATGGAAAGTTAGAAGCACCGTTCTTTATAACAGTTTGGATGTCATTAATTCTTGCACCCTCTTTTTTTCCTCAGTAAGGAAGCTGAGGCTCAGAGAAGTTCAATGACTTTCCTAAAGTGACAGTCAAACTATCATCCTGACGATTGCCCTCCCGTTCTAATGCTCTTTCTTCTGCCTCTGGCTGCATATAGTTGATTTTTAGACTTTTCTTTCTTATATTAGTGGGTATATAATCATGAGGGCAGTTGGAATGAATGGACAACGTTGAACATCTCAGGGAGAAATTAGACACTAGGAAGTGTGAGCCCTTCATTTCATGGGTAAGGAACCTGAGGGTGACTGGTAGGTGAAGTGTCGTGATCAGGGTTACATGATTAGTAACCTATTTATGTAAGATCTCAACCCGAATATTTTGCATTCCAAGACCAAGAACAATACCCAATACACAGCATTGTCGTGGAAAGAATTTAGATGAGAAGGGTGCCTGTAGGGCAATGGACGTAAGAGGGTGAAGTAGTTCTGAACATGACCTTCAATGACCTGATAATTCAATCAAGGACCAAGAAACTTCACCAAGACCATGGAGAAAAATATTGGACAGGAAAACCAAACAGCCAGATAAATCTAATAAAATTCTTGGTGATTTCATGAGCAATTAGGAGCTGGTGGAAATTTTATCCTGATGTAATAATTCTAGAAAGAGAAATGGTATTATTAGAGGCATAATGAAAGTCATAGGAATTTATACAGGGTAAAAAATCGATATCTTATTTATACAGAGAACTTTCACGTCTGATCTCTTTGGTCAAACCAGTGGCATACACCCAGCCACATAGATCATTCAATGACTTTTGAAATATCCAAACTTATTTTCCACTGTGGACATTTGGGGAGATTATCTCCCCAACATGCACCAGGGTGATATTGGTTGCAATTTGGAGCATATATGTTTAGTAATGAATTTACTTCATTGTCTATGGAGACTTTTAGCAAGATATAGTTTTCTTCCTTATCTCTTTGATTATATCTATTTCTGCTTTTGATTTGTCTGAGATTAGGATTGCTACCCCTCCTTTTTTAAATTAGGTGAAGCACAAAATATGCTGCTCCAATCTTTTACTATTAGCCTATGTGTATGCCCCTGTTTCAAATGTGTTTCTTATAAACAATATGTTTTTGGATTATGGTTTTTAATGCATTCTCCTATCAGTCTGCATTTTATGGGAGAGTTTATTCCATTCACATTTACAGTTATGACTACATAAGTATCATTACAGAGATACCTAGGAAAATTATTATAGTTAGAGTTGCTGTTTGTGTCTTTTCCTGCATCCCCTTCCCCTTATTTATACTTGTAGTTCTCCCTTCACTGTTCCCTTCCAAAACAGAGTTTTAATTTTTCACTACTGCCTCCCTCAGTCTTCCCTCAATTCTTTCAGCCGCCTTCCCTTTAATCCCCATTTCCCATATCATTTTTCCTCCCTTTTAGCATCCTATCCCTTTTCTTTTCTCCTACCCCTCCTACTACCTATAGAGCTAATTGTATTTCTATGCTTAATTGAGTTTGTTGTGCCGTGTTTGAATCCAGTCAGATCAGAATATCTCGCAAACAATGCTCATGTCCCTCCCCTCTTTTCCTCTACTGCAATATATGTTTGTGCCTCTTCCTGGTTTGGAATTTATTTTTTTCCGCCTCCTCCTTTGCATGTCTCACATTGCAATCTTTTGCAATCTTAAATCACATTTGTTATCATCACACCATTTATCTTATACCAATTCCCTCTATCTATGTATGTCCCTTTTACATTTCATAATAAATATACAACCAAAATGGTGGAGAAGAAGGCACATATATGCAGGGTCTCCCCACACAGACCATAAAATACCTATAGAGAGGGATTCTCAACAAATTTTGGGGCAGCAGAATTGGACACAAAGTGGAGATTTGCAGCCCAGGGTGATCAGAAAGGCCCAAGGGAAACGTCAGTTGCATCAGATGCAGAGCAGACCTCAGCCCAGCCTTGAATGTGTGGCGAAGCACGAGTCTGGGAGGAGGACAGATGGGGGGGTAAATCTCCAGTGGTAGTAGCAGCGAATCCTCAGTCCCAGCGGCAGCGGTCCGCAGATCCCTCAACCCACAGGTGGCAAAGGTCCGGGACAGGGTGTTTTTCAACTGGCCAAAAAGGGAGAAGGGCCTTCCCAAAGCTTCTGCAGCAGGTAGCGGCCACAGAGGCCACACAGCAGCCCGTACAGACGCCCGCACCCATTGCTGGAGCATAAAATCCCCTGAGTGCACTGAGGAGCTGAATATCACCTCAGCCTTGTGTAGAGGCTCTGAGGGAGCTGGTCTTGTCTCGCCCTGTCCCCGCAGCTTAACTGATAATCGGCCCCCACCGCTGACGTGAGTAAAATAAAGTTTATTTTTAAATCACTTCTACTTAATATGAACAGGATAAAAGATGAATTTTTCTTCTTTTTTGACATATGAAGGAAACCTTAGGTTGAGAATTCTATTTCAACCTATAAAATGAGTAGCAGCAAACTGTGAGGGAAGAGAGGAAGTTCCTGTGTTCAGGAGAACTGGTATGGGAATACTCTAATCAGTGGCAAGGATTTTGATGGCTATACCTGCTGTATATTTATTATTGTTTTTTAATAAATCATCCTCCCATATAGGGATGTAAACAGTTTGTCCATATTGAATAGCAAGTGCTTTTTCCCTTTTTCTCCCGTTTACCATTTTATTCTTCTCTTTACTCTCGAATTTAAGGATCAAACTATCTCTTCAGCTCCGGCCTTTTCAACAGGAAGTTATGGAAATACCTTATTTCTTTCAGTGTTCAACACTTGGTCTAAAAGATTATGCTCTGCTTTCCTAGGAAATTGATTTTTCGTTGTAATACAACCCCTTTTGCCTTATGGAATATCCTATTCCAAGTCCTCTGATCTTTTATGTAGAAGCTGCAAGATTATGTGTGATCGTTACTGTAGTTTCTTGAATTTGAGTTGTTTTTCTGGCTACATTCAGTATTTTCTGCTCTCCTTAATAGTTTTGGTAGTTGGGAACCATATTCCTCAGCATTTTCAATTTTGTATCTTTTTGAAGAGGTGATCTGTGGGTTCTTTCAATAACTAATTTGCCCTCTCTCTAGGATTCAGGGTATTTTCCTTTATGATTTTTGTGGAATAGTTACCAGATTCTATTTTTCATCATGGTTTTCGTGCAGACCAATAATTCTTAGATTTTTTTTCTCTCCCGGATCTATTTTCCTAGTCAGTTGTTTTTCCAATGAGATATTTTACATTTTCGTCTTTTCTTTCTTTAGAATTGTTCTGACTGACTTCTGGTGTCTCATAGAGTCATTACCTTCCACTTCCGCAATTCTATTTTTTTTGTCAAATTACTTCATTTGTTTTCACTTTTCAATAATCATTTCCACAAGCTGTAAATTTTTGCCCCTCTTTGCCCCTTAACTCCCCAAGACAGCATGGAATCTTATATGGGTTCTATACATACATTCTTATTCAACACATATTCATATTATTCATGATGCAGAGAAGAATTAAATGGATGGGAGAAACTGTAAGAAAAACCAAGAGGAAACAAAACAAAAAAAGAGAAAATAGACTATTTCAATCAGTACTCTGACTCTATAATTGCTTCTTCCAATGTGGATGGAATGCTGCACCATGAATCCTTTCAAAATGATTTTGGTCCTTACAGTTCTGTGAAGGGACAAGTCTATTAGAAACAGTCCTCATATACTGGGATCTTACTACCTATAAAATTCTCCTGATTCTTCTCATTTCATTCAGCGTAAGTTCATATAAGTCTTTCCAAGTTTTTTCTGACGTATGGTTATTCATAATTTCTTATAGCACACTAGCATTCCATTCTGCTATTTATCTCTTGTATGACATTACCACATCAACTCCCAACTATGGTTATTTTTTTAACGAAAAAGAGGAGCCAAGAGATTCTGACTTCTAAGATAACTTTAACATCGAATTCTGTGATAAAAATTGGAATAAGTCATACTGATGAAGATGATACTGCAAAAAAATATTTTTTTAATGTAAGGAAATTGAGTCCACAATTTTGAGTTCCCATTTTTGTTTTCTCCACTGTCCAATTCCTCTAACAAAGTCTAGTCCATGGGCGTGCTTAGAATACATCACTTTAAAATTTATCAATTTTATTTCAACATAGATTGGCACAGAATATTAAAAGAATATTTCTTACTTTATTAGATATGTAATAGTTATTATTAGATACAGATTTATTTGTTTGGAATTTATCTAAGAAAACAAAGCATAGTCTGGTCCATGTAGATAATTTTAAAAATGAGTTTGTCTTCAGACTTCAGCAATCACTTTCATAACTCTTACATTATCTCCCCCTTCCTCCTCCTCACTCGGAGAAATGACATCGTTTATGTGTTCTACACTTATATTCTTATTAAACAAATTTTCTTTTTTTAATATAAATTGATTTATTTAACTTTTTACATTCATTTTCACAAAATATTGAGTTCCAAATTTCCTCCCCATTTGTCCCCTCCCCCCACTCCAAAACACCGAGTATTCTAATTTCCCCTAAAACCAATCTGCCCTTTCTTCTATCTTCTCTCCCTTCCCTTGTCCCAATCTTCGCTTTTGTACTGTAGGGCCAGATGACTTTCTGTTCCCCACTAACTGTATTTCTTATTTCCCAGTAACAAGAGCAATACTCAAGAGTTGTTCGTAAAAAATTTGAGTTCCAACTTCTCCCCAACCCTCCTTCCCCACCAATTCCCTTTGGGAAGGCAGGCAATTCAATGTAGGCCATATCTGTGTACTTTTGCAAATGACTTCCCTGATAGTCGTGTTGTGTAAGACTAAGTATATTTCCCTCTATCCTATCCTGCCCCCCATTTTTTCTATTCTGTCTTTTGATCTTGTCCTTCCCCGAGTGTTGACTTCAAATTGCTCCCTCCTCCCATTGCCCTCCCTTCCATCATCCCCCAACCCTACTTATCTCCTTCTCCCCCATTTTTCTGTATTGTGAGATAGGTTGTCACACCAAAATGAGTGTGCATTTTATTCCTTCCTTTAGTCGAATGTGATGAGAGTAAACTTCATATTTTTTCTCAGTTTTCCTCTTATTCCCTCCAGTAACAATCTCCTGCTTGCCTCTTGAATGACAGATAATTTACCCCATTTCATTTCACCCTCTCTCCTCCCACTACATTTCTCTCTCATCGTTTACCGTAATTTCTTTCAAGATACGATCCCAGTCTGTTCAATTCACTCTGGGCTCTCTGACTCTCTGTGTGCGTGCATGTGTGTATGTGTGTGTGGGTGTGCACACGTGTACATGTGTGTGTGCGTGCGTGTGTGTGTATGTGTGTGTAGTTCCACCAACTACCCAGATACTGAAAAGTTTTAAGAGTTACAAATATTGTCTTTCCGTGTAGGAATGTAAACAGTTCACCTATGTAATTCCCTTATGCCTTCTCTTTGCTGTTTACTTTTTCATGCTTCTTCTCATTCTTGTGTTTGAAGGTCAGATTTTCTTTTCAGCTCTCGTGTTTTCATCAAGAGTTCTTGAAAGTACTCTATTTTATTGAAAGACCATAATTTCCCCTGAAGTATTATACTCAGTGTTGCCGGGTAGGTGATTCTTGGTTTTAGTCCTAGTTCCTTTGACTGCTGGAATATCCTATTCCACTATCATCGATCCCTTAATGTAGAAGATGCTAGATCTTGTGTTATCTTGGTTGTATTTCCACAATACTGGAACTGTTTCTTTCTAGCTGCTTGCAATATTTTCTCCTTCACCTGGAAATTCTCGAATTTGGCCACAGTGTTCCCAGGAGTTTCTCTTTTTGGATCTCTTTCAGGAGGTGATCGGTGGATTCCTTCAATACTTATTTTTCCCCTCTGCTTCGAGAATATTAGGGCAGTTTTCCTTGATAATTTCATGAAAGATGATGTCTAGGCTCTTTTTTTGATCATAGATTTCAGGTAGTCCCATAATTTTTTTTTTTTAAATTGTCTCTCCTGGATCTATTTTCCAGGTCAGTTGTTTTTCCAATGAGATATTTCACATTCTCTTCCATTTTTTCATTCTTTCGGTTTTGTTTTGTGATCTCTTGGTTTCTCAGAAAGTCATTAGCCTCCATGTCTTCCATTCTCATTTTAAGAGAACTCTTTTCTTCAGTGAGCTTTTGAACCTGTTTTTCCATTTGGGTAATTCTGCTTTTGAAAGCATTCTTCTCCTCATTAGCTTTTTGAACCTTTTTTGCCAATTGAGTCAGCCTATTTTTCAAGGTATTATTTTCTTCCGCATTTTTTTGGGTCTCCTTTAGCAAAGTATTGACCCGTTTTTCATGCCTTTCTTGTATCTCTCTCATTTCTCTTCCCAGTTTTTCCTCCACCTGTCTAACTTGATTTTCAAAATCCTTTTTGAGCTCTTTCATGGACTGAGCCCATTGAATATCTATTTCAGATGTTTGGAATACAGAAACCTTGACTTCTATGTCTTTCCCTAATGGTAATCATTGTTTTTCCTCATCAGAAATGAAAAGAGGAAATATCTGTTCACCAGGAAAGTAACCTTCCCTGGTCTTATTTTTTCCCCTTTTCTGGTCATTTTCTCAGCGAGCTACTTGACTTCTGAGATTCCTCTCCACCCTCGCCTAGATCAGACCAGCTAGTGCTTGGGGTCTGAGATTGAAGTGCTGCTCCCCAGCCTCAGGACTTTCAGTGGCAGGTGCGCCTGCCGTTCAATGTGAGCTTAAGTTCTGGTGCTCAGGTGAGCGTAAGGCCGCCTCCCAGACTCAGTTCCCTCAGGGGGTTTATGCAGAGATCTTCAGTAATGGATCTGAGGTCCAGCCTACTCCGGGAGCTCCTGGCTGCCGCTGCCTCCCAAGGGGGTCTGAATTATAGAGACACCTGCTCCTCTCTTGGCCATCCCAGAATTCTCCCTCACTCACCTGTAACGCCTGTGGGTGGGGGGACCCTCGTGGCTGCCGGAGGTTCTGTCCCTGAAGCCTACTCGGAAACTCTCCTCTCTGTGCCATGTGGCCAGGGCAGGACAGGACTGGGCTCCGCTGTTCAGTGCACGACGAACCTTTGGGGCCAATTTTTCAGGGCTCTCTGGAAAGGAAATCTCCTCTACTCCTTTGCTTCATGGCTTCCACTGCTACAAATTTTGTGGAGAGTTCTTTTCACAAGAAATTTATGGGTTGTGGGTTCCAGAGCTAGCGTATATGAGCCTTTCTCCTCTGCCATCTTGACTACTCCCCAAAACAGTTTTTCACATTAATCATGTTCCACAGAATCATTAAAATGAATCGGAGAAACCACGAGACAACCAAACCAAAACATAGCAAAAGATAAAATAGTCTGCTTCATTCTGCCTTCTGATCATCAAGGAAATGAAGAGTAAGTTTTCAGAGGAAGAAATTAAAGCTCTCTACAATCATATGAAAAATTGATTTGTACAATATTTGATTAGACAGGTGTAACTCAGAACAGTTCTAAGGTAACAAATCTCACCTATCAAATTGACTAACATGATAAAACAGGAAGATGGCAAATGTTGGAGAATATATTAGAGACTTGGAATACTAATTCCTTGTTCATGCAACTGTGAGCTGATCCATCCATTCTGGAGAGAAATTTGTAACTATTCCAAAACGTCTACCAAAATGTATATTCCTTTTGAACCAACAATATCACTTGTAGGGCTGTATCCCAAAGAGATCATAAAAATGGAAAAAGGTCCCACATGTACGAAAATATTTATAGTAGTTCTCATGGTGGTAGCCGAGCACTGGAAATGAAGACAATGGCCATCAATTGGTTAATGGCTGAACAAGACGTGATGTATGAGTGTAATGAACTAGTCTTGTGCTATAAGAAATGATGAAGGTGGGATGGAGACAAGATTGCAGAGTAGAAAGATGCGTATACTCTAGTGTTTCCACCAGTCCCCACAAAATACCTGTAAAAAATGACTCTGAAGAAATTCTAGAGCAGCAGAAGCCACAGCCAAAGGTATCCTGGAAGGCTGGCAGAAAAGGTCTATCCCATAGGATGCTAAGCACAGCAAAGCCCAGCCCTGGCTGTGCATGAGCAGGAACAGAGCATAACAGGACCATAACAGTCCTCCAGCCCTCCTGGAGAGCAGGCCTCCAGGGCAGAATTCCCACCAGAGAGAGTCCCAGATCCCTCAACCCACCCGTGCCAAAGAAAGCTTCAAAGTCAGTGTAGGAGGACTTTTCCAGCTGGGCGAGAGAAGAGCAGGAGTCTCCCCGGTGCTGGTCCCAGGCAGTTTCAGAGGCAGTGGCAGCAGCAGCTGCAGCAGCACCTGTCAGTGGGCTATGGTGGCCACGGAAGCAGCCTGGATCCATTATCCCAGAGACTCACCTTAAAGCCTCTGGGGGAATTGAGCAGTTGATCTGAACCTCAAGCATCAGTGATGTCCCCAATCCCACCTAAAGCCCCTGGGAAATTGAGCACCTGATCTGATTCTCAGCCCTGAACACTGTCCTGGGGAGAGAAGGAGCACTAGGACCCTTCTCCTGACAAAAGATTCAGAAGGCAAATAACTGTCTGGGAAAAATGACCAAAAAAGGGAAAAAAAATAAGACAATGGAAGATCACTTTCTTCATGAAAAAGTACCTCCTTCTATCCTTTCAGATGACGAAGAACAATGCATACTGTCAGAGGAAGTCAAGGCTTCTAACTTCAGTTACTCCAAAATGGATATGAAATGGGCTCAGGCGATAGAAGAGCTTGAAATGTGAGTCAACAACTTGCTAAAGGAGAACTAAAAAAATACTGAGGAAAACAACCCCTTTAAAAATGAGCTATCTCAATTCAACAAAGAGGTCCAAAAATCCAATGAAGAAAAGAAGGCTTTAAAAAGCAAAATTCGTGAAATGGAAAAGGAGGCTTAAAAGCTCAATGAAAAAAAAAAAAACAACACTTCTTTAAAAATGAGAGTGGTGTTCAAGGAAGCTAATGACTATACCATAAAACAAGAAGTTACAAAACAAAGCCAAAATATTGAAAAAAAATAGAAGATAATAGGAAGCATTTCATTGGAAAAACAATCGATATGGAAATGGGCCGAGGAGAAACAATTTAAAAATTGTAGGCCTACCTGAAAATCATGATTAAAAAAAGAGCATAGACCTTATCTTTCATGCAATTATCAAGGAAAACTGTCCTGATCCTCTAGAGCCAGAGAGCAATATAAATATTGAAAGAATTCACCAATCACCTCCTCAAAGAGATCCAAAAAAGAGAAAGTCGTAGGAATATTGTGGCCGTGTTTCAAGGTTCACGGATTAAGGAGAAAATATTGCAAGTAACTACAAAGAAACAATTCGAGTATTGTGGAAATAAAATCAGAATAAAACAGGATCTGGCAGCTTCTACATTAAGGGATGAAAGGCCTTGGAAGAGGATATTCCAGAAGTCCAAGGAACTGGAATTAAAACCAAGAATTACCTACTCAGCAAAACTGAGTATAGTACTTCAAGTGAAAAAAATGATGATACAGTTATATGGAGGACTTTGAAACATTCATGGTGAAAAGATCAGAGTTGAGTAGAAATTTGACTTTCAAACACAAGAATCAAGAGAAGCATGGAAACCTATACAGGAAAGAGAAAACATAAAGGACTTTCTAGTGCTGAACTGTTTACATTCCTACATAGAAAGATATTTGTAACGTTTGAAACATTGCTATGTATTTGGGTAGGTGGAGAGATTACATACACACACACACACACATATACATATAGACAGAGAATACAGGTGGAGTTGAAGTAGAAGAGATGATATTCATAAAAAAATTAAATTAAGGGGTAAGAGAGGAAAATATTTGGAAGAGAGAGGGAGAAATGGAATGTGGTAGACTATCATTCACAAGGGAGATAAGAAAAATCTTTTTCAATGGAAGAGAAAAGGGAGGAGGTGAGAGGGGAAAAGTGAAGCTTAATCTCTTCACATATGACTTGAGGAGGAAATAAAATGCTCACTATTTTGGTATGACAATCTACCTTATGCTACAGGAAAATAGGGGAGAAGTAGGTTGAGAGAGATGATATAAGGGAGGGCAAATTGGAGAAGGGAGTAACTAGGAGTTGAATACTTTTGAGAACGGACAAGGTCAAGTGAGAGAACAGAAAAAATGGGGGGAAAGGGTAGGATAGAGGGCAATATAGTTAGTCATTATTTATAGTTAGACATTATTATGGATGTCTTTTGGAAAACCACACATATTCAGCCTATATTGAATTATTTGTCTCCTCAGGGGGATGGGTTCAGAGGGAGGGAGGGAGAGAAGTTAGAATTCAAAGTATTAAAAAGGAATGTTGAGAATTGTTATTACATGTAATTGGGAAATTAGAAATACAGACAATGGGGAATAGAAATGTATCCTGTCCTACAAGAAAAGAGAGAAGTTGGGGATAAGGGAAGGGTAGGGTGTGATAGAAGGGAGATTACATTGAGAGAAAGGGTAATCCAAATGTAAGATATTATGGGGTGGGAGGAGAGGAGAGATGGGGAGAAAATTTGGAACTCAAAATTTTGTGGAAATGAATGTTGAAATCTAAAACTAAATAAATAATATTATTGGAAAAAAAAAGTAAGGATGAACAGGACGACTTTGGAGATGTTTGGAAGAACTTACCTTAACTGATGCTGAGTTAAATGAGAAGAACTATGAGAACATTGTACACAGCAACAGCCACAGTGTGCAAGGACTATTGCTGACAGACTTAGCCTTTCCCAGCAATGCAAAGATCTAAAATATTCCCAAGTGACTCCTGAGGCAAAATGCCATCCACATTCAGAGAACAACCTATGCAATTGGAACACAGAATGAAGGAGAGTATTTTCTCATTTGCTGTGTCTTCTGTTGTTTTGTCTTCTATCATGATTTCTCCCATTCTTTGTAATTATTTTATGCATCATGACTAATGTGAGAAAGTGTTTAAGAAGGATGGATGTGTAGAACGCTGTAAGACTGCATGCCGTCTTGGGGAGAGAGTGGGAGAAAATTAAAGACTTATGGAAGTCATTGCTTAAAACTGAGAAAAATAAATTAATTTATTAAAATAATGAACTGGAGAAGGAAATATCAAATCACTCTAACATCTTTGATAAGAGAACCACATATGGAATCACTGAAAATCAGACATAACTGAAAAAGGACTGGACAAGAATAGCTTTACCTTCATACTCAGTGAATTAAGGTAGTCCTTTTTCCTAACATGACAGATTCTGTTGGATATGTTATTCTTTTTAATCTCTTCCCAAATCACCCAAAATACTCTACCACTCACCCTTGTAGTCAAAGGTCTTGCCTCAGACATCAGCGAGAGAAATTAGACTTTTTTGATGGAACTTCCTAATTTTCTACTCATCATCTCACTTTACTTCAGTATCTTCTCTTACTATCTTCTCATTCTTGATCATCGTAATGTCCTGGATAATTTTATCTTTCTAAATTCTCTTGACACCACTCTTTTGTGGAATCAATTCCACTGCATACAAAGATAGAACTTCAAAAGCATTTCCATATGAATACGATTCTAAAATATAAAACATAACATGTGGATGTTGTGCTGGTATTTCATTTCAAACAAAATCAATAACATCACAGGATGATGTCTTGAATCATCTCTCTGTACCAGAGTCATTGAAGTCTAGTAGAAGACAAAAGGCAGAATGCCTGGCAATGGTCCATGTTTCAGTAGATGACCATAACTTCTTCAATGTATGGCCAAGTTATAAGCACTCCCCCATGCTGGCCTCAGCCATCTTCATAGCCACTGGGACAACTTGTTTTCCTCTGCCCTTTCTGCTGATGCAACGTCTTCAGATACTTGGGGTAGACATTCCACTAAGTAATCAAAGTGTTTGAGACACAACGGTTCATAAACCTGTTTTAGTTAATCTGCTAAGATGGTTTTATGAGAAATGATTGTGTTCCATACAGCAACTTCTTGGAGCCATGAATAAGAGTTGGTTGGAGGCAGACACCGAATGTAGATGAGCAGATCAGAAAAGGATTTGGTAGCCCTCAAATGAAAGGTTCTAGTCGTCCCTAAACACCAGATATTGGAATGAAACTGAGAATATTAGCATGGTTCCTGATAAAGTGTGACATGCTAATTTGTGAACCGTGTGGAAAGAAGTGATCTTTCTAATTAAAATCACTTCCCTCATTCAAGAAATACCAGTGAATTCCTATTACTTATAGCCGTTGTTGTTGTTGTTGTTGATGATGATGATGATGATGATGATGATGATGATGATGATGGTCATCTGGGCTTCTGGAAAATGTTTATTTTTTAGCATTTGAGAAAAGGAATGTTTTATTTTCTTAAGAGACTCACAAATTCCGTAAGTCTTGGTTTCTTCATTTGTTAAATGACAAGGGTGAACTTGAAAAATTCCAAGGTTATAATCTATTCAAATATTCTATGATCTCTCAACAATGAACTGATTCTTTCTCATACAGAGTGGAATTAAACATTGAATTGTGGAAGGTTCCACTAATGACAAAATTACCAGGGTGCAAGGATGACCAGTATTGTCAGTGACAGTGATTCTGAAGAGGATAGTATTAAATTTGTTGGGTGCATTCTGAGAGAAGCATGTCCAGGCATTGAATGACCATGTTGGTAAGGTCCTGGTAGGTTTTGTTAGATAGATGATATAATGATAATACATGTGCATCAATGCTTCTCTCACCAGACTCATTATTCCCTTTTTTGGCCTCATAGAAAATAAAATTACTGGAGGCAGGAAGATACGAAAAATGCTCTGAATGATAAGTTCTCTTGCTTCCTATTCAGCCAGTACCTGGCACCAGAGCAGCCTGTTGCTAATTGAAGGTTTGCTCTTAAACTGGGCAAAGTCAAATGAACTTTAGAGGCAAGTCTCCAGCAGCAGTATTTTCTCAATTCCTAAAAGGATAAAATATAATTCCTTAAGCTGATTAATGTGGATGAACTTTCCACAAAGGTTTATGTGTTTGGAAAACACTATCAGGCTATCAGTATTCATTGCAGGGTAGAATTTGGCATAGAACAATGGAAGATGTAGAGGAAGACACAATTCAAATAGTAGATATTTCTGGGTCCATTCAAAACATTAGAACTGGAAGATAAGAAGTTCCTGATTCTCTTTCTACCATGGGTAAGAACACCTGGAAGTGTCATTTCTGTTGCTGTAGGGAAGCACACTAGTGCTGATAGGTACCAAATGAATTGAATTCTAAGACTCTCCATTTGCTTAGAGCAGTACTACTTTTACAACAGGATGACTCATATACCATATCACCCATAAAACCTACCTAACTCCCATATTACTAAATGTACAAGAAGGAGAAAAGAAAATATTAGCTTAAAAATAAAGGAATTCTCAGTTACCATTGCTAAAGTGAATTTAAGTGATATCTTGATATGGTTGTCCATTCCTGAAGGCACAGAACATAATATTGAGTTCAGTGTTTATTTCCTTTTCTAGGCACGCTCTCTTTGTAATAACTTTCCTACACACACACAAATTCAAGTGTGTATATTCCTGCGTGTGTGTGTGTGTGTGTGTGTGTGTGTAACTATATGCTTATATAAAGCAGTCAAGGAAATAATCCCTCAAATAATGTTTCTTCTGTACTCCAGTGTTTACATCTAGAAGACTCATTTTTCTCTGGGGTTTGTTTCAGGAGTTGGGGAGATTGGTTTATACAGAGGGAACAGTGTAGGAGACATTTAATGTAAATGTACCCTACCCACTCCATTTGGCTTCCTTTATTACAGGTATTGTTTTATAAATTTAGGGCAGAAGATAAGAAAGAGTTGTGAACTTTCAAAAATTTTGTGGATGAGATACAAGAGCTCCTAAATCTATCTTAACAACTTGTATTGGAAAGTGATATTATTCTAACATCTCCTCTTTTCACTTACCGTTCTCCATATTTTCCTTCTTCTGCAAAACCTTCAGGTCCCTCCTCATATCACTTATTTTCTTCCTCCACATCTCTTCATTCCTCTCCATGACACTTTCCGTTATTGTCATATTTTATGTATTTTTTGGAAGTCGTTGCACTTTCGTACTTAATAGGTAGAGGGAACTATACGTGAGCCTTTTAATTATTTAAATTTTAGTCACAGAGTTGTCTGTAGAACTGAATATTAAAGGAACTTGTCCTATGTTCCATTATCAATTGGAGTAAGAAAAGAGACTTGATTCTAGGGCTTCCCAATGGACAAGAAAGAAATAGGCAAGAAATAAATAAAGAAAAATATGCTAGCTATTAAAATTGTTTCCTGTAGATGAATGGGGAGGGGGGAATCCAGTGCAAAGATAAGTTAAAGAGAGACTTGAATGATAGCATAAAGAGTTTGAACTGTATTCAATAAAAAAGGATCTCAGATATTATGCACTTTTCACTGTGAATAAATAAAATCAATATTTTGTATTTCCCTTAATTTGGGAAATAACTTTATTTAGAAAGGACCACTTGTGTTAATGATCTCATTTCGTGTCTTTATACTAGAGAAGCAGGTGATCAGATATCATTTTATTTGCGACAAAGATGACAAAAGTGAGGCACAGATCCCTGAAGTAAAATAAACAATGAGTCAGCTAGATAAATATGATTACTCCTATTTTTTAACCTTGAAAACCTTTTCCCAATACTCTACCTTGTCATGTGAAAGAAAAATTTTGGTAATTGCAATTCACATTATTTTTTTAATTTTTTTTTTATTTTTTATAAAAATCATTTTGTTTGGATGGGGTGGCAGAGCGAAGAAGGCAGAGTAGAAAGACACATATACTCTACTTTATCCCCCATACCCCATAAAACTTCTGTAAAGAATAACTCTCAACAAATCCTAGAAACACAGAAGCCACAGAAAGACGGAGTGGAGGAGACTTCCAGCCCAGGGTGACCTGGAACGCCTACCAGAAAAGTCTGTCACACCAGACACGGAGCAGAGATCAGCCCAGCTTTGACCACGCAGTGCGGGAGGAGGTCCTGCCAGGCGTCAGGGAAGGAATCCCCAGCAGCAGCAGAGGCAGTTCGCATGTCTCTCAACCCAAAGGTGCCAAAGGTCAGTGAGAGGGTTTTTTCAGCTGACAAAGACAGAAGCATCTTGCCCGCCTAAGTGCAGACACAGGTGGCAGTGGCAGGGGATAGCAGCAGCTGACATTCATTGTTGGAGGCCTCATAGTAAAACCCCTGGGGTACATGAGCAGCTGATTTCAACCTCAGCTTTGAGAACTGGTGTGGCAGAACTAGAGGTAAGGTTGTTGGGGAGAGGAAATTCTACTATGTCCAGATCCTGGGCAAAAAGTTTCTGGTTGCTCCAAGATCAGTGTACAGGTTTGATGGTGCAACCTTGGAGAAACTGAGATCTTCCAGAGTATATCACACTCTTGAGAAAGAACCCAAAAGTAACTCGTTTGGAAAATGCCCAAAAAAGGGACAAAAATAATAAGACTATAAAAGGTTGCTTTCTTGATGAACAGGTATTTTCTCCCATCCTTTCAGATGAGGAAGAATATTGCTTACCACCAGGGAAAGAAACTAAAGTCAAGGCTTCTGTATCACAAATATTCAAAATAAATATTCAGTGGTCTCAGGCCATTGGAGGGCGCAAAAAAGATTTTGAAAATCAACTAAGAGAGGTGAAGCAAAATTTGAGAAGAGAAATTAGATGCAAGAAAATCATGAAAAGAGAGTAAACAGCTTGCTAAAAGAGACCGCAAAAAGTACTGAAGAAAATAACACCTTTAAAAATAGCCGAAGCACAGGGCGTGGAGTCAAGGTGGTGGAGTAGAAAGGCTCACATATTCTAGCTCCGAACCCACAGCCCATATATTTCCTCAAAGAAGAACTCCCCACAAATTCTAGATAACTGCAAGGCACACAGAAACACAGTGGAAAAGATCTCCATTCCAGAGAGCCCTGGAGAACCATCCCCAGGGTCCATCACGCTCCGGACAGTGCAGTCCACCCCAGCGTTGCCCTGGCCGCGGCCCCAGAGGACCAGATCCGAGCAGGCTTCATGGACGGAATCTCCAGTGGCCACAAAGGTCCCTCCACCCACAGACGCTACAGGTCAGTGAGAGAGACCTCTGGGCTGGCCAAGAGGGGAGCGGGGTGACTCCATGACGTGGGTCCCCTCGGGTGGAAGCGGCGGAGTCAGAGGCAGGGGCAGGAAGTGGCAGAGGCAGCAGCAGCGGCCCGGGATTCCCCGAGCAAGCAGCAGGCAGAAGCTCAGGTCTCTGCATAAACCCCCTAGGGAGCTGAGCCTAGGAGACGGCCCTGCCCCCACCCGCCCCATTACTGAAGGTTTCTTCATAAAGCCCCTGAGGTAACTGAGGCTGGGAGGCGGCCCTGCCCCGACCCCAGCACCAGAACTTAAGCTCACATTGAATAGCAGCCACGCCTGCTGCGGAAAGCCCATTTGAATCTCAGACCCCAAGCACTAGCTGGCCGGATCTAGGCGGGGTTGAACAGGAATCTCAGAAGTCAAGTAAATGGCTGGTAAAATGCCCAAAAAGGGAAGAAAAATAAGACTATAGAAAGCTTCTATGAGCGGGTGCAAATGTTCCCGCCTTTCAATTCTGACGATGAGGAAATATTCTTACCATCAGGGAAAGAGGTGGAGGTTGGGGTCTCTGTATCCCAGACACCGCAGGGGGATGTCCGGTGGGCTGAGGCCTTGGAAGAGCTCAAAAAGGATTTTGAAAATCAAGTTAGACAGGTAGAGGAAAAACTGGGAAGAGAAATGAGAGAGATGCAAGAAAAGCATGAAAAACGGGTCAATACTGAAGAAATGCTGAAGAAAATAACACCATGGAAAATAGGCTCACTCAATTGGGAAAAGAGGTTCAAAAACCCAATGAGGAGAAGAAGGTTTTCAAAAGCAGAATTAGCCAAATGGAAAAAGAGATTCAAAAGCTCACTGAACATAATAGTTCTCTCAAAACTAGAATGGAACAGATGGAGTCTAACGACTTTCTGAGAAACGAAGAAATCACAAAAGGAAACCAAAAGAATGAAAAAATGGAATATAATGTGAAATATCTCATGGCAAAAACAACTGAACTGGAAAATATATCCAGGAGAGACAATTTATAAATTATGGGACTACCTGAAAGTCATGATCAATAAAAGAGCCTAGACATCATCTTCCATGAAATTATTGAGGAAAACTGCCCTGACATTCTACAACCAGAGGGCAAAATAAGTATTGAAAGAATCCATCGATCACTGCCTGAAAGAGATCCAAGAAGAGAAACTCCTAGGAACATTGTGGCCAAATTCCAGAATTCCCAGGTCAAGGAGAAAATCTTGCAAGCAGCTAGAAAGAAACAATTTCAGTATTGTGGAAATAAAATCAGGATAATTCAAGATCTAGCAGCTTCTACATTAAAGGATCGAAGTGCGTGGAATAGGATATTCCAGAAGAAAAAGGAAGGAGGACTGAAACCAAGAATCACCTACCCAGCAAAACTGAGTATAATACTTCAGGGGAAAATATGGTCTTTCAATGAAATGGAGGACTGGCAAGCATTCTTGATGAAAAGACCAGAGCTGAAAAGAAAATTTGACTTTCAAACACAAGAATGAGAAGAAGCATGAAAAAGTAAACAGCAAAGAGAAGTCTTAAGGGACTTACAAAAGGTGAACTGTTTACATTCCTACATGGAAAGACAATATTTGTGACTCTTATAACTTTTCAGTATCTGGGTAGTTGGTGGGACCACACAAACACACACACACACACACACACACAGATGCACGCACATACAGAGACAGAGAGCACAGAGTGAATTGAATAGGATGGGACCATATCTTGAAAGAAATTAAGGTAAATGGTGAGAGAGAAATGTAGTGGAAGGAAAGAGGGTGAAATGGAATGGGGTAAATTATATGTCATTCAAGAGGAAAGCAGGAGACTTTTTAGTGGAGGGAAAAAGAGGTGGGCTGAGAAAAAAAAAAAGAAATTTACCCTCATCACATCTGACTAAAGGAAGGAATAAAATGCACACTCATTTTGATATGAAAACTTATCTTACAATACAGGAAAGTGGGGGAGAAGGAGATGAGCAGGGTGGGCGGGGATGATGGAAGGGAGGGCAATGGGAGGAGGAAGCAATTTGAAGTGAACACTCGGGGAGGGACAGGATCAAAAGACAGAACAGAAACAATGAAGGGCGGGATGGGATGGAGGGTAATACAATTGGTCTTACACAACACGACTATTATGGAAGTCATTTGCAAATCTACACAGATAGGGCCTATATTGAATTGCCTGCCTTCCCAAAGGGAATGGGTGGGGAGGGAGGGATGGGGAGAATTTGGAACTCAAAGTTTTAGGAACAACTGTTTAGTATTGTTGTTGCTACTAGGAAATAAGACATACAGTTAATGAGGAATAGAAAATCATCTGGCCCTACAGGACAAAAGAGAAGATGGGGACAAGACAAGGGAGGGATGATAGAAGAGAGGGCAGATTGGTGATAGGGAAAATTAGATTGCTCGGTGTATTGGGGTGGGGGAGGGGATAAAAGGGAAGAAAATTTGGAACCCAAAATTTTCTGAAAATGAATGTAAAAAGTTAAGTAAATAATTTTTTATTAAAAAATAGCTGAAGTAAAATGGGAAAAGTGGTTCAAAAAGGTAATGAGGAGATAAGTGCTTTAAAAAGCTGAATTATCTAAATGGAAAAGAAGGTTAAAAAGTTCACTGAAGAAAATATTTTTTTAAAAAATTAGAATACAACACATGGAAACTAAGGAGTTTATGAGAAACCTAGAAATCACAAAACTAAAAAGTGAAAGATAATGTGAAATAACTCATTGAACAAACAACTAACCAGAAACATAGTTACAGGACAATCAGACAATTAAAAATTGTGCGAATACCTGAAAGTCATGATAAAAAAAAAAAGAGCCTGGATGTCATCTTTCATGAAATTATCAAGGACAATTATTACCGAAGTCATTTGCAAAATTACACAGATACGGCCTACGTTGAATTGCCTGTTTTCCTAAAGGGCATGGGTGGGGAGTGAAAGATGGGGGAAAGTGTTTTAGGAACAAGTGTTTAGTATTGTTCTTGCTACTAGGAAATAAGAAATATAGTTAATGGGGAATAGAAAGTCATTTGCAAATGACTTCCCTGATAGTCGTGTTGTGTAAGACTAACTATATTTCCCTCCATCCTATCCTGCCCCCCATGGTTTCTATTCTGTCTTTTGATCCTTTCCCTCCCTGAGTGTTGACTTCAAATTGCTCCCTCCTCCCATTGCCCTCCCTTCCATCATCCACGCCCACCCTGTTTATCTCCTTCTCCCCCAGTTTACTGTATCGCGAGATAGGTTTTCATACCAAAATACGTGTGCATTTTATTCCTTCCTTTAGTCGAATGTTATGGGAGTAAACTTCATGTTTTTTTTTTCTCAGCTTTCTTCTTTTTCCGTGCGCTAAAAATCTCCTGCTTGCCTCTTGAATGAGAGATAATTTACCCCATTCCATTTCACCATCTCTCCTCCCACTACATTTCTCTCTCACCCTTTACTTTAATTTCTTTAAAGATATGATCGCATCCTATTCAATACACTCTCTGCTCTCTGTCAATGTGTGTGCGTGCATGTGTGTGTGCGTGCACCTGTGTATGTGTGTGTGTGTGTGTATGTGTGTGTGTAGTCCCACCAATTACACAGATACTGAAAAGTTTTAAGAGTTACAAATATTGACTTTCCATGTAATAATGTAAACAGTTCACCTTTGGTAAGTCCCTTATGACTTCTCTTTGTTGTTAACTTTTTCCTGCTTCTTCTCACTCTTGTGCTTGAAAGTCAAATTTTCTTTTCCACTCTGGCCTTTTCCTCAAGAATGCTTGAAAGTCCTCTATTTCATTGAAAGACCATTTTTCCCCTGAAGTATTATACTCGGTTTTGCTGGGTAGGTGATTCTTGGTTTTAGTCCTAGTTCCTTTGACTTCTGGAATATCCTATTCCACGCCCATTGATCCCTTAATGTAGAAGCTGTTTGATCTTGTGTTATCCTGATTATATTTGCACAGTACCTGAATTGTTTCTTTGTAACTGCTTGCAAGATTTTCTCCTTGACCAAGGAATTCTGGAATTTGGCCACAATGTTCCTAGGAGTTTCTCTTTTTGGATCTCTTTCAGGTGGTGATCGATGGATAGAAGAAAGGGAAGATCGGTGGTAGGGGAAATTAGAATACTCAGTGTATTCGGGTGGGGGGAGGGGACAGATGGGGAGAAAATTTGGAACCCAAAATTTTGTGAAAATTAATGTAAAAAATTAAATAAATAAATTTATAATAAAAAGTAGATGAAGAGAAAGCTTTTGACGAAATATAGCACATATTCCTATGGCAAACACAGGAGAACATAGAAATAAATGGAACCTTCCATAAAATAATAAACAGTATCTACCTAAAACCTTCAGGGACCATTATACGCAAGTTAGATATACTACATATATTTCCAATAAAATCAGGGGTGAAACAAGGATGTTAATTATCACAACTATTATTCAATATGTTACTAGAAATGTTAGGTGTAACAATAAGAGAAGAAAAACATTTTGAAAGATTTAGAATGTGCAAAGAAATACTAAGTTATCATTCCTTGCAGATGATTTGAAGATATACTTAGAGAACCCCAGCGAATCAAGTAAAAAAATTACTTGAAATATTAAACAACTTTGCGAAGTAGTAGATTATAAAATAAACCCACAGAAATCTTCCGGATTTCTATATATTACTAAGAAAGTCCAACACCAAGAGAAAGAAAGAGAAACTGATTTAAAGCTACTGTAGACACTATAAAATATTTGGAAGTTTACCTAGCAAAATGAATCCGCGAACCGTATGAACACAATTACAAAATACTTTTTGCACAAATAAAAAGAGATCTAAAGAAGTGGAAAAACATCATTTGCTCGTGGGTGGGCTGAGTCTTTTTAATAAGAATTACAACTCTGTCTTTTTTTTTATTTATTCAGCTTTTTAAATTCATTTTCACAAATTTTTGGGTTCCAAATTTTCTCCCCTTTTCTCCCCTCCCCCCACCCCAATACCCCAAGCAATCTAATTTTCCCTATCTCCAATCTGTCCTCTCTTCTGTCATCCCTCCCTTCCCTTGTCTCTATCTTCTCTTTTCTCCTGTAGGGCCAGATGACTTTCTATTCCTCATTAACTGTATGTCTTCTTTCCTAGTTGCAACAACAATACTAAACAATTGTTCCTAAAACTTTGAGTTCCAAATTCTCCCCATCCCTCCCTCCCCACCCATTCCCTTTGGTACGGCAGGCAATTCATTATAGGCCATATCTGTGTAGCTTTGCAAATGACCTTCCTGATAGTCGTGTTGTGTAAGACTAACTGAATTGCCATCCCTCCTAACCTGCCCCTCATTGTTTCTCTTCTGTCCTTTGATCCTGTCCCTCCCCAAGTGTTGACTTTCAATTACTCCCTCCTCCCTTTGCCCTCCCTTCCATCATCCCCCCCCCAATATCTCCTTCTCCCCCGCTTTCTTATACTGTAAGATAGGTTTTCATAGCAAAATGAGTGTGCATTTCACTCCTTCGTTTAGTCAAATGTGATGAGGGTAAACTTTTGTTTGTTTGTTTTTCCTCAGCTCTCCTCTTTTTCCCTCCACTAAAAACATCTCCTACTTGCCTCTTAAATGACATATAGTTACCCCCTTCCATTTACCCCTCTTTCCTCTCACTACATTTCTCTCTCACCATTTACTTTAATTTCTTTTAAGGTATGGTCCCATCCTATTCAGTTCAATCTGTGCTCTCTGTCTCTGCATGTGAATGCATGTGTGTATGTGTGTGCATGCGTGTACATGTGTATGTGTGGTCCCACCAACCACCCAGATACTGAAAAGTTTTAAGAGTTAGAAATATTGTCCTTCCCTGTATGAATGCAAACAGTTCATTTCTGGTAAGTCCCTTAATACTTCTCCTTGCTGTTTACTTTTGCATGCTTCCTCTCATTTTTCAGCTCTGGTCTTTTCATTAAGAATGATTGAAAGTCCTCTGTTTCATTGAAAGACCATATTTTCCCTTGAAGTATTATACTCAGTTTGGCTGGGTAGGTGATTCTTGGTTTCAGTCCTAGTTCCTTTGCCTTCTGGAATATCCTATTCCACGCCCTTCGATCCCTTAATGTAGAAGCTGCTAGATCTTGGGTTATCCTGATTGTATTTCCACAGTACTGGAATTGTTTCTTTCTAGCTGCTTGCAAGATTTTTTCCTTGAGCTGGGAGTTCTGGAATTTGGCCACAATGTTCCTAGGAGTTTCTCTTTTTGGATCTCTTTCAGGTGGTGATCGATGGATTCTTTCAATACTTATTTTGCCCTCTGGTCCTAGAATGTCAGGGCAGTTTTCCTTGATAATTTCATGCAAGACGATGTCTAGGCTCTTTTTTTGATCATGACTTTCAGGTAGTCCCATAATTTTTAAGTTGTCTCTCCTTGATCTATTTTCCAGGTCAGTTGTTTTTCCCATGAGATATTTCACATTCTCTTCCATTTTATCGTTCTTTTGGTTTTGTTTGGTGATTTCTTTGTTTCTCATAAAGTCATTAGACTCCATCTGTTCCATTCTAATTTTGAGAGAACTATTAAATTCAGTGAGCTTTTGAGCCTCTTTTTCCATTTGGCTCATTCTGCTTTTGAATGCATTCTTCTCCTCATTGGCTTTTTGAACCTCTTTTGCCAATTGAGTGAGCCTATTTTTCAAGGTGTTAATTTCCTCAGCATTTTTTTGGGTCTCCTTTACCAAGATATTGACTTTTTTTTCATACTCTTCTTGCATCTTTGTCATTTCTCTTCCCAGTCTTTCCTCCACCTGTCTAACTTGCTTTTCAAAATCCTTTTTAAGCTCTTCCAAGGCCTGAGCCCACCCACCACCCCCCTGGGGTGTCTGGGGTACTGAGGCCCCGCCCTCCACATCTTTCCCTGCTGGGAAAAATACGTTCTCGTCCTCCCCATCAGATCCGAAGGTCGGGATCATTTGCATTTGTTGGAAAAAACTCTCTAAAGTCTTATTTTTCTTCCCCTTTCTAGGCATTTTCCCAGCCAGTTACTTGACTTCTGAGATTCCTTTCCACCCCCGCCTGGATCCGCCCAGCTAGTGCTTGGCCTCTGAGATTCAAATGCGCTTTCCCGCGGCAAGCTTTAGTTCTGGTGCAGGGGTGGGGTCAGGGCCGCCTCCTAAGCTTGGGCCCTCAGGGGCTTTCTGCAGAGACTTTCAGGAACGGAGCAGGTGGGGGCGGGGTGGGGGGCCCCGCCTGCTGTGCTCAGCTCCCTTGGGGGTTTTATTCAGAGGCGTTCAGCAGTAGAGCAGGGTGGGGGCAGGGCCGTCTCCCCTGCTCGGCTCCCTCAGGTTGGAAAGACCTTCAGTATTGAAGATCCTACCTGCTGCTGGGGGATTCCTGAGTCCCGGGCCGCTGCCGCCTCAGCCGCCCGCCCACGCCTCTGCCTCCGCCGCTTCCTGCCCCTGTCTCTCCCGCTGCCGCTTCCTCCCGAGGGGGCCCGAGTCACGGAGACGCTCTGCTCCCCTCCCCTATCGCAGCCTTCTTTCTTACTGACCTGTAGCTTCTGTGGGCGGAGGGACTTTCCCGGCTGCCGGAGCTTCCCCCGGAGCTTTCCTCTCTGAAGTCTGCTCGGGTCAGCTTCTCTGGGGCCGCGGCCAGGGGTGGGGGTGGGGTCCGCTTTCCGGGGTGCGATGGACCCCGCGGACGGCTCTCCAGGGTTCAGTGGAACGGAAATCTCTTCCCCTATGTTTATGCACCCTCTGCAGAGATTCAGAATTTATGGGGATCTCCTTTTACCTCAATTCCATGGGTTGTGGGCTCGGAGCTCGTAAATGTGCGTCCTTCTACTCCGCCATCTTGGCTCCGCCCCCCCTACAATTCTGTCTTAACTCATTAACTCATTTAGTGCCATACCCATGAAACTGTCTGATAATTATTTTATCAGCTGGAAAAAATAATATCAAAATTCGTCTGGAAAAACAAAACGTCCAGAATATCAAGGGAACTAATGTTAAGAAATGCTTGGGAAGGGAGCCTACCTCCATCAGACATCAAATTGTGCTATAAAGCAGCAATTATCAAAACCCCTTGGTACTGGCTAGGAAACAGAAGTGTAGACCAGTGCCATATGTCAAAGGACATAAACAGGCAGTTTTCAGAGGAACAAATTAAAGGTCTTGATAATCATATGAAAAAATACTGTACATCACTATTGATTACAGGGATGCAAATCAAAACGCTCTGAGATACGACATCACACCTATCAGATTGTCTGACATGACAAACAGATTGATGATAAATATTGGAGAAGATGTGGTAATGTTTCAACACTATTTCATTACTAGTGCATCTTTGAGCTGTTTCATCCATTCTGTAGAGCATTTAAAAACTCTGCTCAAAGGGACCCTGCAATAATGCTCCCAGGACTGTATCCCCAAGAGATGATAAAAAATGGTCAAGGGTCCCACACATGTAAAAATGTTTATAACAGCTCTCTTTGTGGTGGCCAGGAACTGGTAATCAATGGGATGGCCATCAGTTGGGACATGATTGAATAAATGGTGGTATATGGATGTAATGGAATACTATTTCACTATAAGGAATGATGAACAGGAAGACTTCAGAGAAGCCTGGAAAAAAGTATGTGAGCTGACGCTAAGCAAAAAGAGCCTAACCAGTAGAACTTTGTACACAGCAACAACCACAGTGTGCCAGTATTTTTTATGGTGGACTTAGTACTTCAATGCAATACAAATACAAATGCAAATGCAAATACAATGCAAAAAATTCCCAATTACCTCTTAAGGCAAAATGCCTTCCACAGTCAGAGAAAGAATTATGGAATTCGATTGTTGAAAGTAGCAGATCATTGTCTTCTGTATCACGTTTTGGTTTGTTTTATAATTTCTCACATTCATTTTAATGCTATGAAACATGATCAAAGTGAAAATGTATTTAATATAAATGTATGTGCAGAACCTACATAAAATTGTGTGCCGTCTCAGAGAGGGAATGGGGAGAGAAAGGGGAAGGAGGGGGAGGGAGTGTAAAAAAAATCTGAGTTACATGGAAATGATTGTGGAAAACTGGAAACGAATAAACTTTTTAAAAATACGTGATGTGTTCAGTGGATTATAGTTCTTGGATTCGGGTGATCTGATTATAAAGTGCTTCCCAATCACTTATAGATGTATGATCTTGGCTCCTAGAGTATCAGTTTTTTCATGTGCAAAATTAAGAAAACAACACATATATTAATTATTCATAATGTTATTTGGAAGAAATATTTTTCACAATTATTAAAGATACCTTTAAAGACATTTTAGAAAGTAAAGGTTAAAACTGCACTAAGACTACATTTATTTCTAAATGGAAGTCATAGGTCTCTAGATTTAACTAAAGAAATTAGCGAAGGATAAACAGACATATGATAGCCCAATTTATTTGTACTCCACTCCTATCACTTCCTTATTCAGTCTATTAAAGGGGAAAGCGTAAAGTTCCCAAAAGTCTCAAAATATATTCTTCAAAGACACGCATGGCAGCTTTAAAATACAGAAGTTTATAGTAATTGAGATGTATGTACAGATATATGTCATATACACACATATGCACATACACACATGTGTGTGTTTGTGTGTGTGAGTGTGCGTGTGTATTTGTGTGTATTCACACCTCACATTTACTCAACTTCTCTGAGGAAAATATTTTCCAGGGCTTTGAATGAGATTGAGGTTGATCAGTTTCTTCTTGCCTAATAATTGTGTGCTGTTTTAAGTTAGAGGTTTTACTAAATAATTGTATTTCGCATACATCGACATTGTGGTGAATGTAAGGTCCTTTGCAATTTTCGCAAAATTTAGTCGTAGTGGTTTGTTTTCTTCTTTTAGGCTACCTGCTTCTACCATCACGTGTGTTCTTTTTTTTGGGGGAGGATGCAGATAAGGTAATATTTGTGAAGTGCTTTTTATTTTTTAATTGAATTATTTTAATTGTTGTCAGTGTTCTACAATGACTTCCACATATCTTATATTTTTCCCTCCCTCCGCATGCCTCCCCACTCCCTCCCCACACCCTACCTGAGATGACTTGTGATTTTATATAGTTTCTACACAAACATTCCTATTAAATACATTTTCACTTTAGTCATGTTGCATAAAAGAATTAAAATAAATCGGAGAAATCATAAAACAAACAAAACATAATATAAGAGAAAATGGTCTGCTTCATTCTTCAGTTGAAGTCCATAATTCTTTCTCTGGATGTGGAAAGCATTTTGCCTCAAGAATCCATTGGTATTTTTTTAAGTCCTTGTTTTGCAATGAAGTACTACGTTTACCAGAAAAATTTCTTGCACACTATGGTGTTTACTGTGTGCAAAGTTCTCCTGGTTCTGCTCCTTTCACTCAGCATCAGTTCATATAAGTTTTTTCAAACTTCTCTGAAGTCTTCCTGTTCATCATTTCTTACAGAACAACAGTATTCCATTACACCCACATGCAACATTTTATTCAGCCATTCCCCAGTGGATGGGCATCCCCTTGATTTCTACTTTTTGGTGACCACATAGAGAGCTGCTATAAATAATTTTGTACATGTGGGACCCTTTCCCATTTTTATGACCACTTGGCGATACAGTCCTAGGAGGAGTATTGCTGGGTCAAAGGCAATGCACATTTTTGTAGCCCTTTGGGCATAGTTCCTAATTGCCCTACAGAATGGTTGCATCAGCTCACAACTCCACCAGCAATGAATTAGTGTTCCAACTCTCCCACATCTTCTCCAACATTTATAATCTTCCTTTTTTTATCATGTTAGCTAATCTGATAGGTGTGATGTTGTATCCCAAAGTTGTTTTAATTTGTATCTCTCTATTCAACACTGATTTAGAACATTTTCTCATACGACTCTAGATAGCTTTGATTTCTTCCTCTGAAAAGTGACTCTTCATATCCTCTAACCATTTATCAATTGGGACTGACTTGTATTCTTGTATATTTGGCTCAGTTCGCCATATATTTTAGGAATGAGGTCTTTGTCACAGACACTAGTTGCAAAAATTCTTTTCCAGTTTTCTACTTCCCTCCTAATCTTGTTTGAATTTGGTTTGCTTGTGCAAAAATATTTCAATTTATTGTAATCAAAATTATCCATTTTGCATTTCATAATGCTTTCTATCTCTTATTTAGTCAAAATTTCTCCATTCTCCCTAAGTCTGATAAATACACTCTCCCTTGCTGCACTAATTTGTTTAGGGTATCAATCTTTACACCCAATTTATGTATGCAATTGGACTTTATTCTTGTACGCAGTATCAGGCATTGGTCTACGCCTAGTTTCTGCTACATAGTTATCCAGGTTTTCCAACAATTTTTGTAAAACGATTAGTTCTTGTACCATAAGCTGGGGTTCATGGGGTTACCAAAGAGTAAATTACTCTATTCATTGATTATTGTGTCCTGAGTAAATAACATATTCCACTGATTTACCCCTCTCTTTCTTAGTCTGCACCAAATGGTTTTGACATTTACTGCTTTATAAAACAATTTGAGATCTGGTAGGGCTAGGCCCCCTTCCCAAGCATTTCTTTTCAGTAGTTACTTTGATATTCTGGATACTTTTTTCTTCCAGATGAATTTTTATATTTATTATTCTAGCTCAAAAAATAGTTGTCTGGTAGTTTGATGTGTATGACACTGAATAAGTAAATTAATTTAGGTAGAATTGTCTTTTTTATTATATTGACTTGGCCTCCCCACGAGGAAGTGATGTTTTTCCATTTCCTGAGATCTGACTTTATTTGTGCAAAAGTGTCTTGTAATTGTGTTCATACTGTCCCTGGGTTTCTTTTGGCAAGTAGATTCTCAAATATTTTATAGGGTCAACTTTTACTTTAAAAGAAATTTCTCTTTCATCTCTTGCTGTTTTGATTTGTTAGTAATATATAGAAATACAGATGACTTGAGAGGGTTTATTTTGAAACCTGCAACTTTGCCAAAGTTTTTATTATTTCAAGTAGCGTTTTACTTGATTCCATGGAATTCTCGAAATATATCATCATATCATCTGCAAAAAGTGACAACTTAGTTTCTTCTTTCGTTGTTCTAATTCCTTCAATTTCTCTTTCTTCTCTTATTGCTACAACCAAAATTTCTAGTAAGGCATTGAATAATAGTGGTGATAATGGAAATCCTTTTTCCACCCTTCATCTTCTTTGGAAATGCATATACGTTATTCTGATTGCATATAATGTTTGCTGAAGGTTTTAGGTAGAAATTGCTTATTATTTTGTAGAAAGTTCCATAAATTTCTATGCTCTCCAGTGTTTACAGTGAGAGTGGGTGCTGTATTTTATCAATAACGCTTGTAGTTTTCCTACTGAATCACACTTGCATACCTAATATAAATCCTACCTAATCTAAATGTATTATCCTCGTGATAATTTACTGTATTCTTTTGGCTAAAATCTTATTTAAAATTTTTGCATCTACATTCCTTAGAGAAATTGGTCCATCATTTTCTATCTCTGTTTTTGTTCTTCCTGTTCTGGGTATCAGAACGATATTTGTATCTTTAAAATAGTTAGAACTCTTTCTTCCCGAGTTTTCCCAAACAGTCTATATAGTATTGGAATTAACTGTTCTTTTTTTTAATTTTTGATATTATTCACTTGTAAATTCATCTAGCCCTGGCGATTTTTCCCCAGGTAGTGCATTTGATAACTTCTTCCATTTCTTTTTGTGATATGGAGTCATTTAAGTATTTAACTTCCTCTTCTGTTAATGGGGGCAAACTTTTTTAAAAAATTATCATCAATTTCATTCAGATTGTCGAACATATGGGCCTACAGTTGGGCAAAGTAATTTCTAATTGTTGTTTTAATTTCCTCCTCATTGGAGGTGAGTTCCCTCTTTTCAATTTTGATATTGGTAATTGACAGCAAAACTATACCACAGGTGGACCTCAAATTCCCACTTTCAGACCTTGATAAATCAAATCTCAAAATAAAGAAGAAATATTTTAAGAAGATAAATAAATCTCTGAATAATGTAAATATGGTAGCTCTCTGGAGAAAACTGAATGGAGATCGAAAGAATATACATTTTCCTCAGCAGGAAATGGCACATATAGGAAATTGACCATATCCGAGGGGACAATATCTCACAATCCATTGCTGAAAGGCAGAGGTAGTGAATGCATCCTTGCCATACCACAATGCAATAAAAATTATATTTAATAAAAGGGCATTGAAAGATAGACCAAAAACTAATTGGAAGCTATGTAATCTAATTTTAATGAATGAGTGCGTTAATCAACAAATCATAGAAACAATCAACAACTTTATTTAAGAGAATGACCATAATGAGACAATATACCAAATCTCATAGGATATTGAAAAAGCAGTTCTTTGGGGAAATTTTATCTATGAATGCCTACATGAATAAAATAGAGAAAGAGGAGATCAATGAAGTAGGTATGCAGCAGAAAAAGTTAGAAAAAAACAAATGATACCCCCAAGTAAAAACCAAAGTATAAATACTAAAAAGCAAAAGAAAGGTTACTAAAATTGAAATTAAGAAAACTACTGAACTAACAAATAAAACTAAGGGTTATATTATGGACCAACCAATTAAACTGATAAAACTTTGGTCAAATTGATTTAAAAAAGAAACATGCAAAACAAATTACCACTTTTTACTTTTTGTTGTTACTTATTTTTACATAGTTGATGTTCATGCATATTGTCTATAACTGATGGTTCAGTCAGAAGTCAGAATCCTTTACATTTTTTAAAATAATTTTTTAATTTAACATTTTACATTCATTTTCACAAAATTTTGGGTTCAAAATTTTCTTCTCACTTGTCCCCTCTCCCCAACCCAATACACTGAGCATTCTAATTTCCCCTATCACTCTGCCCTCTCTTCTACCATTCCTCCCTTCCCTTGACCCCAACTTCTCTTTTGTCCTGTAGGGCCAGATAACTTTCTCTTCCCCATTACCTGTATTTCTTGTTTCCTAGTAGCAAGAACAATACTCAAGAGTTGTTCTTAAAACTTTGAGTTCCAAATTCTCCCCATCCCTCCCTCACCAACCATGCCCTGTGGGAAGGCAGGCAATTCAATACAGGCCATATCTGTGAGTTTTGCAAATGACTTCGATAATAGTCGTGCTGTGTAAGACTAACTGAATTTCCCTCCACTCTATCCTGCCCCCCATTGCTTCTATTCTGTCTTTTGATCCTTTCCCTCCCCAAGAGTGTTGACGTTAAATTGCTCCCTCCTCCCATTGCCCTCCTCTCCGTCATGCCCCCCACCCTTCTTATCCCCTTGTCCCCCACTTTCCCGTATTGTAAGATGGGTTTTCATACCAAAATGAGTGTGCATTTTATTCCTTGCTTTAGTCGAATGTGGTGAGAGTAAACTTCATGTTTTTCTTTCAGCTCCCCTCTTTTTCCCTCCACCAAAAATTCTCCTGCCTCTCTCTTCTATGAGAGATAATTTGTACCGTTCCATTTCACCCTCTCTCCTCCCAATACATTTCTCTCTCACCGCTTACCTTCATTTTTTAAGACATGATCCCATCCTATTCCATTTACTCTTTTCTCTCTGTCTCTGTGTGTGCGTGCATGTGTGTATGTGTATGTGTGCACACGTGTTTGCGTTTGTTTCTGTATGCTTTTGTGTGTGTGTGTTTCTGTAGCCCCACCAACTGCCCAGATGCTGAAAAGTTTCAAGAGTTACAAATATTGTCTTTCCATGTAGGAATGTAAACACTTCAAGTTTAGCAGGTCCCTTATGCCTTCTCTTTGTTGTTTACTTTTTTATGCTTCTTCTCATTCTTGTGTTTGAAAGTCAAATTTTCTTTTCAGCTCTGGTCTTTTCATCAAGAATTCTTGAAAGTCCTCTATTTCATTGAAATACCATTTTTCCCCTGAAGTATTTTACTCAGTTTTGCTGTGTAGGTGATTCTTGGTTTGAGTCCTAGTTCCTTTGACTTCTGGAATATCCTATTCCACGCCCTTCGATCCCTTAAAGTAGAAGCTGCTAGATATTGCGTTATCCTGATTGTATTTCCACAATACTGGAATTCTTTATTTCTTGATGCTTGCAATATTTTCTCCTTGACCTGGTAATTCTGGAATTTGGCCACAGTATTCCTAGGGGTTTCTCTGTTTGGATCTCTTTCAGGTGGTGATCAATGGATTCCTTTAATACTTATTTTGCCCTCTGGTTCTAGAATATCAGGGCAGTTTTCCTTGATAATTTCATAAAAGATGATGTCTAGACTCCTTTTTTGATCATGGCTTTCAGGTAGTCCCATAATTTTTCAGTTGTCTCTCCTGGACCTGTTTTCCAGTTCAGTTGTTTTCCAAGGAGATATTTCACATAATCTTCCATTTTTTCATTCTTTTGGTTTTGTTTTGTGATTTCTTGGTTTCTCAGAAAGTCATAAGACTCCACCTCTACCATTCTAATTTTGAGAGAACTATTTTCTTCAGTGAGCTTTTGAACCTCCTTTTCCATTTGGCTAATTCTGCTTTTGACAGCATTCTTCTCCTCATTTGCTTTTTGGACCTCTTTTGCTAATTGAGTTCGTCTACTTTTCAAAGTGTTATTTTCTTCAATATTTTTGGAGGGTCTCCTTTATCGAGGTATTTACCCATTTTCCATGCTTTTCTTGCATCGCTCTCATTTCTTTTCCCAGTTTTTCCTCCACCTGTCTAACTTGATTTTCAAAATACTTTTTGAGCTCTTCCATGGCCTGAGCCTATTGAATATGTATTTAGGATGTTTGGGATACAGAGACCTTGACTTCTATGTCTTTCCCTGATAGTAAACATTGTTCTTCGTCATCAGAAAGGAAAGGCAGAAGTACCTGTTCACCATGAAAGTAACCTTCTGTTGTCTTATATTTTTCCCTTTTCTGGTTATTTTCCCGGCCAGTTACTTGACTTCTGAGATTCCTTTCCACACCCACCTCACCTCCAGAACCGCCCAGCTAGTGCTTGCTGTCTGAGATACAAATGCTGCTTCCCAGCCTCAGGGCTTCCATTGGGGGCAGGGCTGCTATTCAGTGTAAGAATAAATTCAGGTCCTCAGGTGTGGGCAGGGCTGCTATTCAGTTTAATATTAAGTTCAGGTGCTCACTTTTTGGTCAGGGTCGCCACATGGGGCTCAGTTCCCTCAGGGGGTTTATGCAGAGACCTTCAATAATGGATCTGAGCTCTCATCTGCTTTGGGAGCTCCTGTCCACTGCTACCTCTGCTGCTGCCTCCTGAGGGGGCCTGAGTTACGGGGACACCACGCTCCCCTCTTGGCTAGCCAGACAGGCTCTCTCACCAACCTTTGACATCTGTAGCTGAATGGACCTGGCGGCCGCTGGAGATTCTGTCCGTGAAGCCTGCTAGGGTCCAGTCCTCTCGGGGCTGTGTAAGCAAGGCAGGGCTGGACTCTGCTCCGGGTCTGGTGTGAGATGAACCTTTATTGTCAGTTTTTCAGGGCTCTTTGGACCAAAAATCCCCTCCACTCCATTGCTGTACGATATCCACTGCTTCACAATTTGTTGGGAGTTCGTCTTTACAGGTAACTTATGGGCTGTGGGTTCAGAGTTAGCATATGTGAATCTTTCTACTCCACCATCTTGGCTTCTCCCCTCCATCCTTTACATTTTTCAGGTTACTGATAAAATTGGCAGGGAGTAATCAATAAAGAGGGGAAAAAAACAATGTATTAACTTAATGTTGCATTCCTAAAAGAAATGGAAAACACCAATTTTACAAAATATAACATTTGATTTTGTCAAGTGAAGAGATATAAAATAAAATATTTCCAGATTTCTAATTTAATCACAAAATGAAGAGGACACAGAGCCGGGGATGGGGTAAGAGTGAGAATAAAATAGGAGCAGAGACAAAGAACAGAGAGGAAGTCATGGAAATAATCTTATTATTTTTAGCAGTTCATTGTCTATCAAACACAGTGTTCAGACATCTGGTAGAAGAATTTTTCCAGTCTAAAAATGTGTTTGTTTTTCATTTTTCAAGTGAAGTAAACTAATCTCCCTCCTTCAATCAAAAAAAAAAATGGTGGTAGGACAAAAAATATAAAGTCAGTTCTATCAGTCAACAGGTTTTAACATTCAGTTTAGAAAGTTTGAAATTTTAACTTCTCTCTCTTTCTCCCCCCCCACCCATCCCCACTGAGAAACAAGCAATTCAGTATAGGTTATACACGTGTAGTCATGCAAAACAGTTCCATTTCAGTCATGGGGTGGAACACTAGTTATATTTTCCTCCATCCTGTCCTGCCCCCATTTGTTCTACTCTCTGTTTTGACCTTGTCTCTCCTCAAAAGTGTTTACTTGTAATTACCATTCCTCCCACTTGCCCTCCCTTCTATTATACACACTTACCTGTAGTGCAAAAATAATCTTTATACCAGTGTGAGTAGGCATGTTATCCCCTCCTTAATTCAAATTCAGTGACATTAAGTTTTCCTCTATCCCTCTCAGATCCACACTCTTCCCCTCCACTGAAAAAGCTTTTGTTGCTTCTCTTATGTGAGAGATAATTATATACATATACTGAAAAAAGCCTCAAGAGCTGCAAATATTTTCTTTCCATATAGGAGTGTCAACAGTAAAACTTTAGTAATTCCATTATGATTTCTCTTTCCTTTTTAGTTTTTCATGCTTATCTTGATTCATGTCTTTGAAAGTCAATTTTTCTATTCAGTCTTTTCATCAAGACTGCTTGAAAGTCTTCTATTTCATTTAATGACTTTTTCCCATGAAGCGTTATACTCAGTTTTCCTGAATAGGTGATTCTTGGTTTTATTCCTACCTCCTTTGACCTATGGAATATCATATCCCAACCCTTTCTATCCCTTAGTGTAGAAGCTGCTAGATCTTGTGTTATTATCTATCCTGTATCTATTTTTCAGGTCAATTGTTTTTCCAGGGAGATATTTAATATTGTCTGCTTTTTTCATTCCTTTTTTTTATTTTATAATTTCCTGATTTTTTATAACGTTGTTTGCTTCCATCTGCTTTCCAGTCTTTAAGGAATTGTTTTCTTATGTGAACTTTGTACTTCCTTTTCCATCTAGACAATTCTGCATTTTAAGGAATTCTTTTCCTCATTGACTTTTTGGATATTTTGCCATTTTGGTTAGTCTGTTTTTTAATGTGTCATTTTCTTCAGCATTTTTGGGCCTCCTTCTGCAGGCAGTTGCTTAAGGTTTTCAGTATTTGCTTGCATCATTCTCATTTCTCTTCTCAAGTGTTCTTCCAATTCTTTTATTGATTTTCAAAATCCTTTTGGAACTCTTCCATGACCTGAGAAAAAATCACATTTTTTCTATCTCTGGATGTAGAAGCTTTGACTTTTTTGTCTTTTTCTGTTTGTATTTTTTGGTATTCCTTTTCCACGAAATGAGATTCTACGGTGTCAAATTTTTTCAGGTTTTTGCTTATTTTCCCAGCCATTTACTTGACTTTTGAGCTCTTTGTCAACGTAGTTCTCCGCTAATAGTGAGGGTGGGTGTTTGGTGAACTGCTTGATTCTCCCCTCAATCTGTGAGCCTAAAGTTCCCCAAAATGTTGCTGCATCTCATGGTGCTTTGGCTGCAGTGGGTGAAGTAGCTGACAATTAACTGATGGCGGTTGAAGCACTATTAAATGGAAGATATATATTTCATTTCTTTGGTTTTACTGTGTGCTTTGTCTTTGAGTTTGAGTTCCACTTCGTGATAGTCCAAATTCAGGATTTATATCCCTAAATCTGTAAAGTTTGTGTCATTACTGTGTCCCAATATGTAACTGCGAGCAATGGGTGTAAATTACAAAGAATTAGACTCAACAGAAATGGAAAATTTCTGACTTAAGAGCCATCCTTTTGATCAATAGTCTTTACTTTTCACCAGGATGACATATTGTTGGGACATTGTAAAAGAGCTTCCTTTTGGATTATGGGTAAAGATATATGATGGGGTGGGGAACCTGCAGTCCTGAGGTCACATATTAGCGCCACTTTTTTTTACTGTGGCCAAGTATTACAGGACAATTTCTTTAATTAAAGAGACTTGTTATGTGAAGTTTTGATTCAGTTGAAGATTCACAGTCGAGGACCTAGAGGGCCACATAAGGTCTTGAGACCACAGGTTACCCATGCATGTTTTATGAAGTCCATTTATGTTCTAAGATTCTCTAAAATATATGATAAGAATAATGCAATTCTTCATGCAATATTTCCTCCTTCGTTACACCAAAAGACAGATTGGGTCTTTAATAACTTCTCCAATGACATAAACTTTGCAGATTTGGGGATATAAATCCTGAATTTGGACTAACAGTGCAACAAAGGCTTCAATGACAAAGCACAAGGTACACAGCAGATCTATTGCATAGATTATACAGGTAATATTTTCTCCAGGTTTGCTCAATGAAATATTAAAAAAAATCAAGTATTATAGACATAATTAAAAGCTGAGGCCAGAGGGAATAACGTGCAGTCAGATAATAGAAAATATGTCCTTCATGTTTCTTTTTCATGTTTGTACTTTGAGTCATCTCACTGATCTCCAACCCACTTGCACTGACATTATCGAAATGAAAAATAATGTGACTGAATTTCTTCTTGTTGGGCTGACCCAAGATCCAGAAAGGGAAAAATGCTATTTGTCATTATCTTGTTTTCTATATTGCCCCCATTTTGGGGAACCTGCTCATCATTGTCACCATTAAGAACAGTCCCACACTTGGATCTCCTATGCATTTCTTCCTAACCTCTTTGTCCTTTCCTGTTGCTTGTTTATCTACCACCACATCCCCAAGACTCATACTAGACAGTCTGTGTAAGAGGAAGAGTATCACCTTTGATAAGGGCATGAGCCAGTTATTTACGGGGCACTTCTTTGGCTGAATGGAGATCTTGGTTCTCATCTTGGTGGTCTATGACCACTATGTGGCCATCTGTAAACCTCTGCACTACTTATGTATCATGAGTACGAAAGTGTGTAGGATCTGGGTGGAATTAGCCTCAGTGTGCTCATTTGTGCATTCCATTGCCCAGCTCTTCATTGCCTTGAATTTAACTTTCTGTGGTCCCAGCGTAGTGAACCACTACTTCTGTGATTTACATTGGATGAAACTGGCCTGTGATGACACATACATGCTAAACCTCTTGGTTGTTTTCAATAGTGGATGAAATTGGCCTGTGCTGACACATACATGTTAAACTTCTTGGTTGTTTTCAATAGTGGAGACATCTGCATGGTGAGCTTTATATTGCTGATGATGTCCTACATTGCTATCTTATATTTTCTGAGAAATCAGAGTAGAGAAGGAAGGTAAGAAGCTCTTTCCACCTGTAGCTCTATCATCATTGTTGTCTGCACATTCTTTGGTTCCTGTATATTCATATACGGTAGACCAGGGACCACTTTTCCTGTGGATAAGCTGATGGCTGTGTTTTATGCCATCGGAATTTTTCATTATCCATTTGGTCTAAACACTAAGGAGTAAAGAAACTAAAACTCCATGAGGAAACTGCGGAGCAACAGAAAAACGTTGCATAAATAACAATGTATAGAGGCACCAACGATTTTCAAAAATGATTTGACCAAGTCAGGTTGGATGCGTAAGCTTATCTTGCTGGGTGTTTGTCAGGATATATGCAGAAAGAATAGATATGAGTGAGTTTCAGCTGAGGTTGTGTACAAAATGAGTTATCCAGTAAAGGGATTTAAAGTCCCTAAGCCAGATCTTTAATGATGATCTACTATCAAAGTCCTGCCCTTTCTGAAACTGGATCCCACATTCCTGATTTTATATGTCTTCACTCTCCATTCTGCAAATGGAAAAAAATATCATATCCCACTCTGCTTCCGTTTGAAGTTAGCCATTTTACCTTATTCCTGTTTCATGTTTCAGTATTTAATTTCAACAACTCTGACCAAGTGTCATTTGCTTATGTTGACTAAACATGGTCTACAGTATTCACAAAAGAGTTATCATCCTTCTTTAACTCTGTCACATGAGTTTCTTTTATCTGAGATCATTAACTAGATGCTCATAATTGATCAACCATCACATAGAGACAAGAATACTGGAGTTTCATTCACTAAAAATGAGACACATTCTACCAACAAGTGTATGGGAAAGTGTGTCTGTTACATGACAGTTGACCACATTACTTGTCACAAAATGGTTGACTATATGAGATAATAAAGACATATATTCGTTATAAGGTGTGCTACAAAGAGTGTATATATATATATATATATATATATATATACATATATATATATATATATACATATATATATATATATATATATATATATCACTCAATATATGAGAAAAATAGGAATCCCAGAAAGTCATTGAATTGGGTATAAAAGAAGGAATAAAAAAAAGAGAACAGGAGGTTTTCTGGATTAATTCTGTCCTGAGACTTTTTTTCCCTTAGAGTAGTTAATATGTGCAGGTGTTATACATAATTAATGGTGAACTTGAGCAAAAGAAAGTTCCTTATGCCAATTCTTAACTTTCATCTGTAAGGAGTTGGGGTGATGTAGACTTGTTGGGTAAATAGGGAAGTAAAAAGCATATCATGAAGGGTTACTGAATCTCAATTTATAGCCAAAACCAAGAATCAACTCATAAAAGGAAATAGTTCCTCACGAAAGAGAGAGGCTGATCAGTGGAACAGAAATATCAAAGAAGAAAATGAGCACAGTAGCCCAGTCTTTGTAAATCCAAAGAACCAACCTATTGTGATAAAAATTCAACATCCAAAAAAAAAAAAATTCAGGAGAAACAGGAAATCTTCCTGGCAGAAACTAACTATAGAGCAACATCTAACTCCATGTACCACGATTAGCTTCTGATGGATTCATGACTTCGATATAAAAGCTAACAACATAAAGAAATTAGAGAAAGAATGAGAAAACATTTCAGATCTTTACAGGAGCAGAATTTATGGCCAAACATGGAATATAGGACATCACAAAGGGCAAAATGAACAATTCTCATTACATAAGATTTTTTTTAAGTTTTATGCAAAGAAAACCAATCCAGGAGGCAAAATTAGAAGCATAGAATCAAGGAAATAAATAATTCCCTCAATAATTATCCAAATGTAGCCATTGCATGGTGCAGTGTATAGAGCTCTTAGCCTAGACTCAGAAAGACCTGAGCTTAAATTTTGCCTCTGATACTTCCTAGCTTAACCTTTTTTCCCTCAATTTCCTTAGCAGAAAATAGAGGATAATAATAGTTCTTATCTCCAAGGCTTATTGTGAGGATAAAATGAGATATTTGTAAAGCATTTAACACAAATATACTGTTTGGTTTGTTGGTTGTTATCCTTCGTCTTCGAAGAGGACCAAAATGACAACAGCATTATGAAGTGAAATTTCAGTGTGTCCGATTGTTGCTGATGAGACCATTATGAGCTCGTAATGCTCTACCAGAGGTTGGGCACAATTAGTCTGTATGATTTGCACATCCTGAGTTTACGTTGTGCTGTCTCAATTCTGCTTTGTTCAAAGAACACAGCACCTTTTCTTGTGTGGGCACGCCATGCTGAGTGATCCGGTGCCAGTGTCTCCCATGTTTCCCAGTCAAATTCAAAGTTCTTGAGAGAGATCTTGAGACCTCTTTTCATCGTTTCTTCTGGCCACCATGTCATCACTTGCCCCATGCAAGCTCTCCATAAAATAATCTTTTTGACAAGCGCACATTTTGCATTCGAACAACGTGGCCAGCCATCGAAGTTGTGTTCTCTGAAGCATAGTTAAAATACTTGGCAGTTCGGCTCCAGCTGAATTATAAAATATACTAAGCACTCTCTAAATGTTTTCATCATCATCATCATCATCATCATCATCATCATCATCATCATCAGTATCATAATACTGCAGTGTTTTAGCGGAAGTATTATATGTATATATATATATATATGTACATATATATGTAGGTATATGTATATGTATGTATATATGTATATAAGTAGGTGTGTGTGTATATACATATATAGATATATAGATATATGTATGTATGGAACTTACTCATATTTACATGAATGACAATTATCCCCCAATTAGTAGATAGTGAAAAATTTAACGACACTTTTCAGAAGGAACAAAAAAAGGGCTCCGAATTAGCAGTATTTAAGGACATAAAATAAAATAGCTCTAATACTTCATCTCGCTCCCTTCAGAATGACAAAATTTGACGAAGATAGAAAATAAATGCAGGAAGAACAGGGGAACAAAACTTACACTAAATCTTCCTTTGAAGAATTATAAATTTCGAACTGTATTCACAAAGTTGTTAAAATATTTCCACTCTAACCTAGAAAGAGCCTTTCTAAATATATACACTATTGATCGATTAAAATGGAAAAGCACACATATAGATATGTGTATCTGTGTACAAAAAAAAAACGCTTGAATATGTGGATGTATTCATAGACAGTACATAACAACTCTTTTATGGTGGCAAGCGATTATAAATTAGAAAGGTATGTATCCAAAAATTAGGGGATGTATTAAAATACAATAGTATAATATATATTACAAAGCTAGGATGGAACTGCATTCTGTGTAGGAAATAAAGAGGATCGTTTCAGAGAAATCTGAGGTCACTACAAATTGGTACTGAGTGAATTGACTGGAAACAAGAGGATAATTTATACAATAGAAACAACACTGTACTAAAAATAACATTGGAATGACAAAGTGCCTTAAAATGAAAATCTCTGAGCAGTGCAATGAACAACCGTGATCTCAGAGGAGTGGTGGTGAAACATAATGCCAACCCTTGGGCAAAAATGTAGTGAACTCAGCGTACAGAGTGGGAAATAAAATTTTTGTTTTCTTTGACTATTTATATTTCTTTCAAGTTTTTGCAGTGATGGCGGGAGGCGGGGCGAAGAGATAAGATAGATTTTTGCTAAATGAAACAGATACAGTTAATTGTGAAAGACTTAGGATAAGCTCAGATTTCTTCTTCTGTTGAAGATAATTGCTTCCCTCGTATTACAGCACTTTTTTTTTTTTGTTACACAGTGAAGTCACAGGTCAACTAATTTTTACTAAATGCCTACTATGTTCCAGACCTAAACTTTTAGTTTTCTAACCCTACTACAATTTCCCATCCTGTTCATCAGTGATAGTCAGCTATCTCCCCCTTTCATATGTTTGTTACCCTAGAATTGTGTTGAACAAATTGACCCGTTTTTCCACACCATCTAGACCTTGAGTAACTAAGAGAGAAAAGCTGCGAGAAATCAACCTGATGAACTATTCTAATCAGGTGTTGTATTTTCTTCTACACTTTAGTCAAGGTCATGGGCTGTTAAGATTATAGAGAATAAATTTGAAATTCAATTTTATTATAGAACAAAAAGTTATTGAACAAAAATTACAAATCCTCATTTAAAAAAAAAGTTTTCTTGAGAGCAGCTTATCAGAGAAGTGTAATTAAGAAGACCGAATTTTGCAAGCTTCATAAACTAGTAAAATAACTTCCAGTCAATCACCTAAAAGACCTCAGGGGAATTAAATGTAATAAAATATGGATAGCAATGCTTATTTGACTTTAAAATTTAAACGAAACATATGAGGTACTTTTCACTGGGGAAATTAGGTGCTTTTCACTGGGGAAATTAGGGAACAAATTACTGTTTACGATTATAATATGATATTATTATACTATAAGAAACAAATATTTTCATTTTGGGAATTTAATTATGATTCCCAGAAACCCATAAAGGGGAAAATAATCAGAAGATGGTAAATAATTACACGTTGATACAATAAAGAAAAAATGTTTTTAATTGTACAAGCATTTACTTTCTTTTCTTCAAACGCATAAATTAGGACAAAAAAAAACTTTTTAAGAAATATATATATATACATATATATATATATATAATGAGAGAAAACAAATTTCTGTATTATCTGTATCTTCAACTTTCCATCTCTTTCTGAAGATTTAGTCCATCACTCCTTTGTTGATAATTAGATAGCATGCATGGCCATCCATCCTCTGAAATCAAGGTGAGGCTTGTGTTGATTGGTGTTTTAAATGTTTTATACCATTTATACCTTATTATTTTGCATAAACTATTCTTCATAACCACTTCATGCTCCATCAATTCATGTAAATTTCCTCAGGTTTCTCTGTTGATCAGTCAGAAAATATGTATCAAGGGCCTATTATGCAACTGCTGCCTAGGCACTGAGAAATCAAACACTGACAGAAACACACCCTGATCTTCTTAAGTAGTTCACAGTCTAATGAAGGAGACCCCATGAAAACGACTATGGACAAACGGGATATGTGATGCATGAACTGGGGATCCACAATAGATTCAAAATACTAGCATTACAGAGATACAGGAAAGGTTTCCTGGAGAGAAAGGAATTGAGTTGGAACATGCAGGCAGCCAAGCATGACAAAAGGCAAAGAAACCTCGACCTTTTGTTGTCCCTGGCATCTTGTTTAAGAATATTTTCTTTCTCCCTTTCCGTTGGTAGCTCCCTGAAGGCAGGAACTATAGTTTTATGTTCATTGTTTGTTACAAAACCTGGAACACAGTAGACACTTCATAAGATTTATTGACTAATTATTTGCTAAGGGAAGCTAATATTTAGATCTATGAATCTATCTACTGTCTATTTGCTATATATTCATTTAATTATCTTCCATCTGCTATGAAGAGTCACTAAACGAGCTTTCTGACTACGATCTTGTATTTTCATTTATCTTTCTGCATATCTACCAAACATTTACATCTATCTGTATATATATACAATCAGCTATCATTTACCTGTGTTCCTCCCATTTATCTACTTCATGTGTCTTTATCAATCTGTCTATCTACTGTGTGTATGTTTATACGTATGTAGTTATATACGTATACACATACATGCACGTGCATATGTATACATACATGTATGTGTGTGCATATGTACGCATTACATGTGTGTATATGCGAATACATGCGTGCAGGCGTGCAATACATGTATGCAGGTGTATGTGTACACATGCATGCATGCGCGTGTATGTACTCATATATGCATGTATACATAAATAAATACATATAATTCACTTATCTCAATATGTGATTTATACCTAAGGTAGAAAGGAAGAGGATGTTTTCTTTATCGTTTGTTTTTGTTTTTACATGCTAGGGTGTAACACAATCCCTGGTACTCTTTGTTTCTAATAAAAGTTTTTAAATTTTGAATTACTTGTATTCCTGTGAAATGTGCATGTGAACATCTTTTGGTACTTCAAACTATACTTTCTAGGACATTCCCAAATGAGAAATTTATCTCAGAAGTGATGCCAATTAAGTTATTTTTAACGTCCATAGATGGCAGAAAAAGTATAATGACTATGCAGTTCACTTTCCTGGTCATTCAGCCAAAGCCTGGAACTCAGGAAGATTGGCATTAATTACTTAAGGAAATTTTCTCTTCATTGACCAAAGTCACATGAACTAAAGGCACCAACCATCCCACAGAGGGAAGCCTCTTATTCCCTAGTGATGGACGTTTCTGAAATTTAATGCACTTTCCGTAAGTATCTGTTTGACGAAGAAAACTTTTGTCCTTTAAGGGTTCTTTGTGAATCATAATATAGGTCAGAGAGAGTAGAGCTCTGACATTTACTGTAACAGTAAAGGTAAGAAGATTCTTTATGAAACTTTGACCACATCCCATTTACTGTGTCATAGGTAAGTAGCTCATCTAGTACCACTTCTGGGTCTTCTGAAAGAAGTGGAATGTGATGGTAGCTCAAGGAATACCATAAATTTCCAATTTGTTAAAAAAAAATGATTATTTTTTCTGAATTTGTATTGTTTTGTTTTTCTTTATGAGAGCACAGGTGGTTTGAGGCTGGGATTTTGTTAGAGTACCGAATATTTTTCGGAGATAATATGCTGCGGTACAAATCACCAAATTTTCTGTAATTTATAATTTTAAAGAATTTCATCTAGAATTTAGGCACTACATGACTTGGCTTCCTAGGATTATACCAGCATGTAAGCAACCTGAATACACAGAAAGATCTCTTCCACGCAACATGGTATAGTTTTAGTTGATTTTACAGCAGTCTCATTCAGATGCGACATATTGGGCCCTTAATAAAGGCTTTTGAATCGACTGTTTCTTCCAAGGGCTGAAGATGAAAGATGAAGTTTGCAATTTAATTCCCATGTAAGGAAGAAAGAATTGGAAAGGTGAAAGTAGAAGTTAAATTATATCCATAAGACAATAACTAGGAAGGCCAATTTAAGGTTTTTGACATTTGGGATATATTTTTTCCACCTTAAGTTGTGAATAGCCTGTTTCTAGGCTCACAGAACTTAATGGCATGTTGAATCTTACAGAACGAAAAAAGTAAAATTAAACTCAGTTTGTAAATGTTGCAATTGTAGAGATTTCCCCAGAATTTCAACATACGGAGTTGTGGAATCGCTAAGAGGTGTTCAGGTTACTGTTAAGAAAAATAGAGAAAGGTGAGATCTTTCATTCGTCTTTTGCCTTCATTGTTTTAGTGCTTAAGGAAACAGGATCAATCAATGGGATACAATTATGACCTAAAGAATATATGGTAGCCAAGGCATAATATTGTTCAAAGAGTAGTGAACTTGTAATCGTAGGAAAGGACATCAGTCTAACCTCTCAAACTCTGACACCTGTATAGCCTTTAGGGATTCGCTCAGCTTTTCTAAGGCTTTTTCCTCATACTGAAAATGAAGCATTTGGAGAAGATAGCCTAGTATTAAGCTGTAAATTTCTGATCAGGTAATTCTATCGGTACTTATATATTGATTGTTAGGTAAAAGGCATTGGGAGAGTTGGTGAAGCAATCAATATGATTCAACGATCTATTTCTCTTTTCATTCTCATTCTAATTCTCTTTTTTTGTTCTCTAATTCCATCTAATTTTCTCTGAGTTCATTTACCCAGTTTCTCTGTCAATAACCAGTAATCACATTCTCATCACTATTCTTTTATAATAATATTAATCATAATGCATAGCATTTATGACGTGATTTAAAGATTGTAGAACACTTTGCAAGTCAGCTTATTTGATCTTCAAAAGCAGGGAGCTAGTTGCTATTATTACCTCCCTTTTTGTCCTAAGCCAGCTAAGAGTGAATGACTTTATCACAACCATACAGCTAAAAGTTGTCTGACCTGGACTTTGAACTCGTGTGTTCCTGACTCCAAACCAAACACTCTATCCACAGTGCAACCACCATCATCTGCTCTAATGTCCCACCTGGCGACATTCTCTCTATTGTCAGTTTACCATTCTACAAAATACTCTTGAGCAAATGATGATTTGAGGACAAAATATTTGATATCCTTTGCAAGGATAAGCAGACTTTATATTCTGGACTGATTTGTAAACCCAGCCTGTAGGATTTGGGATTGTTAGGCACAAAATGAAGGCATGGAACACTGAAGCCATTTGATCAAGGAACTGACAACACCAAAGCATTGACTAGAGAAGACTAATCAGGGTTCTTAGACATTTCTGAGTTGTTTGAGTAGATACAATAATTTTTTCTTTCTGTATTCCTTTATCTTCGACAGAAGGTGTAGATAAGGCAACATTTTCTACTTTTACATACATCATTGGCCTCCAATCAGTCTTATAAGGTAAGTAGGTCACATCAAATCATTGACATTTTATAGATAGATAGGGGGAAAATAATTTTAAAAATTGTTTAAAATATTTGAAAGAAAAGCAGACATGTTTCAATGAGCCATAGACGTAGGGATATCCATGGTACCTTACTATACCAATGCTCTTTCCATCATAAAACATGTCCATTAAACAAATAGATCATTAACATCCCTAGAATTAATGCTACTTAAACAGGTTATAGAGAGAAAAAAAAAGATTGGAAAATTTCACTCTTTTTCTTTTTTAGAAACTGCTATATATTTTCAATTCTCAAAAGAAGATCATAATGTGGCTAATGGATTGATCAGAGATTAAAACCTTTTATTTTTTTTTCCTAAGGCCATTGAGCCAAAACGAAAAGAAAATCAATCAAAAGCTAAAGGAAGCAAAAAAGTGCAGTAATGTTATTTTGTTTTCCTGAAGGAGGAAAACTTTTCCTCAAGTCATATGCTTTTAAAATATCATGAAAACTCACATTTCATTAAGTAAAAACACACATGAGATTATAAAAATAAGTCCTAATATTGGGATTTTGCCAGAGAAAAGAAGAAAGTCAATAGATCGAAAAAAGAAAGAGGGAATATAACCTAAGGTGGGTTAAAGAAGGTCTGAGGGAAAGGTAGGTATTTTTTGACTTGGTGCTCCAATTTTGATCATCAACATTACTAGTTATTGTATAACCAACATTTTCGAAGCTACTTTCAGGTTTTCAGTCAGACTTTCATTTACTTCTATGTGCATTTACATGAAATTATACCACAATATGTTGTATTAAGACCATCTGAAGAACACTATAAAGTCGATTCTTCATTTTAGATTTAAAAAAATCAAATAATTTAAGACTGAAGCCTAGGGATCAAAAGATAATTCATTCCTCAAATACAAAATAATAAATCTACTGAATTATTTCCCCTCATTTATGATGTGAACTTCATACGTGTCTTACTTCACCAACAAAAATCTAAGCACACAAATGTAATACTAAATTTTCCAGCACTTTTCAGCCATTGCTTGTAAGAGTTTCATGACATTTAATAGGTAGAAAGAAAATTAGGGGTACTCTAGCCTGAATCCCGAATTTTATAGAAAATAAAATAGTTTCTGAAAGTTCATATCATTTATAAGGTCACTTATATATTTGTGCTTAAGGTCACACAAAAGGTGTTCAATAGTTTGGACTTTCTCTAATATTGTTTATTTTTCATTTGTTAGTACTAAATTAATCATTAATTGGAAAAAAAATATTGATGGATTTCAAACACTTGTTTTCCCATTGGGAGACAATTACCTTTAGAAACTGAGAATGAAGGTGGGGAATTAATCAGAGACTCAAGTCAAGAAAAAAAATAAATTTATTTTTTATTTATTTATTTAATTTTTTACATCCATTTTCACAAATTTTTGGGTTCCAAATTTTCTCCCCTTTTCTCCCCTCCCCCACCCCAATAACCCAAGCAATCTAATTTTCCCTATCTCTAATCTGCCCTCTCTTCTGTCATCCCTCCCATCTCTTGTCTCCACCTTCTCTTTTCTCCTGGAGGGCCAGATGACTTTCTATTCCTCATTAACTGTATGTCTTCTTTCCTAGTTACAACAACAATATTAAACAGTTGTTCCTAAAACTTTGAGTTCCAAATTCTCCCCATCCCTCCCTCCCCACCCATTCCATTTCGGACGGCAGGCAGTTCAATATAGGCTGTATCTGTGTAGTTTTGCAAATGACCTCCCTGATAGTCGTGTTGTGTAAGACTAACTGGATTACCATCCCTCCTAACCTGCCCCTCATTGTTTCTCTTCTGTCTCTTGATCCTGTCCCTCCTCAAGTGTTGACTTCAAATTGCTCCCTCCTCCCTTTGCCCTCCCCTCCATCATCCCCTCCCTTGCAATATCTTCTTCTCCCCCACTTTCTTATACTGTAAGATAGGTTTTCATACCAAAATGAGTGTGCATTTCACTCCTTCGTTTAGTCAAATGTGATGAGGGTAAACTTCTTGTTTTTTTTTCTCTCAGCTCTCTGCTTTTTCCCTCCACTAAGAAAAACTCCTACCTACCTCTTAAATGACATAGAGTTACCTGCTTCCCTTTCCCTCTCTTTCCTCCCCCTACATTTCTCTCTCACCATTTACCTTAGTTTCTTTTAAGGTATGGTCCCATCCTATTCAGTTCAATCTGTGCTCTCTACCTCTGTATGTGTATGCATGTGTGTATGTGTGTGCATGCGTGTACATGTGTATGTGTGGTCCTACCAACTACCCAGATACTGAAAAGTTTTAAGAGTTAGAAATACTGCCTTTCCCTGTAAGAATGTAAACAGTTCACTTCTGGTAAGTCCCTTAAGACTTCTCTTTGCTGTTTCCTTTTTCATGCTTCTTCTCATTCTTGTGTTTGAAAGTCAAATTTTCTTTTCAGCTCTGGTTTTTTCATGAAGAATGATTGAAAGTCCTCTGTTTCATTGAAAGACCATATTTTCCCTTGAAGTATTATACTCAGTTTAGGTGGGTAGGTGATTCTTGGTTTGAGTCCTAGTTCCTTTGCCTTCTGGAATATCCTATTCCACGCCCTTCGATCCCTTAATGTAGAAGCTGCTAGATCTTGAGTTATCCTGATTGTATTTCCACAGTACTGGAATTGTTTTTTTCTAGCTGCTTGCAAGATTTTTTCCTTGAGCTGGGAGTTCTGGAATTTCGCCACAATGTTCCTAGGAGTTTCCCTTTTTGGATCTCTTTCAGGTGGTGATCGATGGATTCCTTGAATACTTATTTTGCCCTCTGGTTCTAGAATGTCAGAGCAGTTTTCCTTGATTATTTCATGGAAGATGAAGTCTAGGCTCTTTTTTTGATCATGACTTTCAGGTAGTCCCATAATTTTTAAATTGTCTCTCCTGGATCTATTTTCCAGGTCAGTTGTTTTTCCCATGAGATATTTCACATTCTCTTCCATTTTTTCGTTCTTTTGGTTTTGTTTGGTGATTTCTTGGTTTCTCATAAAGTCATTAGACTCCATCTGTTCCATTCTAATTTTCAGAGAACTATTAAATTCAGTGAGCTTTTGAGCCTCTTTTTCCATTTGGCTCATTCTGCTTTTGAAAGCATTCTTTGCCTCATTGGCTTTTTGAACCTCCTTTGCCAATTGAGTGAGCCTATTTTTCAAGGTGTTAATTTCCTCAGCATTTTTTTGGGTCTCCTTTACCAAGGTATTGACCCGTTTTTCATACTTTTCTTGTATGTCTCTCATTTCTCTTCCCAGTTTTTCCTCCACCTGTCTAACTTGCTTTTCAAAATCCTTTTTGAGCTCTTCCAAGGCCTGAGCCCACCCGCCACCCCCCCTGGGGTGTCTGGGGTACTGAGGCCCCGCCCTCCACGTCTTTCCCTGATGGCAAGGATACGTCCTCGTCATCAGATCCGAAGGTCGGGGTCATTTGCATTTGTTGGAAAAAACTCTCTATAGTCTTACTTTTCTTCCCTTTTCTAGGCATTTTCTTTCCTTTCCACCCCCGCCTGGATCCTCCCAGCTAGTGCTTGGCCTCTGAGATTTAAATGGGCTTTCCTCCTGCCGGCTGTCAATCAGTGAGCTTTAGTTCAGGTGCTGGGGTGGGGGCAGGGCCGCCTCCCAGGCTCTGATCCCTCAGGGGCTTTATGCAGAGACTTTCAGGAATGGAGCGGGTGGGGGAGGGGTGGGGGGGGCCCGCCTCCCAATCTCAGTTCCCTTGGGGGCTTTGAGCAGAAGCCTTCAGTAATAGAGCGGGGTGGGGGCAGGGCTGTCTCCCAGGTTCAGCTCCGTCAGGTTTTATGCGGGAATCTTCCGTAATGAAGATCCTGCCTGCTGCTGGGGGATTTCTGAGTCCCAGTCCGCTGCCGCCTCAGCCGCCGCCCACACCTCTGCTCCGCTGCTTCCTTCCCCCGTCTCTGCCGCCGCCGCTTCCTCCCGAGGGGGCCCGAGTCACGGAGACGCCCTGCTTCCCCTCTCCTCCAGCCCGGCCTTCTCTCTCACTGACCTGTAACTTCTGTGGGCGGAGGGACTTTCCCGGCTGCCGGAACTTCCCTCTCTGAAGCCTGCTCAGATCAACTTCTCTGGGGCTGCGGCCAGGGCAGCGCTGGGGGTGGGGTCCACTTTCCGGGGTGCGCCGGACCCTTGGGACGGGTCTCCAGGACTCCCTGGAACGGAAATCTCTTCCACTCTGCTTCTGCACACCTTGTATTGACCCAGAAGTTATGGGGGACTCTTTTTACATTAATTCTATGGCCTTTTGGTTTCGGAGCTCGTAAACGTGCGTCCTTCTACTCCGCCATCTTGGCTCCGCCCCCCCAAAATAAATTTATAACAGCCTTAATTTTAATGATATTTTAAATAACACTTGTTATGTGCCACATTCCCTAGATTGGGGCTTTTGTCTTGAACAGAATTTTGATTGAGTAGATCATAGTCTGAGCCTGACTGACAAGTATCTAGCAAGAATACAGACGCCAATAAATCAATGGAACTGATTTGATTCTGTTTAACAGCAGGACATTTCAGACTGTAGAGTATGAAATTTAGGGTGTGATAGGTGGGATGCACTCACTGCTCCAAAATTCAGCTTAATTCAATGAATTTCTTGGTATCCCGTGATGAGATGTCTATCTCAGATAAGTGGTATCAGTTACTATGCCCTAAATGCATACATCTACTGGCATGTGATGAGATGCCTATCTCAGATAAGTGGTAGCAGTAACTATGCCCTTAATCTGTACATCTACTGGCATGACTTCCCCCTGTTTCGGCATTTAATATTTCCCTAAAATTTTGTTTATTGAATTAAAAAGTTCCAAGACCTTTATCTTTAAAATTATTCCTAACCACCAACTATGCAGAAAGCCATTCCTTATATGAAAAGAGAGAGGGAAGAGAGACAAAGAGAGACAAGGAGAGACAGAGAGAAAGAGAAAATATTCAATGAAAGGCTAAAGTTATGAATAGCATTCTACTGTAATGGTCTAATTTCAGAGCCTTCAGGAAGGTTTTGCAATATTCTTTCCTCTTCCCACGTTACCAGTTACAGGACTGAGGCAGGTCTCAGAGTTTAACAATCCCTAACTGATTACATCATTCATGTTTCTTCTTTTAAGAGCTGAGAGGGAATCATACTCTACCTGTTACCATTAATTTATTGTCAATGTGGATGTATTTATCCGTAATTTTCTTGAAAAAAAATTTGTCCTTCATTAAAGAGAATATAAAAAGGTGATTTGAGAGGCAGAAACCCCTCAAACCAAAAAGAAAGTAACAAAGATAAAGGAGGGAATGGAAGAAAAGCAAAGGGGAAGTAAGAGAGGGAAATGAAAAGACAAAAATATATGGAAAAAGGGAATAAGTTTCCTAGGACTTTTACTGTGCAGACATAGTAGTTTTAGATTTGTTTATAGTTGGATAAATAGAGGTTGCAGTAGTCAAAGGTTTGGACAAGGTATCGAGAAGACCTGAGTTCAAATACAAACTCAGACACTAATGAGATATGTGACAGTGAGAAACGCACTTAACTTCTATCAACATCAGTTTCTTTATGTGTAAAACGGTGATAATAGTAGTACCTAACTTTGGGGATCATTGTGTGGATAAAATGGAATAATTTTAAAATAATTTGCAAACCGTAAAACTCCACATAAATTTTAGTTATGGGTATTACTATTACTAGCTTGTGAACATATAACACTGTCTTAAAATACCTCTCTGTGTCGCCATCCAGACTGAAATAAGTGTACCTTTTGATATTTATCCCCTTTTTTATTCCCTAATATTTTTAGACCAATAACAGTGGTTAATATTTAACATACTGATTAATGATTGTAAAGTACTAACTAAAATATTTTCATCCTCTGAATATCCTGTTATGTAGTGAATACAACATAATGGCTCAATACCTGGAATTTTTTTTTTTTTATTTCTTAGACACCCCGAGTTGAAATCTTGTATCATATACTTCTTATTTGAGATACTGGGCAAATCAAATATCTACCATGTTTTTTAGTTTCCTTGCTTGGAAACCAAGGATAACACCTATATCCTTAAATCCTGCAGCTTATATATTGTTTACTTCATATAAAATTTTGTAATTAAGAAAAACTAGGCATTCCTTAAAGTGGTATTAAAAAGGCAAATGTGATTATTTGTTTACTACCTAGCTATGTGGCAGAGTAGAGAGTTTTGAGTATGAAATCAGGAATACTCAAATTCCAGTGGAATATGTGGTCCTTAATATAATTTTATCCCTGGGAAAAATCACTTCCTCTGTCTGGCTTAGTTTGTACATCTCTAAAATGGGGATAATATTAGCATTTGCCTTTTACAGGTATTGTGGGGAATCAAATGAAATAATAATTTACAGTTCCTGATGCTTAATAAAAGTTTAGCTTTGTCTTTACTTAACAGGACAAGTAACTGAATCATTTAAACGGTATCTGGAATTCTACAATTTGCATTGCTGATAAAGTGCTGACCTTGGTGTTATATAATGTGAGTTTGGATGCAAGCGTATCTAATAGAGTGAACTTTGGCCCATAAATTTTCTTTTAATGTATTTTTTCATTTATGAAATGAGTGTTTTGGATTAGGTGCCCTCCAAGTTACTGTCTGATTCCGCATTTATGATTGTTTGCCTCAAACTCCAGTTTTGTCATCTTGTATAAACTAATGGTAAAGTATTCTTCACCAAAATCTTCTCACACTTACTTTAGTTCCCAATTTCGCAAGCTTAGTTGCCAGCTTCTATTATGCCTGCCTCCAGAAATTGTTTGGACTTTAAGTGTCTAAATTAATAACAACAAAATTTTTAATGTTATTTAAATGCCTTATTTAATTTGAGTCTCATGACAATGATGTCGTCACTATATACATGTACACAAACACATATATATGTATGTAGGTAGCTATGTTATATTTTTATGTTTGTTTCTATAGGTGTGTCATGCTGTGTATAACTCCTTTTATCCCCTCTCCTCTATTCCCCAATTCTGTCCTCTCATTTCCTCTCATTATCTTCTCCTTTACCTCCAAAATCATATTGACATTGCTAGTGTTCTTTAAGACATTTTTCAAGACTTCAAGGATTGATTGGAAAAAATATTGATAATATTGGGATCTTTCCGAAATTGTCCATTGGGAAATGAAAGTGAAATTTTCAAATATAAGTGAGAGTAGGACACATTATTCTCTCCTTGTTTTAAAATTTTTAAAGAGGAACAATGTGAAATATTAGATGCAAATAACAATAATTAATGAATATATTGTTTGCAGTTACTAGGATCTGTCCAAGTTCCTAGAGACCCTCTAGTTAGGTAGATTGAATAGTAGACATGGAGTGTAAAGAAAATTGCAGCCCTTCATTATTTCCATTGATATTTTTTGCATTTATGACCTTTAAAGAGTCATGTAATCCCTTTCAACTCACCCCGCTTAAACAATAAAATGGGAGAAATCAAATCTGAAAAGGTTGTTACACACAATTATATAAGGATCATATAACAACGTATCTATTGTTCTTTGCAATCAATACTTATACTTATATGTCAAGTCCTGTATTTTTTCCATGTTCAACTTTTTTAGGAAAGACTTCAAGCCACAGATTTTACATATCATATCTGTAAATAGATAAAGAAAACTAATTCATTGGATAACAACAGAATTCAAATTAACTTTCACAGGCTACCATCATTTGCCCTAATAACATATCATTTAAATGTGATGAATATAAAATCCTATATTTTCTTTGAACCAGTCAAACCTTCATAAGATAAACGGCCATAGTCAGGCAATAAGAAACATGTATCTGATTTTGTGGCCAAATTCCAGGTGAGCTTTGGATGATTTTGGGAAAGCGAAATTGCCACCCTAGTTTTTAATTTGCTACTCTGAAATATAAATTGATTAGCCTTGTTAACCTTCATTACCTCTACAAGAAATTCATCTATGATTTATTAAACTACGTTCTTAATTGGAGTAAATGATCTGACATGGCAACCAGCATTTTAATGGGACCTTGTGTCGTGTTTGATTTCTAGTGTTGAGAATAAGAGAAGTGAATTTTCCAATGATTTCTTCCCTGAGTGACTCATATGTGGATTAGCTGAATATTTGATTTCACAGGATCCAACTAGTAACAATTTTCTATAGCTTACTGAGACGTAAATATAAACTTCATGTAAGGAAAAAACAATCATCTAAATATTTGAACTGCTTTACAGTATAATATAAACACAAATAAATTTTCTTTTTATTGATGATAATCTCTTTGAGGCTGTATAATTATTTATTAGGGAAGGTGTAAAATATCTCCTTTATAGGTAAAAATGGGCAAAGACATCTTATGAGCTGCCTTTAAAATTTGAGATTCTATAGAAGCAATTACTAAATCAAAACAATATAGGTCTCTATTATTTCTAGCAGATTAGTATGTATGTTGGGAGATTAAAGTAATTATCCCCGAAGATGTTCAGACGAAAAGTTACGGAGGAAATTTTTAAATCACAAACACACACACACACACACACACACACACACACACACACACATCCCATGAGCAAAAAATGGGTTAGATGATTTGGAGTTAATTATGGGAGTGCATTGTACTTAAAATAATCCTTTCTAATACTTTGAAAATAGGAATAAAAGAAGCTTAAATACAGAGATTCATACAGTGTTTCTATAATGCAGACCTCTCAAATTCTTCTCTATTAATTCTTCTTTATTCTTTTTTAAAAATATTAAATAGTTCTCGCCCACGTCCTTCCTACTTGAGTCCTAGAGATGAAAAACAACGTGACTGAATTCATTCTCCTTGGACTGACTCAGGACCCAGAGAAGCAGAAAATAGTATTTGTCATTTTCTCGGTGTTCTACACTGCCACTATGGTGGGGAACCTATTAATTCTTGTGACAATCAAGACCAGTCCCACACTTGGTTCTCCTATGTACTTTTTATTAACCTACTTGTCCATTGCAGATTCTTGTTTCTCTACCACCACGGCTCCCAAACTGATTGTGGACAACCTCTCTCACAAGAATACTATTTCCTTTAATGAGTGCCTGACCCAGATATTTGCCATGCATTTTTTTGGCTGCATGGAGATATTGGTCCTTAACTTAATGGCCTATGACCGCTTTGTGGCCATCTGTAAACCTCTACACTACTCACTCATCATGAACCAGAGTGTGTGTGGGATACTGATTCTGTTGGCATGGATAGGTTCATTTCTTCATTCTATTGCCCAGATTATCCTTATCTTGAATGTGCCCTTTTGTGGTCCCAATGTGATTGATCACTATTTATGTGATGTGCAACTATTGTTGAGGCTAGGATGCATGGACACATATGTGTTAAATCTTTTAGTAGTATCCAATAGTGGAGCCATATGCTCAGTAAGCTTTGTTTTGCTGATGATATCCTACACACTTATACTGCACTCCCTGAGAAATCATAGTGCAGAAGCGATGCGCAAAGCCCTATCCACCTGCACCTCCCACATCATTGTTGTCATCATATTCTATGGTCCCTGTATATTCATATACACTCGCCCCCCAACCACTTTCCGTGTAGATAAGTTAGTGTCTGTATTTTACACCATTATAACCCCCTTCCTGAATCCTTTGATCTATACTCTAAGGAATGAAGAAGTAAAAAATTCCATGAAGAGGCTATGGAGAAAGCGAGTGACTTCAGGTGTCAAATAATATTCTCAAAGGTATTATTTTTTGAATTATGCTTGGTCCAAACTGGAGTAATGGAAAATGATATATGATAATAATTGTAACAACTTCCAGGATTTCTTAACTTGGGGTCCACAGATTTTAACCATATTTGATAATTACATTTCAATAGAATTTTCATTTACTTTGCAATTAAATGTATTTTATGCCTGTGAAATGTTGTTCATGTTAACATGAAAAATTTGAAAATATCATTTACTTTGTTTTCATCATTATTTCAAATATTAAAAATGAATTAATGTGTGGACTTTATTTCATTTTTTAAGTAAACAAAATTAACATAATTAATAAAGAGAAACTTTTGTGGCATAATAAAGAGAATGTTGGATATGAAATCTCATCTTTCCTTTCAATTTTTTTTGTGAGTTGGGAAAAATGATCAATCTCTCTTTGTTTAATCAACAATGATAATAATGATTTGGACTATAGAAACACTAGGGCAAGATTAGGAACCCTGGGGCCCAAACACAACATGTAGCCCTCTAGGTTCTTGAGTTTGGCCTCTTGATTAAATCCAAGTGTACAGGCAATTTCTTTTATGAAGGTTATTTGTTGTGTGAAGTTTCAGTTCAGTCAAAGGGTCCCACTTAAAGATCTAGAGAGCCACATATGTCCTCACGACTGCAGTTCCCTTGCCTCTGCATACGGTCTTTTAGAACTCAAAATTGGTCACTTTTTGAATATGGGACAGAGAAAAAGTTTCCCTCCATAAAAAAAAAATGTGGTTTGAGAAAGACAGGAGTACATTATTAAATTGAGAGCAATTAAATCTAAGAATTGGAATCTATGTTGCTAATTTCAATACACATCATTTTACCTCTCATTACTCTAGTACCAAAGTTCACTTCTCCTGTTCACTTTGCATATTTCCACATTTGAAAATGTTGATCTTCATTAAAGCCTGATTGACAGAGAGTTTTTGAAGCCTTATGACAGATTACATGAACTCCTTCTAAAAAGTAGCAATTTGGGGGCTTTCTATCTCATCTCCCTAATAACACACTTCTATAAACTTATCTTTCATTAAACATGAAAAAAAAAACGTTGAGTTAAATTTTGGATGATGTCTTTAACCTTGGGTCTAATCACTGATATGTTTTAGTTTCTGGGCCACAGCAAATTATCTACTGTCACTTGCCTCAGATATTGTAATGCCTTTTAGTCAAGTCTTCCTCCTCTAAGGATCTCTTTATTCTAATCCATTTTCCTCTTCTCATGTTTCAAGTCCTCTACTTCTTTAAGGTGAGAAGTACTAAATATTTTCTTAACCTCCTTCCTCCTCCATAGTATATGAAGTGTTACTTTCTGGATTCTTGAAGTATTTTCCTTGTGACCTGGACACTGAAATTTGGTTAGTATTTTTCTGTGAGATTTTATTTTGAAATAACTTTCAGGAATTGATAAATGGATTCTTTCAATTACTGAATCTAAGATAAAGAGCAATATTCCATTATAAAATATTGAAATATGGTCTATGGTCTTTTTATGTTGGAATTCAAGTAGTTCAATAATTATTGATTTATCTTTCCACCTATTTTCTAATCCAGTTGTTTCCAATGATATATTTCATATTTTCTTTTTCTTGATTCCTTAGACATTGTTGTATTGTTTCTTGATATTTCACGTAGTCATTATTTTCCACTTCTTTATAATAATTATTTGGGAATTTTTTTATTTAGTGAGCTGCAGTAACTCTGATTTGACCTATTAAGGTTTTTTTTGAGGAATTCCGTTTTTTAACCTTATTTTTTAATGTTTGGGTAATTACGAGTTTCAGTGGTTATTTTACTCAGTATTTCTGATCATTTTTTTGCCAAGATGTTGATTGTTTCATAATTTTATTATTCTTATTGATCTTGTGTCAAATTTGTATTTTTTCTTTGAGTCTTTGCTATAACTGATTTCTCATTATAATAAATAAGAAAAAAATAAGGAGATGAATAAAACCTTATAAAATTTAGACATGCTAGACCTCTGGAGGAAATTGAATGGGAATAAAAATTATAACTTTTCCTTATCTCTTCATGATATGCTCACAAAAATGACCCTGCATTATGGCACAGAATATCATTAAGAATGGAGAAAAGCAGATGAAGTAAATGCACACTTTTTGACCATAATGTAATAAAAATTACATTCAATAAATCATGAGCAAAGCATAGATTAAAAGTTATTTGGAAATGAAATAGTTTACTCCAAAAGACTTAGGGTGTCAAAGAAAAAGGACACAACCAATCAAAATATCAATTAAGATAATGACCATGAGATAAAAATCCAAAATTTGTGATACTACGCCAAAGCAGTAATTGGAGAAAAAATTACGTCTATGAATCTCTACCTTAATGAAAATGAGAAAGACCCAATCAAAAATTTTGCATGCCATTAAAAATCAATTAGAAAAAAGAACAAATCATTGGTGAATTTGATGTAAAAAAGGGGAAAATCAAACTATTCAAATAAAAAACGAAAATGGGAATGGAACTCAAATGAAAATGAAAGTGAAGAATTGTTACGAATTATTTTGCTTACTTGGATGACAGTCGTTTTAAATGAAATAGATGAATAGGCACAGAAAATATAAATTTCACAACGTAATAGAAGAGGATATAGAATATATAAATGTCCCATTAATAGAAAAATAAATTGAACAATTCATAAATACCTCCATAAGGGAGCAAAAAAAAAATCTCAGGAGAAGGTGAACCTACAAATTAAACCCACAAATCATGTAAGGATCGGTTAATGTTAATATTATACATACTAGTGGAAGAAATAGGAAAAAAGGACTTCTATCAAATTCCTTTTATAACGTAAATATGGTTTTGATGCCCAAATTAATGAGAGCAAAAACAAAGATTTGAATTTCTGGGCACCAATATTGAAGAGTGATCCAATAGTCCTCTCCCCTTCACCTTGTTTACCTTTAAAAAGCTCGAGAATATATCCCCAGAAAAATCCTGCAATAGTGGGATCAGCCAAAGGAACTACTAGAAAAGTGGAAAACAAAGTGCAAAAAGTAATTGAAGAAAATTATCAACTGAAAATTTAAATTGGGAAAGTAGAAGGTAATGACTCCACAAGACATCAAAAATCAGTCAAACAGAAACTAAAGAATGAAAAAAATGGAAGAAAATGTAAAATATCTAATTGGAAAAGCAAGTGACGTGGAAAATTGATCCAGGAGAGAAAATCTAAGAATTATTGGTCTGACAGAAAGGCATTATGAAAAAAAGAGTCTGGAGAAAATCTTCAAGAAATCTTCAAGGAAAACTGTTCTGAGGTCATAGATCCAGAGGGCAAAATAGTCATCAAAAGATTACACTGATCACTTCCTGAAAGAGATACCAAACTATAAGCACCAAGGAATACTTTTGCCAAATTCCAGAACCAGCAAGTAAAGGAGAAAATACTCAAGCAGCCATAAAGAAACAAATATCGAGGAAGTGCAGCCAGGATGAGCCCACACCTTGCAGTTTCTACATTAAAAGATCTGAAGAATTAAAATATGGAATATTCCATGAAGAAAAGGTGGTGGGATTACAAGCAAGGAACAATTACCTAGAAAAACCGAGCATAGTATTTGAGGCAAGTGGATAGACACCAATGAAACAAGAAATTTCCACATTCCTGATTAAAAGGTTAGAGAACAATAGTAAACTTGACCCTCAAATACAAGTCTCAGCAGAGACATAAAAAGATAAACTGGAGAAAAATAACTTGTTAATTAATACGGACAAATTGTTTACATCCCAATGAGGGAAGATGATACTTGTTAATTTTAGAATTACATATTTATTATGATATTTGAAAGGGATATACATAGATAAAGGGAGTGTGTATAAATTAAATGATATGATGATAAAAATGTAATTTAACCGTGCAAAGGGATTGCAACAGGAGATGTGAAAAGGAGGAGGCAGAAAAAGGTAAATGACATCACCGGAAAAAAAGCACAAAATCATACTAGAGAAGAGGGAAAGAGGATAAGGAAATGAGCACTAATGGAGATTTATTCACAGCTTATTTGCTTTAAGGAGGGAACAAAAAACCCATGTAGAGAAATCTGAGTAGCTCTATAGTCAGTAGGAAGGGAAAAGGGAAAGAAAAGAGAGGGGAAGAATTAAAGGGAAGGAAGAAATAGTAAGGGAAAAGGGGAGAAAAGGGAGTAGGGATGAAAGAAGTGAGGGAAGACCGAGGGAGGTGGTGGTCAAAAATTAAAACTTTATTATAGAGATCAAGAGAGAGCTAAAAGCATAACTGGGGGGAAATAGGATGGAAAGAAAGAAACAGGTAGTAATCATAACCATGAATGTGAATGGGACGCCCTCTCCCATAAAACAGAGTGGAAAACAGAAAGGATTAAAAACAATAATCAAACAATATGTTGTTTAGAAGGAACACGTTTTCCAACCCAGTAAACTCCTTGAAAGCAGAGACTGCTTTGCTTTTACCCTTGTATCTAAGCACATAATAGGTGTAAAAATGCCTTCCCCCTCCATGACTTCTGACTTCTACAACTTCTGCATCCTGATCCGTGGTCTTTACTGGGAGCCTTTCCTGGGCTGGGAAAGAAGCCTAAAGTACAGGTCAAAGGTGAAACTAGAGGTGGGGTGAGGCCAGCTTTCCACCCCCAGGTTCCTCTGACCTACCAGCACCTGGTCAAAGCAGGACTAAGATTGTGGCCTCAGGGCTGAAAGGGTAACCAGCAGGATACCTGATATGAGTTGAGGGTAGCATTAACTCGGAAGTCTGCATTCAAGGAAGCCTCTTTGGTGAGTACTAGTAGCCCCTCTTCACAGCCAAAGATCCCACCACTGCTACTTGAAGAACTATTTGAGGTAGGTTCTAACGTCACTATCTGGCCACTAGACCCAAATGGCTCTGGAGGAGAAAGTGAGGCTGGTGACCTTGCACAGCCCTCTGTCACTCAATTCAAAGTCAACTGCAAGTCATGTCATCATCTTGATGTCATGGTCCTCTTCAAGAATAAAGGACAAGCAAAACATAATATCTAGACCTCTATCCACCAAAATGGTGCCAAAAGTCAACTCTTCTAAGACCTTGACGTCCCCTGAGAGCAGTGGGGCATGAACAAATACCTGGAGTCTCCCAGTCTTGGACTTGGGAAGCAACCTGACCCTGGGGATCAGCCTTAACCTGAGTTCCCAGCTGTCATCAGTAGAGTGTCATCAGCAGAGAAGAGGAAGATGCCCAGTCCAGAGTCCCTTCTGATGGGGTTCAGACTCTGGAAACTTCCTTGAGCTCCCCTGGAATGTCCTCACTTGACCTGGCTTCTCATACTCAAATTGAGCTCTCCCTGTATCTCCTCACAGAATCTGCATTTTCATGCTCAAATTGAGCTGTCCCTGTATCTCCCCACTTGTTCTGGCCTTTCTTGCTCGGGTCTGGTCTTCCCATTTGTTCCGTCAGTCTCGGGGAGCCCATGGGCTTTTCATTATCATTTCGGGTCTCTTGCACTCCCAACCCTTGGTCTAATCGGGGCCCCATTCTCCAGGCTGCCGACCACTCCCATCAAGGTCTGTATCCATTTCCATGCTGCTCCTATCGAAATCTCTAGATTGCCCCACCTGCTTCCCCCCTAGGTACCTCCACTGCCTCCTAGTCTGTCTCGTGATAGTCTCCAGGTGTTTCCAGCCTTTGACCCTCCTTGGACTTCTCCTCAAGACCTTCCTAAACCTCTCCTCCCATCACGCTGGACTAACAGACCAACTCCCCCAGGCTCCCTGCTATACTCTTTTCTGTATTTAGGTTCCATCTTGCCTCCATGAAGGCACTCAGATTCAATCTAGCTCAGACTCTTCCTAGCTGGGATTCTGTCTGGCCCGCTTGTGAATACAAGCATCACAAATGCTTAGGCTCCTTAAGAGGCAACCGAATTTTGTAAATCTTTAATAAACTTTGCTTTCTTTGGCTTTAAAAAAAATGAAAGGAACGCATTTGAAACACAGGGATATACGCAGTGTAAAGGTGAATGTTTGGAGCAGAATATATTATGATTCAGCTGATGAAACAAAGCAGGAGTAGAAATCCTAATCTCAGAAAAAGCAAAAGCAGAAATAGATCTAATCAAAAGAGATAAGGAAGGAAAGTAGTTTTTATCTGTATAAAAAGCACCATAGAAAATGAAGCAATATCATTACAAACATTCACACACCAAATAGCATAGTATCTAAATTCTTAGAAGAAAAGATAAGGGAATCACAGGAAAAAATTGAGCAAAAGTATAGTAGTGGGGACAACAACCTCTCCCCCTCCGAACTTGATGAATCTAACCACAAAATAACCAAGAAAGAAGTTAAGGAGGTGAATATACTTATAGATAAGTTAGGACAGCTCTCTAGAGAAAATTGAATGGGGATAGAAAGGAATATACATTTTTCTCAGCATTATAAAACACATATACAAAAATTGTACGTGTATTAAGGCATACAAACCTCACCATCCAGTGCATAAAGGAAGAGATAGTCATTGTATCTTTTTCAGATCATAAAGCAATAAAAATGACGTGTAATAAAAGTCCATCGAAAGATAGGCCACAAATTAATTTTAAATTAAACAGCAAATCAAGGAAATAATAAATAATTTCATTTCAGAGAATGACAACAATGAGAAAACCTTGGAAAACTTATGTGATACTACAAAAGCAGTTCTTAGGTAAAATTTTATAGCATTGAATGCCTACATGAATAAAATAGAGAGAGAAGAGATCAATGAATTGGTTATGTAACTGAAAAGGCTAGAGAAGTAACAAACTGAAAATCTCCACCTCCAAATTGGAAATGCTGAAACCCAAAGGCAAGATTGATAAAATTGAAATTAAGAATACTATTGAACTAATAAATAAAAATAATACTGGGCTTAGTAAAAAAAGCAATAAAATTGATAAATTTTTGGTCAATTTGATTAAAAATAAGAAATACGAAAATCAAATGTTCAAAATGAAAATGAAAACTGAGATCTCACCTCCAATGAGGAGGATATTAGAACAATAATTAGAAATTTCTTCTTCCAAATGTATATCCATAAATTTCACAATCTAAGTGAGAATATAGACCCATCTCAATACACATATATGTATATATATATATGTATATGTATGTATATATGTATATGTATATCTATATGTGTATATACATACATATATATGCGTGTGTGTGTATACATACACATACAAATACATGTGAATTGCTCAAATTAAGCGAAGAGGAATGGAATACTTAATACTTAAATAATTGTATCTCATAAAAAGCAAATTGAGCAAGAAACCAATGAACTCTTTAGGAAAATCTCTCCAGGGTCAGATGGATTTATAAGTGAATTCTATGAAACATTTAAAGAAGAGTTAATTCCAATACTAAACAGATTATTTGGGAAAACTATTAGGAAGTATTCCTACCAAATTCTTTTTATGATACAAATATAATTCTGATATCTAAAGCTGGAACAGCCAAAACAGACAAAGAAATTTGTAGACTAGTATATCTAATGAATATAGATGCGAAAATTTTAAGTAAGATATTAGCAAATAGAATAGAGCAGCTTACCATGAGAATAATAATTTATGATCAGGTAGGATGTGTACCAGAAATGTAGGGCTGGTTCATTATTAGGAAAACTGTCAGCATTATTCATCATAACAACAAAACTACCAGAAACCACATGATTATCGAAATAGACGCAGAAAAAACGTTTGACAAAATAAAAACACATTCTCATTGAAAACATTGGAAAGCATAGGAATAAATGGATCCTTCTATAAAATAATAAGAAGTATCTATCTAAAAACATTAGCAAGCATTATGTGTAATGGCGACGAGCCACACACATTTCCAATAAGATTAGGAGTGTAACTAGTATGTCCATTAACAGCACTGTCATTCAATATGGTTCAGTAATATTTGATTTAGCAATAAGGGAAAAAAAATAAATTGAGGGAATTAGAATAGGCAGAGAGGAAATTAAATTATCACTCTTCGCAGAAGATATGATGATATACTTAGAGAATCCTAGAGAATCAATTGAAAAACTACTTGAAATAATAAATTTATTTAACTTAAAAAATAAACAAATATATTAATAAAAATACATTAGTAACGAAGACAAACAGCAAGAGATAGAAAGAGAAATCTCATTTAAAGTTATCGTAGGTAGACATTATAAAATATCTGTGAGTCTACTTGCCAAATCAAACTCAAGAGCATAGGAACGCCATTACAACACACTTCTCGCACAAATAAAGTCCAATTTAATCAGCTGATGGTGGGTAGGCGGAGTCAATATGATAAAAATGACAATAGTGGCTAAATTAGTTGACTTATTCAATGCCACGCCAATCAAACTACCAGATAATTCTTTTCTAGAGATACAAATAATAGTATCAAAGTTCATCTGGAAGAAAAAAAGACTCAGAATATCAAGGCAACTAATGAAAAGGAATTCTGTGGAAGGTGACCAAGCCCTACCAAATGTCAAATAGTATTATAAAGTATCAATCATCAAAACCAGTTGTTACTGACTAAGAGAAAAAAAAAAACAGCAGACCAAGGGAACAGGTTAGGTATTCAAGACACAGTAGGCAATGAATGTAGCAATATTCTGTTTGATTAACCCAAGGATCCCAGCTTCTTGGATAATAACTCACTGGTTGTCAAAAATTGCTAGCAAAACTGGATAACAGTGTGGCAGAAACGAGGTATAGACCAATGCCTGACACTGTATTCAAGAATAAGATTCAAATAGATACATGATCTAAGTATGCAGATTGACACCATAAACAAATTATAGAACAAGAAATAGTATACTTATCAGACTTATGGAGAATGGAGAAATGTTTGACCAAACAAGAGATAGATAATACTATGAAGTGCAAAATGCATAATTTTGATTACACTAAGTTGAAACGTTTTTGCACAACCAAACCCAATGCAACCAATAGTTGGAGGGAAGCTGAAAACTGGGAAAGAATTTTTGCAACTAGTGTATGTGATAAAGGATTCATTTCTAAAATAGAGAACAGAGTTAAATATACAAGAATATGAGTCGTTACCCAATTGATATATGGTCATAGCATATGAGCATGTAGTTTTCAGAGGAAGAAATTAAAGTTATCTATGGTCATATGAAAAACTCCTCTAAATCACTAATGGTTACAGACTTGAAATTCAAAATAATTGTGAGCTACCAGATCACACCTATCTGATTGGCTAAAATGAAAAAAAAAAAAAACAAACCTGAAGATGTTAAATGTTGGAGAAGATATGGGAGAGTTTGAGCACTTATTCATTGTTGCTGGAGCTGTGACCGGAGCCACGTATTCTAGACAGCAATTTGGTATGCTCATAGGGCTACAAAAATGGGCATAGCCTTCAAGTCAACAATATCTCTTCTAGGACTGTGTGCCAAAGACGTTATAAAAATGGGAAAGGGTCCCACATGTACAAAATTATTTATAGCAGCTCTCTTGGTTGTGGCCACGAACTGGAAATTGAGGATATGCCCATTCATTGGGGAATGGCTGAACACCTTGTTGTATACGAATGTAAGGAAATACTATTTTCCTAGAAGAAATGATGAACAGGAAGTCTTCAGAAATGTCTGGAAGAATTTATATGAACTGATGCTGAGTCCAAGTAGCAGAACCAAGAGAACATTGTACGTAATAACAACTACAGTGTGCGAGGAATGTTTGGTAAGCCTAGCTCTTCACAGCAATGCAAGGACCAAAAACATTCCCAAAGGACCCTTGAGACAAAATGTCTTCCAAACTAAGAGAAAGAACTATGCAACTTGGTAGCATAATGAAGCAGATTATTTTTTCTTGAACAAAATTTGTTTTGTTTTTCATGGTTTCTCCCACTCATTTTTATGCTTCTATCCAACGTGACTAAGGTCAAAATCCTATTGACATAAGTGTACGTGTGGAACCCATACCAAGTTCCACAAATTATTGGGGAGGGAAGGGGTAAAGAGGGGAGAAGGAAGGTAAAAGGAAGGGGAGAAACCGTAAGATTGATGGAAGTGATTGTGGAAAACTGAAAATAAATAAATCAATTTAAAAGTAAAACAAATAAACTACCAAAAAAGTCAGAGTAGACAGGAGAGGTACACAGTTCTTTCTATCTGCTGCTCTGACATCATTGTTGTCCTCATATACTTTGATCCTATATATTCATGTAGAGCAGAGGTGCACGGGGCAACCCCGCGGTCGTCGCCTGTAGTTACCCTTCTCAGGTCTTCGGACGTCTCCAGCCCCTACCGTGTGGTAGGGGAACCCCTCCTGTGGGAGAGGGGAAATGACTACACAGAGCACCCGAGGAGGCAAGTGCACTTCACTTTATTGATTACATCACTCCCCGATCTCTCCCCGACCGCCCCTTATATCCCCAGCCAGAGCCCCTCTCATGTTCCTCCCTGAGGGCAGAGCCAGCTCCCGGAGGGCAGTCCAGCACCCGAAGGTGGTCCAGAGCTTGGCCCCTAACAACTCCCCATTTTTGTTTAGACAGGAGTGGTATCAAAAATGGTAGGGAGTTTGAGGGAGAACAGGAGGGTATGCAAATCTGCTTTGGCTTCTAGTAACACCTTTCTTACCATTGCGCAAAGGCATCTAATGCAACACGGGAGAAGGAGGCAAAGAAGAATAAAAAGGCAGCAATTATACCTTAAACCAAGACTGCCCAGTGTGGGCAGGTAGCCCCAAGAAAGAAAAACATTTTTGGCCTCTTTGTTCTCTGAAAAGCCCGGGAAAATAGCCTTGAGCAAAACAGGGTTGGAACGCTTCCTCGCAGCGCCATCTTGTTCATGCCTTACCAGTCTCCCCTCAGTTTACCTGAGTCGTGACCAGTGAATGCCGTCCAAGAGGCTGGGGGTTGGCAATTCCCTTACAATTCCTCCTTTTTGTTTTGACTCAATCTTTCCTTGAGGACGATGATATTCTGTCTGCTGGATATTAGAGGGTCCTGGACACTACGCAAAGCAAATTTGATACATATTGGCACAAGCAGCAATACTAACAATGCTACTACAAAACCTATCAATAAAGGCGAAAACCAGGACTTTATGTGACCCCATGTACTTAAACTATCAAAGAACTGAGTAATTTTGTAGCCGGGTTGTCAGGTGCAAAATCAACATCTCCTTCCTCATCTAATTCTTCTGCCAATTCGATTAATCTCTGGATTTCCAAGGTTACATTATCTGGAATCAGCCCATGCAATTGAGCTCTAATTTCTTCCCATTGGACTTGTGACTCATACAATTTCTTAGTCAAACAAAAGGCACTACAGATATAATCACATTGCAATTTATGCTGTAACTGTAACACAGACAATTCTTCACCAATGAATTCAGTTACCTTTTGGAGTGTATGAATGGCTTCACAAAACTCATTGTCTATTTTTGCCTGTAGCTTAAAGCCTGCAGATACATTTTTCATAAGAGCGTGCAATTCAGAAGGTTGAACTATAGCATTTTGTGTATTAGAGATAGATACAGCTAATGCAGTGTATGCTAAAATAGCTTCTACTAATAAAGTGATTACTAACACAACACAGGAAACACATCTACGCACCCTAGTAGTTATAGCGGTTAAATGCTTGTCTATAATACGTAGAATGTCATCACTAGGTGTTCTGTACCACCCATTAGCCTTGATTACTGTCACAGCATATCGAGGTCTTGTTGGAATAAACACTCTCCCTACTGTCTTTGGTCCTATACATGCTTGCACAGAACAATTCTGGCATATAAAATTCAAAATTCCTGTCATGTTCCGATATGCCTCCAATTTAGATCTGTTGTCTCTGTCCCATCAAAATATATGTTTGTTTCCTAGACATACTTCACCCATTAAAGTAATGTTGTTGGAATTATTTGGTTATGCTACAGCAGGCATTCCCTGCACTGTTTGTCCTCCCACTGTTAAGATAATTTTGTCTAGTCCCTGAACAGGTCTTCCAACCTCAGGAGACTCTTTAAAATTGATATACATTTGTCTAGGAAAGTTTGGTGCATATTTTTCCTCAGGTAAGTATGTAAGATTGTGACAGGAATATAACATTTCTGTGTAGTTTCCCATAATCAATTCTGTCTCTTCACAAGTATGTGTGCGACAATTCTCAAATGGTAAAAACCCTGTATACAGATGCCAAAGGGTTACATTTCTCTTCTTTTGTAAGTTACAAAATGGTCTACATTTTATCCCACGAGCAAGTCCCACCAAGTCCTTCTTTGACCAAACTACGATTGTCCCATTTATCCTCCAAGAGAATAGATTATAAGCATGTCGTGCATAATTCTCGTCCAATGTCTCTTGTCCATCCACAATAGTGGCACACCAAGGATACCCCTCTATTCCATTAATCTGTGTGTAATTAAAACTAAACCCATTCCAATTCCCAGAAATACCCATCTGTAGACAAAGAGAGAAACCTGCGACTAGTCCGGAAAAGTTAAAATGTCTCTGAAAGAGAGTCCCATTGATATCATATTCTAGTCCACCATTTTTAAACCTGTGAGAAATATTGCCTTGGATAATAAATTTAGGCATTGTCTCACTCCATGACATCACCCTTAACCATGGTTGATTCGCGACGAATGCCCATCTCTGTTGTTCCTTTGTTGTTGGGTCGGTGGACGCAGTGTTTTTGAGCATCAAGATGAGTACGAGAAGAATGAGAGGAGTCATCTTGACCTAGTTGAGTGAATTTCTCCAGAAGTTTTTTCATTTGCCACTGATAGTATCTCCTTGCTTCCTGTGACCGCTTAACTTTGGCAGTTGTCCTCTATCACTCTAATCCTTTTCACTAGAACCCACACTTCTTTATTATCATCTGTTAAAACACAAACGTACCCTTTTCCCCATGTTAACACTGTATGAGGACCAAACCAGTCTGTTTTCTCATCGTGCCACATTACTTTACTGGCTGCTTTCAGGGCACTTGTTACTGCTGATTCAGTCTTTGCAGATTCCTTATTAGGAAATGTTAAGAATTCCATAGCAACCGATAAGCCATCATTATCAAATTTTAAATAATTTAGAATATAAACAGCTCATTTTAATTTATCATCACCTCCTGGTCCAACTCCCCCTTTTTGTTTTTGCAAGTAAGTTTTCAGGCAGTGATTTGCTCATTCCACTATAGCTTGACCAGTGGGATTATGTGGGATCCCAGCGACGTGTAAAATTGAAAATTCTGCCACGAATTGTTCAATGACTTTACTGATATAAACTGGACGATTGTTTGTCAAACTTCCATAGGTATCTCTATAATACCATCTTCCCTATCAGGGATATAGGCTGATTTTAATCTGGGTATCAAGAGTGTTGTATATTTGCTGTCGATGATAATGCACAGTTCCTTCATATATAGTAATTCTTGCAATACTGCATATAACTCATTTTGTTCTGTAGAAGTAAATGTTACTTTAAATTTATGCATCTCCTTTTTGGATGGAATATACATAGATGCCCTACAAATTTTTGCCGCATCTGTAAAAGAGTGACACCCTCTACTGGTGAGGAAGAGCATTTCTCAGTAAAAGACCATGGCCATGTGGGAAACTGATGGCCAAAAGGAATTGGGAGGCCATATAGAAAATTTTGATGAATCAGTATCTGCCATTGCACAAACTCTCGTATGCAGTTCTCTATTTGTTGACTTGCATATATAGTATATATCGTATGAGGTTCCTGTCCTAGTATCATCCTCACTCTTTCCACTGCCTTATGTATTGCTTGGGCCACTAGCACAGGATAAGGCACACAAGCTCTGTCCTTTATTAGGGCTAAATGTACCCACTCAATAATTCCTTCTTTCTGATGTAAAACTCCAGTGGGTAGTCTCTTTAATTTTTTCTTAATAAAAATTTATATATTTAACTTTTTACATTCATTTTCGCAAAATTTTGGGTTCCAAATATTCTCCCCTTTTATACCCTTTGCCCACCCCAATAAACCTAGGAATCTAATTTTCCCTATCACCAATCTGCCCTCTCTTCTATCCTCCCTCCCTTCTCTTGTCCCCATCTTCTCTTTTGTCCTGTAGGGCCAGATAACTTTCTATTCCCCATTACCTGTATTTCTTATTTCCCAGTAGCAACAATAATAGTAAACAGTTGTTTCTAAAACTTTGAGTTCCAAATTCTCCCCATCCATCCCTCCCGACCCATTCCCTTTGGGAAGGCAGACAATTCAATATAGGCCCGATTTGTGTAATTTTGCAAACGACTTCGATAATAGTCATGTTGTGTAAGACTAACTGAATTTCCATCCATCCTATCCTGCCCCCATTGTTTCTATTCTGTCTTTTGATCCTGTCCCTCCTCGATTGTTGACTTCAAATTGCTCCCTCCTCCCATTGCCCTCACTACCATCATCCCCACCCCTTGTTTGACTCCTTCTCCCCCACTTTCCTCTACTGTAGGATAGGTTTTCATACCAAAATGAGTGTGCATTTTATTCCTTCCTTTAGTCGAATGTGATGAGGGTAAACTTCTTGGTTTTTTTTCTCAGCTCTCCTCTTTTTCCCTCCTCTAAAAAGTCTCCTGCTTGCCTATGGAATGAGATAAAATTTACCCCATTCCATTTCCCCCTCTTTCCTCCCACTACATTTCTCTCTCACCATTTGCCTTAATTTGCTTTAAGATATGGTTCCATCCTATTCAATTCACTCTGTGCTCTCTGTCTCTGTATGTGCGTGCATGTGTGTATGTGTGTGCGTGCGCACGTGTGTACGTGTGTGTATGTGTGTGTATAATCCCATCAACTGCCCAGTTACTGAAAAATTTTAAGAGTTACTAATATTGTCTTTCCATGTAGGAATGTAAACAGTTCACTTTTGGTAAGTCCCTTATGACTTCTCTTTGCTGTTTACTTTTTCATGCTTCTTCTCATTCTTGTGTTTCAAAGTCAAATTTTCTTTTCAGCTCTGGTCTTTTCATCAAGAATGCTTGAAAGTCCTCTGTTTCATTGAAAGACCATTTTTACCCTGAAGTATTATACTCAGTTTTGCTGGGTAGGTGATTCTTGGTTTCAGTTCTAGTTCCTTTGACTTCTGGAATATCCTATTCCACGCCCTTCGATCCCTTAATGTAGAAGCTGCTAGATCTTGAGTTATCCTGATTGTATTTCCACAATACTGGAATTGTTTCTTTCTAGCTGCTTGTAATATTTTTTGCTTGACCTGGGAATTCTGGAATTTGGCCACAATGTTCCTAGGAGTTTCTCTTTTTGGATTTCTTTCAGGCAGTGATCGATGTATTCTTTCAATACTTATTTTGCCCTCTGGTTGTACAATATCAGGGCAGTTTTCCTCCATAATATCATGGAGGATAATGTCTAGTGATGTCTAGATTCTTTTTTTGATCATAAGTTTCAGGTGGTCCCATAATTTTTAAATTTTCTGTCCTGGATCTATTTTCCAGGTCAGTTGTTTTTCCCATGAGATATTTCACATTCTCTTCCATTTTTTCATTCTTTTGGTTGTGTTTTGTGTTTTCTTGATTTCTCAGAAAGGCATTAGACTCCATCTCTTCCATTCTAATTTTGAGAGAACTATTATCTTCAGTGAGCTTTTGAACCTCTTTTTCCATTTGGCTAATTCTGCTTTTGAAAGCATTCTTCTCCTTATTGGCTTTTTGAACCTCTTTTGCCAATTGAGTGAGCCTATTTTTCAAGGTGTTATTTTCTTCAGCATTTTTTTGTGTCTCCTTTACCAAGGTATTGACCCGTTTTTCATTCTTTTCTTGCATCTCTCTCATTTCTCTTGCCAGTTTCTCCTCCACATGTCTAACTTGATTTTCAAAATCCTTTTTGAGCTCTTCCATGGCCTGAGCCCATCGGACATCCCCCTGGGATGTCTGGGACACAGAGGCCCCAACCTCTATGTCTTTCCCTGATGGGAAGAATAGTTCCTCGTCATCAGAACTGAAAGGTGGGAACATCTGTACCCCCTAAATGTAGCTCTCTGTAGGCTTATTTTTCTTCCCTTTTCTGGGCATTTTCCCAGCCAGTTACTTGAGTTCTGAGATTCCTGTCCACCCCCGCCTAGATCCCCCAGCTAGTGCTTGATATCTGAGATTCAAATGGGCTTTCCGCGGCAGGCATGCCTGCTATTCAATGTGAGCTTAAGTTCTGGTGCTCGGGTGGGGGCATGGCCGTCTCCCAGGCTCAGTTCCTGAAGTCTGCTCCAATCTGGTCCTCTCGGTGCTGCGCGGCCAGGGAATGGCTGGGCTCTGCTCTGGGTCAGATGCACGATGGACCGTTGGTGTCAGTTTTTCAGGTATGTCTGGGACAGAAATCTCCTCCACTCTCTTGTTGTGTGGCTTCCACTGCTCCAGAATTTGTTGGGAGTTCCTCTTTACAGGTAATTTATGGGCTGTGGATTCAGAGCTACTAAATGTGAATCTTTCTACTGCTCCATCTTGGCTCCTCCCCCTAGATTGTAAATTCTTAAAGAAATTACCCAATTAAGGACAAGGTAGTCTTTACATTCAATCTCTTCTGTATAGTATTTCTCAGAGAGCCCTATGTTCCACCGATCGGTGCAATATAGGTAATCCACTCTTGAAGGATGAGGTTACTGAGTTTGGAAATCTGAATATATTAAAAATGTTTGGAACACAGTGAAAGAAAGAAAGCCAAAGGTCTAATTTGTGGATACGATTTTTAACAATCTTTCCTTAGCTTTTGGATTTTTTATTGTCTGTGTATGTGTTCTGTCTTTATATATTTTGTGCACCTGTGCTTGTGTGTTAATACGGTCGGTGCCCTTTTGCTGGTTGGAATGCAGTTATCTCTTTCCCTCCCTCCACCCCCCCCCCCTACTCTCACCTGCAGCATCAGGGAAGAGAACGGGAGAGAGAAATAGAGGAACATGTCTTGTATTGTTTACTTTATATGACTGCCAAAGTCAGTTTCAGGTCAGGATTTCAAAAGAGTTTTTAAGGTATAGACACGCAAGTGAAATTCACTTGAGAAAAAGATAGTTTATAGATACAGATTTGAGTGGCTTTACTCATCAGGTGTTGAGCATGGCTCAGGAGAGAGTCACATCTGGAGATGGCTGTACAGGTAAGAACTGGCTGACAGCAGTGGTTGGAGCTGTCACAGCTAAGTAGGGTATAACCAGTCTTTGGGACACTGAGAGGACCCTCTGAGTGACCCGCTACGTGGAGTATCAAGAAGACGTGGGGAGTGAGGCATATTAAGCCCAGGGATCAGGACTTATTTGTCCAAAGGATATATACGTTCGTGAAAAGGCAGGGAATAGAAATAACCTTAAAGCAATGCAGCAGCTTTGTGCAAAATATTTTCTTGGTGTCCCCCTGGATGGATGATGCAGGGATAGACCTGCAAAAGTGGGAGATGGTAGGACAACAGATGACCGCTTTTTCAGATTCCTCCCCAGGGATCTTGGAGAATCTGGACTTCTTAACACACATGGTAGTCAAAGCGGCCTTTCACGGGCACAATCTGCATTCGGGGACATTTCCTGTTGCTTGCCTAACTGAGGACAACAAATTAGAAGAGAACACCCCTTGCAAGATCTATCCTACCCTGCCCCGATACTGGGAACTCCTTGAAACAACAGGGGAGGAATCACCCAAGCACTGGACACAGCGCTATTTACACATAATTTTCTAAAAATCTCTCCATATACAGAACTCACGACAGCTATGAAATATTTTACGTGGTACGAGAGGTACCCTGAAAATCGCCATGGGTCACCAAACTGGACAGGGGAAAAGCCTTGCAGAACGACGAAGGCGGGAAGTGGCATAGTCCACAGATTGGTAACATTTGGGGGCCAGGGTATGTTTCTATCATTACAGATGATGGAGAGAGCATCTGGGTTCCCATTCAGAGAAGGAGAGAGATGGGAAGTGATGCAGACACCCAAAGAGAGTCGCCCCCTGAAAATGAGGAAAAGAGGAAGAAGTAGGGGACAGAGGAGAGGCAATTGTACCCTGAGTATTGCGATGAGTCAGCTGTTGGGGGCACTCGCTCTCCTATCGTTTCTCCCAGCCACACGCGTGATGGTGACCACATGGAAAGAGCTGGTCGACCTGAAACAGAATGTGACTGATTACCATGGACACTGGGCTTGGTCCTTAGTCACTCGCCCTAATGTTTTTCCTTTTGCCACTTGTACTACGACCCATATTGCTGCAATGTATCGTGTATGCTTAGTATTGTTAAGGTTGCCGTGCTGCCCCTGGTTTACAACAAGAGGGCATGATATTTTTAGGGAGGAGGATATGCCTTTGTATGGGAAACCAATATGAGTTTACTGTTAGAAGATAGTTTGTTCAGCCTAATATGTTATAACTGTACAGTTCTGATTGTGTAGAGCCAAAAGGAGTATTTCTGGAAAGCTACTTTCATTGAGAAGGAATTCAAGAAGTAAAAAATATATACTTATCGAAGAATATAAATAGCATCTTACTATAGAAAGAAATAAAGCTCTAAGGGGAAGGGAGGACTACCCTTTGCTCTTGTTGTAATCAATAGATATTATCAATTTCTTTGAGAAGCTTACTGCACCTCTTTGGCAGATAGGATACTTCCTTCCATTGTCTCTGGTTTTCTCGCTTGATTGTTACTGTTGTGCCTTTTATCCTTTCTTTTCAAACTGTTTTTCAAGACTCTCAGCAATGCCTTGGCCAACATATGCCATGCTGTGTGGAAAGCAACTTTAACAACAACAAGACAGGGAGTTTGTAGAGGACCAGGAACTCTCAGATACCATTGTAGGACCACACCTAATGGTGTCTGGAACTGCTGGTGCCTGAGGCAGGACCGCCGCCCTTGTATTCTTCCTGAAGTTTAGGGTGAGTGGGTGACCACGAGCCGGACATGAGGTCACTGCAGAGCAGAGATTGAAGAGTCAGCTATGCCCTTTATAGGGGTGACCACAGACAATGACACTGTGAAATGTGGGAGAGAGTACATGAGAAACATTTTGTATTCTGTAGTTTCTATGTAGTTCACAAGAGGGTTGTATTCCGAACCCGTTGTGTGACTGACAGGGACAAGGGAATTAAGTGTGACGGTTTTGGAAGTCATTAGTAATTTGTTGGGACGACTCTCTCTCTCTCTCTCTTTCTACCTTCTAACCCTGGCCAGGTTATGAAGGTGGGGAGACAGATGAAAACTCGTGAATATTTTCCCCTCAGGTTATAGAGGTAGACTGACTAGGTGACAAATATGAATGTGGTTCAAGGATTACTTTTGCCTTGGCTCATGTCCATAATGCCCTTCCTTGTAACAGTTCTTTTCTTGCTTCTTTGTGGGCCTCCCATTGTGTGGTTAGCCTATTCCCAGATTACTTTCTTTCTTGCCCAACTTCAGTATCTGCATTTACATTAAAAAGAAGGGGGAGACGTAGAGGTGTAAGGAGAGTGTAAGGGGAGTGCGAGTCCCGTGATCAAGGCCATAGCTGATAGAAAGTCTCTTCTGGTGGGACTTGTGCTTACTCAAACCCTGGAAGAAGCTCTCCATGACCCTGGAACCTGATGTTCTTGAAGATACTTATCTTCCTTTCAGAAAAGTTGCAATTGGATCTGGGAACTCAGGAACTAGCTTCAGGAACAAGATAAGCTTTGTTATTTGCTTCGGGTGCAAGGATATGGGTAAGTCATGAGATGGTGAAGTAATGGGATGAGCTCAGCCTGCATGTGATTGTGGGCCTTTATGAACCCTGACTCTCAGCTGAATAAACGGGGTTGCCTTATATCATGCCTCCCATCTCATTTCTTGGGTATAAGGTCTTGATCAGCAAGACCCTCGTCTAGGTGAAAGGACTCCACCACGAATTATGACGAAATTTACCTGAGGGGAGATACTATTTTGAAGTAAGGACGATAAGAATTGATGTAGTTTTCGTGGGTAAAATAAAAATGGAAGCAATCATTTTACCTGATTTCTTTAAAGCACTGTCATGAGCCAGGTGGACAAGATGAGATTACCATTACTGTAAAGGAATATGTTGAGGCAGACGTGTTAGTCCCTACAACCTCTTGATGGAATAATCCTCTTTGGTCAGCATGAAAGTCAAATGGTATATGGAGGATGGCACTGCATTGTAGTCATTCCTCCTTTTATGCTACTGTTCAAGAGACCATTACCTTAATATAAAAGATACAGAAACATGATGGGACTTGGTATGCATTTATTAATTTACCCAATGCTTTATTTACTATCCCAATAGATTCAAAACAATGCGACCAATTTCTTTTCATTTGGTAGGACAGACAATATACTTTTATATGGCAGACACAAGGATATCAGCAAAGCTCCATTGATTGTCATAGGATTCTGGCTGAATATTTGTATGAATTAGAGTTATCTAGGATATGACTTATCACTTATGATACAGGGAAAACTGTAAAAGAAGTGTAGAAGAGTTTGACACTTTCAATTGAACATATGAAAAGCAAAGAGTGTCAGATTGATCCTGCAAAAATTCAAGGACCAGCTCAAACCATGAAGTTTTTGGGTATACAAAGGAATCAAGCACTGTGAGACCTTATCCCACAAGCCTGACAAAAGATTCAGGATATTCCTTTCCCCACCAATAGGAAAGAAGTCCAAATGGTTATAGGATTATTTGAATATTGGTGAAATCACACACTGTATCTACGACAAATTTTGAAACTCTTATGTAAAATTACTAGCAAAAATAAGAATTTCTTTGGGATCTTGAGCACAGCAAAACTTTTGATGAAGCTAAGGATGCTATTCAATTGGCCATGTAGTTACGGTCTTTGCAAAATGACTTATTTAGCTATTTTAGTTTAAGGGGCTATCCATTTAGTAACTTAAAGAAGCCTATTCATTGAATGGGTGTGTTTCATTCAAAGTAAGATTATGATAAGACTTAAGCCTGAAAAGACCATTGTCTCACATTGCATCCTGGGCCATCTGCACTCATCCTAATGAATATCATGCCACTACATCCAGATGGCTCAGGAGAAGAAAGTGAGGTCGGTGACCTTGCACACCGCTCACTCACTCAAATCAAAGTCAACTGCAAGTTATTTCATAATATAGATGTCATGGGCCTCTTAGAGAACAAATAACAAAAACAATGCAAAGTGGCCCACTGAAATTACAACTGAGTGGAGAGGGTGAATATGTAAACTTCAGTTTACGGGAAAAACAACAAAACCAAAAAGTCCCCTTAGGATTTTGGTCTACGAAATCTCCTTCATATGAAACTCAATATATCTCTTCTATAAAGCAGTTGTTAGCTGAATATTGGGCTTTGGTAAAGACTGGCCAGTTGACTTTAGGCCATGAGGTAATACCAAGGACTATAATAAAAATTATGACCAGTATAATGAGTATCGCAGCTTCTTATAGAATTGGACATACACAGTGAGCTAGCATAATTAAACAGAAATGGTCTATTCAAAATAGATCTGGAACAGGCAAAAGTGAAATTTCTGCTTTACATAAATCTATAGCAAACCTAGATACTGAGGGAAGTGGCACACCCTCTGAACCAAAGCAACAGGCGCTACAGTCCTCAGTAAATTGGAACGAGTAATATGATAGATTTAATGAAGAACAAAAGAGACATGCATGTTTCACTGATGGGACAGCAAAATATTTGAGCCACAAAAGACCTTGGAAATAAGTAGCCTATAACCCATGTGCTAGGCGTATGTTGGAAGTTCCTGGCATGAGTAGAAGGAGTTAAAATGCTGAACTTGTGGCAGTACACCAAGCTCTCAAAACGCAACCAGGAAGACAGTGCCATATATTCACTGATTTATGGGCGATGGCTAATGGTTAGCTACATGGATGCCCATTTGGAAAAGTCAAAATTGGGAAATTCATGGCAAACAAGTCTGGGGCAAAGAATTATGGGAAGATATATGGGACATGTCTTTGGTTACTAATTTGTCAGTTTTTCATGTAGATGCTCAGGTGGCCCTCACCACACAAGAACATGAGTACAATGCCCATGTTGATTGACTTGGAAAGACTGATACTCAACATATTGTCCCTACTCTGAAAACAGCTAATGGTCCAGTACTAGCAAAATTAGTCCATCAAATGGCCAGTCATTAAGGGTCTAGGTCACATACCACAGAGAAAAAGACTGAGGTATTAGTATTGCTCATTCATTGTTAAAATAAGCAGCTGAAGATTTTTATATATGTCAGCTGAAAAAGGAGCAAACTGTTCCTCAGATAGTAACTGGAGAGGTAGGAACCAGAAAATATCAGCTCAAATTTAGCAGAGAGATTATATTGGACCCCTATCCCAAGATATTTATATTCAAATTGATATACTTGTGCTGACACCTATTCGGGTATACTAGTGACTTGTCCCCTTAAGAATGTGACCCAGGGGAGGAGCCAAGATGGTGGAGTAGAAAGACTCACGTATGCTAGCTCTGGACCCACAGCCCATAAATTATCTGTAAAAAGAGCTCCCCATAAATTCTGGGCAAGTGCAAGCCACGCAGAAACACAGTGGAAGAGATCTCTGTTGCAGAGAGCCCTGAAAAACCAACCCCAAAGGTCCGTCGCGCAAGGGACAGCAGAGCCTACCCCTGGTCACGGAGCCCAGGCTTGGCCAGGAGGACCTGAGAGAAGCACATCCGAGCAGGCTTCAGGGATGGAACCTCCAATGGATGCAAAGATCCCTCCACCCACAGGCGCTCCAGGTCAGTGAGAGAGACTTCCGGGCTTGCTGAGAGGGGAGCAGGGTGTCTCCGTGAATCGGACCCCCTCAGGAGGTGGTGGCAGGGGCAGCGGCAGAGGCAGCAGTGGCCCGGCGCTCCCTGAGCAGGCAGAGGCTCAGGGCCATTACCGAAGGTCTTCGCACAAAACCCCTGAGGGAACTGAGACTGGGAGGCGACCCTGCGCCCACCTGAGCAACAGAACTTAAGCTCACATTGAATAGCTGCCGTGCCCGCCGTGGAAAGCCCTGAGGCTGTGGAGCAGCATTTGAATCTCCTATCCCAAGCACTAGCTGGGCAGATCAAGGCTGGGGTGGAGAGGAATCTCAGAAGTCAAGTAAATGGCTGGGAAAATGCCCAGAAAAGGGAAGAAAAATAAGACCATAGAAAGCTACTCTCTTGGGGAACACATGTTACTTCCTCCTTTCATTTCTGATGAGGAAGTACAATGCTTGCCATCAGGGAAAGATATGGAGGTCGAGACCTCTGTATCCTAGACATCCCAGGGGGATGTCCGTTGTGCCCAGGACATGGAAGAGCTCAAAAAGAATTTTGAAAATCAAGTTAGACGTGTGGAGGACAAACTGGGAAGAGAAATGAGAGAGATGCAAGAAAAGCATGAAAACCGGTCAATACCTTGCTAAAGGAGACCCAAAAAAATGTTGAAGAAAATAACACCTTGAAAAATAGGCTCACTCAATTGGAAAAAGAGGTTCAAAAAGCCAATGAGGAGAAGAAAGCATTCAAAAGCAGAATTAGCCAAATGGAAAAAGAGGTTCAAAAGCTCACTGAAGATAATAGTTCTCTCAAAATTAGAATGGAACAGATGGAGTCTAATGCCTTTCTGAGAAAACAAGAAATCACAAAACACAACCAAAAGAATGAGAAAATGGAAAAAAATGTGAAATATCTCATTGGAAAAACAACTGACTTGGAAAATAGATCCAGGAGAGACAATTTAAAAATTATGGGACCACCTGAAAGCCATGCTCAAAAAAAGAGCCTAGACATCATCTTTCATGAAATTATCAAGGAAAACTGCCCTGATATTCTACAACCAGAGGGCAAAATAAGTATTGAAGGAATCCATCGATCACTGCCTGAAAGAGATTCAAAAAGAGAAACTCCTAGGACCATTGTGGCCAAATTCCGGAATTCTCTGGTCAAGGAGAAAATATTGCAAGCAGCTAGAAAGAAACAATTCAAGTATTGTAGAAATACAATCAGGATAACACAAGATCTAGCATCTGCTACATTAAGGGATTGAAGGACGTGGAATAGGATATTCCAGAAGTCAAAGGAACTAGGACTCAAACCAAGAATCACCTAGCCAGCCAAACTGAGTATAATACTTCAGGGGAAAATATGGTCTTTCAATGAAACAGAGGACTTTCAAGCATTCATGATGAGAAGACCAGAGCTGAAAAGAAAATTTGACTTTCAAACACAAGAATGAGAAGAAGCATGACAAAGTAAACAGTAAAGAGAAGTCATAAGGGACTTACCAAAGGTGAACGGTTTACATTCCTACATGGAAAGACAATATTTGTATCTCTTAAAACTTTTCAGTATCTGGGTAGTTGGTCGGATCACGCACACACATACACACACACGTACACACGTGCGCATGCACACACATACACACATACACGCACATACAGAGACAGAGAGCACAGAGTGAATTGAATAGGATGGAACCATATCTTAAAAGAAACTAAGGTAGACGGTGAAAGAGTAATGTAGTGGGAGGGGGGAGGGTGAAATTGAATGGGGTAAATTATATCTCATTCAAGAGGCAAGCAGGCGACTTTTTAGTGGAGGGAATAAGAGGACAGCTGAGAAAATATATGAAGTTTACCCTCATCACATTCGACTAAAGGAAGGAATAAAATGCGCACTCATTTTGGTAGGAAAACCTATCTTACAATACAGGAAAGTGGGGGAAATGGAGAAAAGCATGGTAGGGGGGATGATGGAAGGGAGGGCAATGGGAGGAGGGAGCAATTTGAAGTCAACACTCAGGGAGGGACAAGATGGAAATACAGAATAGAAACAATGGGTGGCAGGATAGGATGGAGGGAAATTCAGTTAGTCTTACACAGCACGACTATTATCGAAGTCATTTGCAAAACTACACAGATATGGCTTATATTGAATTGCCTGCCTCCCCAACAGGAATGGGTGGGAGGGAGGGATGGGGAGAAGTTGGAACTCAAAGTTTTAAAAACAACTGTTGAGTATTGTTCTTGCTACTAGGAAATAAGAAATACAGTTAATGGGGAATAGAAAATCATCTGGCCGTACAGGACAAAAGATAAGATGGGGATAAGAGAAGGGAGGGATGATAGAAAAGAGGGCAAATTGGTGATAGGGAAAATTAGAATGCTTGGTGTGTTGGGGTTGGGGGAGGGGATAAGTGGTGAGAAAATTTGGAACCCAAAATTTTGTGAAAATGATTGCAAAAAGTTAAATAAATAAATTTATATTATATTTAAAAAAAAAGAATGTGACCCAGAAAATCACCTGCAAAACTTTAGATATCATAAATCTATATTATGTTATCTCAATGTAGACTAAAAGATACAATGTGTCACACTTCGAATGTAAAGAAATGAAGAGATATTGTGTACTAACCAATATACAATGGATATATCATATTCCATATTTTTCACCGGTGCCTGGGTTAATTTAAATAATTAATGAATTAGTAATAGAACGGTTAAGGAAACTAAGTTCTAATAATTCTTATCAATATTGCAAAGATCATTTCTTAATTGCTTTATGCAATTTGAATAATAAACTTCTGGGAGGAAGCACACCTCTAGACCAAATGCATATCCCAAATCTTCAAATTATAAAACAAGAAACATATATGGTCCCAAATTTTGAGTATTGGACTGTGAAGCCAGATATTCTAGCACGGTATCCAGGGACACTTGCTTTGCCAGGATAAGACTTATATTGCTAAAGGAACTTTTGTGTGGATAGGACAGAAATAAGAACAATTTCTAGTGGAATATTTATGAGAATCCCTAAAAATCATTGTGGATGAATATTATCTAAGTCAGGATTAGCACCTCTAGGAATGAATGTATTGGGTGGAGTGATAGGTTCTAATTATCAAGGAGAAGTTATTGTAGCATTACAAATTTAGGTGATAACTACATACAGATTTGTAAAAATGATAGAATAGTTGGAGTAATTATTATTCCTTGTGAAACAAAACCACTTGTGAAAACTAACACTCTTTCTGAAATAGTTACCAGAGAAAATGAAGGACTGAATTTTATTGATAGAATAACAGTGAGAGTTAAGGTATGGGTAAAATGAAAGCCCGACGATGTTATAAAGGCTGTGGGAATTACAGTACATAAGAAAGATAACAATGTAACTGTGGTTTATTCAGGAGAGAATGATTACCAAATTTTATCTCTAACCCATATATTCTGCCATGAGTGCAATTATGGTAGATGGTTAATGGATTCCAGAACCACAACTGAACCTATATCTACCCTGCTTCTGATTATGATTTCCTTCTTTCTTTTTTAATGTTTATTTATTTAGTTTTAGTTTTCAACATTCATTTCTACAGAATTTTGAGTTTCAGACTTTCTCCCCGTCTCTCCCTTCCCCCCACCCCATAACGCCTTGCATTCTGATTACCCCTTCCCTCAATATGACCTCCCTTCGGTCACACTCCATCCTTACCTTATCCCCTTCTTCTCCCTGTTTTTGTAGGGCAAGATAGGTTTCTATATCCCATTACCTATATTTCTTATTTCCCAATTGTATGCAAAAACAATTCTCAACATTCATTTATAATACTTTGAATTCCAATTTCTCTCTCTTCCTCCCTCCCCATAGATCCACACTGAGAAGGCTGGAAATTCGATATAGGCTGTATATATGTAGTTTTGCAAAAGACCTCCTCAATAGTGAGGTTGTGTAAGATTAACTGTATTTCCCTCCATCCTTTCCAGCCTCCATTTATTCTGTTCTCTCTTTTGATCTTGTCCTTCCCCAAAAGTGTTTGCTTCTAATTACTCCCTTCTCCCATTTGTCCTCCCTTCTATCATCCTCCTCATCCCACTTGTCCCCTTCTCCCCTACCCTTCCGTAGTGCAACATATACTTTCATAGCAAACTGATTGAGCATGTCGTTCCTGCAAGTAAAATGTGGAGAGTAAGCTTCCCTTTTTACCTCTCACATGCTCCCTTTTCTCCTCCACTGAGGAAGCTTTTTCTTGGGTCCTCGATGAGTGATAATTTACCCCATTCCATTTCTTCCTTTCGCCTCCCAATATATTCCTCTCATCCTTCAATTCTATTTTTTTTTTGGTATCAACCTATCTTATTCAACTCTTCTCCCTCCCTCCCTCCCTCCCTCCCTCCCTCCCTCCCTCCCTCCCTCCCTCTCTCTCTCTCTCTCTCTCTCTCTCTCTCTCTCTCTCTCTCTCTCTCTCTCTCTCTCTCTTTCTCTCTCTCGCTCTCTCTGTAATTCATCCAAATACCCAAATAGTCAGAAAAGTCTCAAGAGTTACAAATATTATCTTTCCATGTAGGAATGTAAACAGTTCAACTTCAGAAAGTTCTTTATGTTTTCTCTTTCCAGGTGACCTTTTCATGCTTCTCTTGATTCTTGTATTTGAAAGTCAAAATTTTCTATTCAGTTCTGGTCTTTTCACAAGAATTCTTGAAAGTTGTCTATTACCTTGAATGACCATTTTTCCCCCTGAAGTAGTATACTCAGTTTTGCTGGGTAGGTTGTTCTTGGTTTTAATCCCAGATCCTTTGACTTTTGGAATATCATATTCTAAGTCCCTTCATCCCTTAATGTAGAGGCTGCCAGATCCTGGGTTATCTTGATTGTCTTTCCACAACACTCAAACTGTTTCTTTCTGGCTTCTTGCAATATTTTCTACATGACCTGGGAACTCGGCGACAATATACCTAAGAGCTTCTCTTTTTGGTTCTCTTTCAGGAGGTGATCTGTGGAGTCTTTCAATATTTATTTTGCCCTCTGAAACTAGAAAATCAGTAGAGTTTCCTTGATAAATTCATGAAAGATGATGTCTAGGATCTTTTTTGATCATGGGATTCAGGTAGTCCTAAAATTTTTAAATTGTCTCTCCTGGATTTACTTTCCAGGTCAGCTGTTTTTCCAATGATATATTTCACATTGTCTTCTATGTTTTTCATTCTTTTCACTTTGTTTTGTACTTCCTTGGTTTCTCATAAAGTCATTAGCTTCAATCGGTTCCATTGTAATTCTACTTTTTAAAGCATTTTTCTCGTCATTGGCTTTTTTGACCTCTTTTGCCAATGGAGTTAGCCTATTTTTAAATGTGTTTCTTCAGCATTTGTTGGGTCTCTTTTACAAAGCTGTTGACATGATTTTCTTACATCACTCTCATTTCTGTTCCCAATTTTTCCTCCACCTCTCTTACTTGATTTTCAAAATTCAAAAATGACCTGAGACAATTACGTATTTATTTCTTTTTAAATTATTTACCATGTTATAAGTGTTCTACAATCAATTCCACATAACTTAGGTTTTTAGCCTCGATCTCTCTCCTTCTCCCATTCCTCCTCCCTCACTCCCCGAGACAGCATAAAATTTTATATAGGTTCTACACATACACTCCTACTAAATACATTTTACCTTAGTCATGTTGCATAGAAGAATTAAAATTAACAGAATAAATCATACAACAACCCATAAAAATACAAAATAAAATGATCTGCGACATTCAGTGATAAAATCCCACAGTTCTTTCTCAGTATGTGTAAGACATTTTGTCTTAAGAGACCATCGGGAATTTTTTGAGTCCTTGAATTGCAATGGAGTTCTAAGTTTACCACAAAAAGTCCTAGTACATTGTGGTTGTTGCTGCGTATAAAGTTCTGCAGGTTCTGCTCCTTTCATTCAGCAGCAGTTCTTATAAATATTTCCAGGCGTCACTAAAGTCTTCCTGTTCATCATTTCTTACAGTAAAATAGCATTCCATTGCATTTATATACCACAATTTATATTGTCATTTCCCAATTGATGGGCATCCCCTTGATCTCCAGTTTCTGCCCACCATGAAGAGTGCTGATATAAATATTTTTGCACATATGGAACCCTTTCCCATTTTTGTGGTATCTTGGTGATACAGTACTAGAGGTGGTATCCCTGGGTCAAGGCGTATGTACATTTTTGTAGTCCTTGGGCATAATTCCAAAGTGCTCTCCCGAATGACTGAATCAGCTCACAGCTCCACCAATAGTGAATTAGTGGTCCAACTCTCTGACATCTTCTCCAACATTTATCATCATCCTGTTTTGTCATGTTACCCAATCTGATAGGTGTGATGTGGTATCTCAGAGTTGTTTTGATTTGCATTTCTCTAATCAGTAGTGATTTAGAACATTTATTCATATGACTATAGATAGTTTCGATTTCTTCTTCTGAAAACTACCTGTTCTTATCCTTTGACCACTTATCAATTGGGGAATGCCTTGTATTGTTTTACATTTGACTCTGTTCCCTCTATATTTTAGAAATGAAGCCTTTATCACAGACACTAGTTGCAACAATTGTTTCCCTCTTTTCTACTTCCACCCTGATCTTGGTTACATTCAGTTTGTGCAAAAAAATTTCAACTTAATGTAATCAAAATTATCTGTTTTACACTTCATAATGTTTTCTGTCTCTTGTGTAGTCAAAAAGTATTCCCTTCTCCAAAAATCCTATAAACTCTTCCTTGCTTCACTAATTTGTTTACAGTGTCAGTCTTTATACCTAGATCAGTTAAACATTTGTAATTTATTCTTGCATACCGTGTCAGGCGTTGGTCTATGCCTAGTTTCTGCCATACTGTTATCTAATTTTCCTAGTAATTTTTGTTGAACAGTGAGTTCGTATCACAGAAGCTGTGGTCCAAGTGTTTATCAAATGGTCAATTAATATATTAATTGAATATTGTGCATTGGGAACCTAACATATTCCACCAGTCTGCCATTCTGTTTCTTATCCAGTACCAAGTGGTTTTGATAATTGCTGCTTTATACGACAATTTCAGATCTGGTAGAGCTAAGCCACCATCCCTAGCATTACTTTTCATTAGTTCCCTTGATATTCTCGACCTTTTTTACTTTCAGTTGAATTTTGATATTATTTTTTTCTACCTCTACAAAATAGTTATCACATACTTTGATTGATATGGCATTGAATAAGTAAATTAATTTAGGTAGAATCGGAGCGTGTTGTCATTTCTATTGTAATGGCTAGGCCCACTCACAAGTAACTGATGTTTTTCCACTTACTTAGGTCTGATTGTATTTGTGTGAAGAATGTTTTGTAATTGTGTTCATATAGGCCCTTGGTTTGCTTTGGCAGGTAGACTTCATATATAATCTTGTATCTACCATAACACTGATGGGATTTCTCTTTCTATCTCTTGTTGTTTTTGTTAGTAATATAGAGAAAAGTGGATGTGTTTGTAGATTTATTTTGTGACCTGCAACTTTCCCAAAGTTATTTATTATTTCAAATAGTATTTTACTTGATTCTCTGGGATTTTCTAAGTATATCATCATATCATCTACAAAGAGTGATAACTTTGTTGCCTCTTTCCCCATTCTAGTTCATTCAATTTCTTTTTCTTCTCTTATAGCTACAGCCAACATTTCTAGTAAGAATTTGGGTAATAGTGGTGATAGCGGATATCCTTGTTTCACACCTGATCTTATTGGAAATGCATCTTGCTTATCCTCATTGTAGATAATTCTTGCTGAAGCTTTTAGAAAGATACTACCTATTATTTTATAGAAAGTTCTGTTGATTCCTAAATTTTCCAGTGTTTTCAGTGCGAATGGGTGTTGCATTTTGTCAAAAGCTTTTCCCAATCTACTGAGATAATCATGTTGTTTCTCTTAGTTTTATTGTTGATATGATCAATAATGGTCATAGTTTTCTTAACATTGAACAATCCCTGTGTCCCAGATATAAATTCTACCTGAAAATAATGTATGATTCTCATGATTAGTTGCTCTATTATTTTGGCTAAAATCTTAATTGTAATTTTTGCATCTGCATTCATTGGAGAAATTGGTCAAAAATTTTCTTTCTCTCTCTTGTCTCTTCCTGGTTTGGGTATGAAACCCGCACTTATATCATAAAAAAGTATTTGGGAGGATTCATTCTTACTCAAGTTTCCCAAATACTCTGTATAGTATTGGAATTAACTCTTCCTTAATGTTTGATATAATTCACTTGTGAATCCATCTGGCCCTGGAGATCTTTTCTTAAGGATTTCCTTCATATCTTGCTCAATTTATTTTTTCCTAGATGAGGTTATTTAAGTATTCAACTTCCTCTTCTGTTTGTCTGGGCAGTTTTTATCTTTCAAAATAGTCATCTAGGGGCTGAGCCAAGATTGCAGAGTGAGAGCAGCAACTCACCTAAGCTCTTAAACAAACTTCTTCAAATACTTCTAAGGAGATAATCTGACCAAGCTTTGGAGGTGCATAATCCAGTAGAAGAGAGAGTGTGGCAAATTCCTAGCCCAGGGCATACTGGAAGGTCCACAGAAAGGAGCTGTTCCACGGGGGTAAGCCTACAGCATATAGCAGAGGGTGTCCAGGTAAGCAGAGTGGGAGGGCCCTGGGGATATCTGAGACAGCAGCAGACAGAACATGATAGAGCAGCAGCTTGGGGTGAAAGGCCAACAGAGTCAAGTGAGTGAAAGTGGATGAGTCCCTGTTATCAGCTGCAGCAGTTCCTGAGACCTTTAGCTTACAGATTAAACATCTGTAAGTCACCTACTTCAACTTCCTGGAGGCAGAATGGTGCAGTGATCAGTAAATTATCTCTTCTCCCCCTTTAATGACCTTGAAACAACCATAAAATATTTCCCCAGAAAAATCCTGGATCAATGGGAACAGAAGAGGGGGCAAATAGACTCATAACACCTAAGGATAGAAAAATAGCTAAGGTGGATTCCTCCTACTGTGGCAGAGGGGAAGCAGAAAGAGAGGGGTCCCAGGGTGGTGGAAGCTCCTAGGTGTGCCTCAGCTCTAGGAATGTAGCCCCAGAAGTGGTGGAAACTCGCACAATTATCCAGGTGTGTCTCAGAAGTCCAGGGGAAACGGGAAGATAATAGGGCAGCTGGGATCACAAACCCCTGAGCTTGCCTTTGCCTAAGCCCAGCTGAGGAGATCTCCCTTGACTAAATCACCTCTTCCCCATGCCTAACAAGCTACCCCAGGGATGATCAGGGAAACATGGAATAAAAATATAAAAAGACACTTGCCTTTAGTTTTTCCACATCATCAGTCAGTTCAACAAAAAGTTCTACAGCTTCTAACTGAAAGAACCATAAGCCACAACACACAATAATCATCCTGAGCAGGAAAAACGAAAACAAGCACAAAAAAGCTATAGAATCTTGCTAAAGGGACAAAGGCCAAAATATAAATGCCAGAGAGGTCAGTAGTGAGACTGTACTTCAATAAAACTTCAGAAGGGACTAAGAACTGCTTATATGCACAAACAGCTCTCATGGAAGAGTCGAAGAAGGAAGTAGAAGAAAAACTGGACAATGATTTTAAAAGTATGAGAAAAGAATTTATTGACAACAACATTTCTTGAAAAGGAAAATTGAACAAATGGAAAAGGAAGCACAAAACCTAGCTGTGAAAGTTGGACAAATGGAAAAGGAAGTACAAAAATTAACTGGAGAAAATAACTACCTAAAAGGAACAATTGGACAGATGGAAAAGGAGATACAAAACTTAACTGAAGGAAACAATTTCATAAAAATTAGAATCCCGCAAGAAGAAACTAATGAGTCTATGAGATAGCAAGAATCAGTCAAACAAAATCTAAAGAATGAAAGATAGAAGAAAATATGAAATATATCACTGGAGAAGCAGCTGATTTGCAAAATAGATCCAGGAGAGAAAATTTAAGAATTATTGTCCTTCCAAAAAGCCACGATGAAAGAAAAGTCTGCGCAGTATCTTCCAGGAATTCATCAAGGAAAATTGCCCAGAAGTGGTAGATACAGAGGGCAAAATTGTCATCAAATGAATACACAGTTCACCCGCCAAAAGGATCCCAAACTCAAAACCCAAAGAAATATTGTTGCCAAATTCCAAAACTATCAAGTGGAGGAGAAAATACTACCAGCATCCAGAAAGAAATCATTCAGATATTGAGGAGCTACATTCAACATCACACAGGACTTTGCAGCTTCTGCTTTAAAACACTGAAGGAATTGGAATCCCATATAATGCTAGGCAAAGGAGCAGGGATTACAAGCAAGTGTTAACTATCCAGCAAAGTCTAGCATAAAATTTCAGGCAAGGAGAGGAACATTCAATAAAGTAAGGGTTTTCTAGACTTTTTTGACAAAAACGCCAGAAATAAATAGAAAATTCTATCTTCAATCACAGGTCTGAAGAAAGGCATAAAAACGTAAGCGGGGGGAAAAAAACGAAAAATTGTTACACAATTTGGGGAAAATGTTTACCTCCCTATAAGGCAAGATGATACCTGTTAATTATGAGAAAGGCACATCTATTATGAAATATAAAGGGCATATACATAGAGGGAATGGGCATAAAGTAAATGATGTGATGACAAAAATATGATTTATGTATGTGAAAGAATTGTATCAGGAGGTGTGGAAAGGAGGAAGCAGAAAATGGTAAATTATAAAACAGGAAGAAGTACAAAATTATAGTAGAAGGAAAAGAGGAGGGAGATGAGCATTGTTTGAGAGGTACTCTCATCTGAGTTGGTTCAAGGAGGAAATGATAACCATAGTTAAGTATATAATTGTAACTAGCTCTATAGGCAAAAGGAGGGAAAGGAACAAGAAGGGAGGGGAAGTTAAAAGGGCGAAGGCTGCAGGAGATGTTGGTGAAAAGTGAAAACTATTGAGAAGGCAAGGGAGACAGGATAACTAATAGAACAAATGGTGTGAAAGAGGGTGGAAGGAAAGACACAGATTGTAACCATAACTGTAAATGTGTATGTTATGAACTCTTCCATAAAACGGAGATGGATAACAGAATGGATTAAAAGCCAAAATCCAACAACATTTAGTTTAAAAAAACCACATTTAAAACTGGGGGATACACACAGGATAAAGGTCAAAGGTTGGAACAGAATATGTTGTGCTTCAGCTGATGTAAGAAAAGCATGGGTACCAATCCTAATCTCAGACAAAGCAAAGGCAGAAATAGATGTAATCAAAAGAGATAAAGATGGAAACTATATCCTGCTAAATGGCACGATATATAATGAAGCAATATCAATAGTAAACATGTATGCTTCAAGTGGTATAGTATCCAAATTCTTAGAGCAGTGGTTGGGGGAGTCGACCGAAGAAATAGACAGCAAAACTATACTGGGGGGGAACTCAACCTCCCCCTCTCTGAACTTGATAAAGTTAACCTCAAAATAAACAAGAAAGAAATTAGGGAGGTAAATAAAACTCTAGATAAGATAGATAGTATGGATTTCTTGAGAAAATTGAATGGGAATAGAAAGGAATATACATTTTCCTCAGCAGAACATGGCACATATACAAAAACTGACCATGTACTAGGATATAAACCACCCCAATCCAGTGCAGAAAGGCAGAGATAGTCAATGCATCCTTCTCAGATCATAATTCAATAAAAAATACATGCAAAAAAGGCCATGGAAAGATAAACGAGAAATCAATTGGAAACCAAGCAACCTAATCCTAAAGAAGGAGTGGGTTAAAGAAAAAATCATAGAAATTTTCAACAATTTTATTCAAGACAATGACAATAATGGGGCAAACTACCAAATCTTATGGGATACTGCAAAAGCAGTTCTTTGGGGAAGTTTTATATAGTTGAAATCCTACATAAATAAAACAGAGAAAGGGGAGATCAATGAATTTGGCAGGCAGCTGAAAAAGCTAGAAAAAGAACAAACTGAAAATCCCTAAGTAAATACCAAATTAGAATTACTGAAAACCAAATGAGAGATTTCTATAATTGAAATTAAGAAAACTATTGAATTAATAAATAAAACCAGCATTTGGCTTTATGCAAAATCTAATAATATTGATAAAACTCTGATCAATTTGATTAAAAAGAGGAAAGAAGAAAATCAAATTACTAATATCAAAAATGAAAGGGGTGAGCTCACCTCCAATGATGAGGAAATTAAAACAATAATTAGAAATTACTTTACCCAACTATATGCTCATAAATTCAAAAATATAAATGAGATTGAAGAGTATTTTAAAAAATACAATGTGCCCAGATTGATAGAAGAGGAAGTTGAATACTTAAACAACCCCATCTCAGAATAAGAAGATAAACAAGCCTTCAATGAACTCCCTAGGAAAAAATCTCCAGAGCCAGATGGATTCACAAGTGAATTCTAACAAACATTTAAGGAACAGTTAATTACAATACTATATAGACTATTTTTGAAATGGAGGAATTTGTCGTCCCTAATTCTCTTATTGATACAAATATTGTTTTGATACCTAAACCAGGAAGCGACCAAACAGAGAAAGAACGTTATAGGCTGATTTCTCTGATGAATATAGATGCCAAAAATTTTAAATAAGATTTTAGCAAAATGAATACAGTATCTTATCACGTGAGTAACATGGTATGATCAGGTGGTATTTATACCAGAACTGCAGGACTGATTCAATATTAGGAAAACTATTAGCATTAATCATCGTATCAGCAAAACAAAACAAAACAAAAAAACAAAACAAAAAACCAAAAAACAGAAAAAGCAAAAAAAAAAAAAAAAACTAGTGGAAACCACAAGAGTATCTCCACAAATGCAGAAAAAAACTTTGGAAAAAAATACAACACCCATCCCTAGTAAAAACGCTGGAGAACATAAGAATAAAGGGAATTTTGCATGAAATAATAAGCAGTATCTATTTAAAACCCTCATCAAGCATTATTTGCAATGGCGATAAGTTCGATGAATCTCCAGTACAATAAGGGGCAAAACAATGATGTTTATTATGACCACTAGTATTCAATATTGTACTAGATATGTTCGCTGTAACAATTAGACACGAAAAAGAAATTGAAAGAATAAGAATAGGCAAAGAAGAAACTAAGTTAGCACTCTTTGCAGATGATAGCACGATAGAGAATCCCAGATATTCAAGTATAAAACTACTTGAAATAATAAACAACTTTGGCAAAGTTGCAGGTTACAAAATAAACCCTCACAAATCTTCTGCATTCCTACATATTATTAACAAAGTCCAGTAGGAAGAGATGGAAAGAGAAACCCCATTGAACGCTAGGGTAGACACTATAAAATATTTGGGAGTTTACCTGCCAGAACCAACCCAGGGCCTACGTGAACACAATTACAAGACAGTTTTTGTACAAATAAAATCAGAACTAAGTAAGTGGGAAAATATCAGCTGCTCATGAGTAGGCCAAGCCAATGTAATAAAAACCACAATTCTACCTAAATCAGTTTAGTTATTTAGTGCCAAACCAATTAAACCATTATTTTCTCATTATTTTCTAGAGAAGCATAAAATAATATCAAAATTCATCTGGACAACAAAAGGTCCAGAATATCAAAGGGACGAATGAAAAGGAACACTCGACAAGGTAGTTTAGCTCTACCAGATCTCAAATTGTAATACAAAGCAGTAATTATCAAACCACTTGGTACTGGCTAGGAAACAGAAAGGTAGACAAGTGGAATAAGCTAGGTACTCACGACACAGTAGGCACTGAATATAGCAATCCGTTGTGTGATAAACACAAGGATTCCAGCTTCCGGGATAAGAACTCAATTTTCGACAAAAATTGCTGGGAAAACTGGATAACATTGTGAAGAAAACTAGGCATAGACCAACGCCTGACGCCTTATACAAGAAAAAAGTCCAAATGGGTACACGATGTAGGTATAAAGACTGATACCATGGATAAACTGGAGAAGCAAGAAATATTGTATTTATCAGATGAATAGAAAAGTGAAGAATTTTTTACTAAAGAAGTGACAGAATGGATTTTGAAGATTTTGCAAGATGAATAATTTCGATTACATTAAAATGAAAATATTTGCACAACCAAATCCAATGCAACCAGAATTCCAAGGAATGTATTATATTGGGGAAGAATTTTTACAGTTAATCTCAGGACAAAGACCTTATTTCTGGAATGTGTTGAGAACTGAGTCAAATGCACAACAATGCAAATCTTTCCCCAATTGATAACTCTTGAAAGGACATGAACAGACAATTTTCAATGGAAGAAATTAAAGATAACTATAGTCATATGAAAAATGTTCTAAATCACTTTTGATTAGAGAGATGCACATCAAAACAACTCTGTGGTACCACATCACGCCTATCAGATTGACAATATGAGAGAACAGGAAAATGAAAAAGGTTTTAGAGGATGTGGGAGAGTTGGAACACTAATTCATTGTCAGGGGAGCTGTGACCTCATTCATCCATTCTGGAGAGTGATAAGGAACTATGCCCAAAGGGCTACCAAAATTTGCATACCCTTTTACCCAGTAATATCACTTCTAAGCCTGTATCTTCAAGAGATCACGAAAATGGGAAAGGGTCCCACATGTGCAAACATATTTATAGCAGCACTCTTTGTAGTAGCCAAGAACTGGAAATCAATGAGATGCCCATCAATTGGGAAATGGCTGAATAAATTGTTGTATATGAATATACTGGGATACTATTGCACTCTAATAAATGATGAACAAGATGACTTCAAAGAGGCCTGAAAAAACTTATATGATCTGATGCTGAGAGAAAGGAAAACTTTGTATACAGTAACAACCACAGTGTGTGAGTTTTTTCTGGCATACATGGATCTTCACAGCAATGCAAGGACTTAAAAAAATTCCTAGTAATCTTCTAAGGCAAAATGCCTTCCACATTCAGAGAAAGAACTATGGGATTCAATCGTAGAATGTAGCAGATCATTTGTGTGTGTGTGTGTGTTTCATGTTTTGATTTGTTATATGGTTTCTCTCATTTATTTTAGTTCTTCTACACAGCATGACTACTGTGAAAATGTATTCAATAGGAGTTGGGGTTGAGGGTGGGGGAGAGATAGAAGACTGGAGACCTACCGCAGGAAACCATTTCTCTTCTTTGCAAGAAAGGGAGAGAAGACTTATTTCCAGAGTTACTCTGCATGGGAACCCTATACGAACTCGTGACTCCTGCAGGAGAGAATGCCTCAGGCCCACGAATAGACAGAAAACAGATGGCCTTGGGTGTTATTGCTGGGCACTGTGGTGGTCCAGGGCCTGGGTTTCCCTACTTGTATCTGTATCTTCCTTGCTGACCTCCAGCAAGATTTCCAAGTCAGCAACATTGATACATCCTGGTTCCCTTCCATTATGATAGCATTACTCCATGCTCGAGGGCCCATTTGCACTATATTGGTAGACCATTTTGGTTACCTAGTGATGGTGATGCTTGGGGGAGTCCTGGCCTGTTCGAGCATGGTGGCCAGCTCCTTCTCCCTCTCCCTTAGCCAGCTCTACATCACAGCCGGATTCATCAGAGGTGTCCGCTTCTTGCTCCTCAAAAAGAAGACCAAGGAGAAGTAAATAATGGACAGAGTCCTTGAGGAACCTACTCTGGAAAAGGACCTGAACCACAGATACACAGAGAAGCTTGTGACTCAGCCACACTCAACAGTCACATATGTGACGTATGTCACCAGCGTCTGAGCCAAGGAGCTTGAGGTTGCATAGACCACCAGTCCTCCCTGCCTCTTGGCCCTCCTGTGCTAGCCCTCACTTTATTATGTCACGTCTTTTTCCCACTAAGGATCCAATGAAGCACTAGCTTCTTGAGCTCTCTTACACTGTGATTAGAATGCTCCTCGACCGCCTGACTCTCTCCCCTTCAAGTGACCAGAAAGAGGAACTTGCTTGTATCTTTTCCCAGTCCCCTGCCCCAGCCTCTCTCATCTCTTAGGAGGGAGCAGTAAGGTCCTCAGAAGTAGAGGAGACTATGGGAAGCACTGGGCAGAGGGAACCATATTTGTTCTAGTAGAGACCAAGAAAAACAGTATGTGTGAATTATACAAAAGGACACTGTTTCTTGGAGCAACTGGCTATAAAACTCTTTGAACTAATGAAGTGAATTAATGAAGCACAGAAAGTAAGTGTGGAGTAATTGTTATTTCCCTTACTCCTCCCCCTTTTCTCCCCTCAATTTGTCAGGAGCAGTCTGGGTGGAATTTTGTTTGTTGCTTTGACTGGGATGAGTTTCCAGAAAGAAATTTTCTCAAGGACCTTTAATAATTGATTTTCTTTGTATGACCTGAACTTACTCTCTGTTCTGCTATATGTAGGCAGGGTTGGACTGCCATGGCCGTGATTCTGCCCAGGAAGGATGAGTCACTCTCATTGGCACTCTCTCTCTCATCATCAAGTGAATGTGGACCTACTCTGCACCTCTCTGCTTCACTGTGAAAAAAAAATTCTACCTATCCCCTGTGTTATAAGGTAGGAATACTTTAGCCACAATCCCTTGTATTAAACTATTTTTTCCTGATAGGGCAGAGGGGAAATTCGGATTTACAGGACATTTGTCAAGTTCTCACTGTGTGCCAGGCATTGTTTTATCTATCTTGGAGAATGCAAAGATGAGTAAAAGACTGTCAAAACTAGGAGTTGTAAAGGAGCTCATGGTCTAACAGTAGTGGTGGCTGGTAGTGTGGCATGGGCCAGTAGGCACGTACTTTTCCTGCTAAATACTTGGTCGTAAAGGTTTTATGAATTTTTTTATTTTTTTTTTGTGACTGCAAAGTTAGGAGACAGGTAGGTGGCTCAGTGGGTAGATTGTTGGGCCTGGAGTCAGGGAGAGCTGAGTTCAAAGCCACTGCCTCAGACACTTAGTAACTTATAAACCTGGGCAAGTCACTTAACTTGTTTACTCTAATCCACTGGAGAAGGAAATTGCAAACCTCGCGAGTATCTTTGCCAAGAAATCCCCATGGACAATATGGTCTACATGAGGAGTTGGACACAACAGAACAACAGTTCACTTGCCCTTGCAAGGAGGAAGCCCAATAGCTTAATAAAGTTTAATTCCTGAAATTGTAGTTTACTTGCACAAAGATCTCTTTCTCTGACATCCAGATCCTAGGTCATTGCTCTCCTCTATCTTCTCCAACATTTCTTTTTTTTAAAAAATGTATTTCTTTGTTATCAATTTTCAACAATCACTTCCATAAGTTTTAAATGTCATTCCCCTTCCTCTCCAAGGTGGCATGCAATATTTTATGGGCTGTATACATGTATTCTTAGTTTCTTAACATTTCTAATTTCACTCCTCCCTCACTTTTCCATTTTGGCAAAGGTCCCAGGACAACATAAGGGCCAAGGACAGAGAATAAGCTGCACATTTGGAGGTTCTGGAAGGTAGTGTGTCCAGAGAAGTAGTTTAATTTTGGAGCCACTTTCTCAAAAGACCCAGAAGTACTCCAATTCTCTTTCTGGGGTTTCTATAGCAGTAGTCCAGGACCACCCCAGAAAAGAACACATTTAATCTGGATCTCATCTGTCTTTACTCCCACCATGAAGATTTACAGGACCTAGAACAGAACAGTGAGATTCTCTTGTCCCTCCGCATCCTCATTGCTCTGTAAAATAAAACGGATAGAGGGTACTCACTCACACACTCAGTTCAGTTTCTGACGGGGTGGAGTCAATTTCTCTAACTGGGTGATAGGATCAAACTGGTACATTACCTGCCCCAAGAGTTCAACCCCAGTAGCTGCAGCCCTGGCAAGAGAACCATTTCATTTGGTAGGAATACAGATAGTCTCTTGATTTGGAGGAGTAGGAAGGACAAAGCAATGGTCATGGTCCATGTACGAGTTGTAGAACAGACTTTGGGCCTCTACTTGGCAATTTGTGAAATTTGGGTCCAGGGTTCGGAATTCTCTTCCCAAACTTTCTGATGCTGGGAGGGTGACTCTGTCAACCTAGCTATCTCATCGGTAAATTAGATAATCGGTTGGAGTCTCTCCCTGCCTCCTGATATACTTAGTAGCACAAGAATGAATCAGATAAAAGAAATGATTAAGGAGGCATCCTCATACACAGTAGGAAAAGGTCAGACTGGGAATCGAGACCTGGGTGCTTTCTGATTTTGTCCGTTGCTATATGACCTTGGGGAAGTAACTTTCCTCTCTCTTATTTCTATCCCCTCTATAATGAGAAAATTGAAGTTGATTTCTCCTTCTCTTCTATTTCTATCTTCTATATAATGAGAAAATTGGAGTTGATCTCCTTTCTCGTTCTAAAGTTCATTGTGTGAGAAAACTGGATTTGCATCCATTCCTATTAACCATTGTCTTCTGTCCAGATGGGTACACACGAAAATTACAAATGAACTTTGGTTCCCTCTGCCCTCTTGTAGAGCTGGTGTAGGATGGGTCAAAAAAGTGCCCAAATTGTAAGCAGCTAGGTGAAGTCCATATTGACTAATTGTTAGGAAGATGCTTAGCAGCTAATCAACAGTTAAGTACCTGCCCATCCCTTGCTCATATGCTGCTAGATTAATTCTGTTGAAGCAAGTAGGATTGTCCACAAGGATGATCCTTCAATGCACGTTGTCTCCTTTTGTTAGACTAAGTTTGTGGAGGGCAGGGAATGACTTTTTCATCTCATATTTACTGGTAAGTGAGAACTTAGTGGTTTACAAAATACTTTCTTCACAAACACCTTGGGAAGTAGAAAAGGCAAAGATAGTTCTTTCAGCCCTAGAGAAGGAAAAGTGACTTGTCAAGATTTTGAACCCAGTCGTCTGTGTAAAGTTTAGAGGTTGTCTATGTATGCGCGTGCACAGACACACACAGAGCCTTGTTCATGAGAGGGTCTTATTACATATTTGTTGAATGGGTCAATCAACAAGCACTTACTGTATGCCAGGCACTTGAACTAAATGGTAGGAATACAAAGACAAATTAAGCACGAGTCTCTGCCACAAAGAAATCTATATTCCCTATCTGGAGAGACATGTATATAAAAAGATAGAAAATACATACATACATACATATGTGTGTGTGTGTGTGTGTATTAAAGCAGACATGTGATTTCATTTTTAGAGGAAATTCTTGATAAGAAACTTCCTCTACATATTCAGATCGACAATTGCTCTGCAACACGAAGTGTTAGTGAGCTGTCTATGGATGCTTACAGACTGTGACTTGCTGAGGGTCACATAGTATGTATAAGTCGGATCTGAACCAGGGTTCCCTGACTCCAAGAACATCTTGCCAAACTTTTCTGATCATGTAGGACCTCTCAAGAATTTAAGCACATAAGTCTAATATATGTATATCTACATATTTTATTATATAATGTACTACTGAACTAATAATTGTACACATTACACAACACACAAAATAGAATTTTAAAATGAGTAAAGAAAATATTTTCAATATGATTTCATTAAAAAAAAGAAAATGTATTCAATATAAATGTTTGTATAAATCCTATATAGAATTGTATTCTGTCTCAAGGAGGGAGGTAGGTAGTGGGGGATACGTATGGGGGGTAAATATAAGTTTTAGGGTAGTGGCTGTAGGATACTAAAAATAAATAAAACTAATATAAAAATAATCATCCATCTCAATTAGATTGTTGAATTTATATGCATACAGTTGGGCAAAGTAATTTATTGGTATTGTTTTAATTTATTCCTCTGTGGACATGAGTTCACCCTTTTCCTTTTTGATATTGGCAATTTGGCATTTTTCTTTCTTTTTGTAAATCTAATAGAAAAATGTTTTACTGGCTTTTTCATAAAACAAACTCCTAGTTTTATTTATTGGTTCAATAGATTTTTTTATTTCAGTTTTATTAATCTCTCCTTTTGTTTTCAGTATTTCTAATTTGGTATTTCCTTGGGGATTTTCAATTTGTTCCTTTTCTAGATTTTTCGGTTGCATGCCGAAGTCACTGATGTCCTCTTTCTCTTTTATTCATGTAGGTACTCAAAGATATAAAACTTCACCTAAGAACTACCTTCCCTTTATCCCATAAAATTTGGTAGTTTCTCTCATTACTATCATTATCTTGAATGAAATTGTTGGTTCTATAATTTATTGTTTAACCCACCCATTTTTTATGATTAGATTGCTTAGTTTCCAATTAGTTTTTGGTTTATGCTTTCATGACCTATTACGTATAAGTTTTATTGCATTATGATTTCAGAAGAATGTATTGACTATCTCTATCTTGCATATTTATTTATTTTGGGGGTTTTAGATGTGGAAGCCTTGACTTCTCTGATGCTATGCTTTGTTCTTTCTCATCCGAAAAGGTGGAAGAAAATAACTGGTCACCAAGAAAGTAACCTTCCATAGTCTTTTCTCCCGTTTTGGTTATTTTTCCATCTAGTTACTTGACTTTTGAGACCTTTGTCGAGAGGAAGGTATATTCTGGGGAACTAAAAGTTCTCAGTTTCTCTAAGGTGGCGCAATCAAGGGAAAGGTGTTTCCTTGTCTTCTGACCTGCTCACTGGTCTGGGAGCAACCGAAAACTTTTCTGCTCAGAATCTGCAATTGAATTCCCCCATCACAACAGCCTCCAGCTCCACTGCGATGCTCTTCCTCACCCCAGGGTAGAGTTCAGGTGTGACAATCAGATCAGTTTCTCAATTCCTCCAGGGACTTTAGGGTGAGGTCTTCGTGGGCTGCTGCTCAGGGCTGAGATTTGATCAGCCCTTCAATTCTCCAGGGGTTCTAGGTGGAGGCCTCTGACAATGGCACCTGTTGGTACAGTGCCTGCTGCCTGGAGGTCCAGACCATGGTCCCCTTTCCTGGGTGAAGGAGCCCTCCCACTGATATTTGAACCTGGCTGTGGCATTTATGGGTTGAGGAATCTAGGAAATGCTGCCGGTGGTGCCTTGAATACTGTTCTGGGTCTTTTCCCTGCTGCTTTGCGCTGGTCTGTGCTCTATGCTGGTCTGTACTCTGCCCGCTGGTCTGCTCTCCTGTATCCTTCTTTTTGACTTATTGTCTGTTACATTTGTTTGCTAAATTTCTTTTCTATTGGCTTAGTGGTCCCCACCTGCAGATGTCTAATTGCTTATGCCAGATGTCATCCCCTGTCCATGATGGTGATAAATCATCTCTGGATGCTGAAAAACTTATTCCTCGAATAGAATCTCTTGTAGGAGAGACAGCTCGGAAGAAGAGACCTGTACCCCTTGCCCCAAGATTTGGGGCTCCATTTGCTGAGGGGGTATGATGGGTTACTTGTGTTCAAGGCCCACTCTAAGATATTGCTTTATGTTCTCATTTTTTGTGATCTCCATTATACTGTTGTGGAGTTCTATTGACACAAGTTGGGTAAGGTATTGATTTATATGCTTATTTTCTGTCAACCTTGTTAAAGTTCTGTTAATGCCCATTGCCCTACCGACAGATATAATGAATAGGCAAGATCTTTGGGCCGAATGTAATATTAATTTAAAGGGAAAGATCTTTCTTATTCATTAATATATTAATATAATTAATATAATACATTAATATATTATATTAATATAATTTGCCTAAATCACCTGGAAACCTAAGTCGCATGTCATGGGAGGAGTTTGCTGAAGTGGAGGAACAGGACAGGTGGAGTGCAACCAGGAGGAAGTGAGAGGGCCTGGTCAGGTGAGAGAAGAGACAGCACAGGCAGGTGCGACAAGGTTCAGGCTTGTGAGCTTTTCTTGTGAAAAGGCCCTGGCTGAGTACAGCGGGGTGGGTGGTTGGAGGCTTTGGAATTACTTTTCTCAGTGTGGTGATCATTTTCATTAACTTTTTGGTCACCATGACGAATTTGCCTTTTTGGTTCAGGGGTTTCGTTTTCTAGAGTCTAAATAATTGTTTTTCTTCTGCCTTGTATATGTAGAATCTTTTATATTTTTGATTGCCAACGACAATGGCATATTTATAGTCACCACCTATAATTTAGGCTTCCAAGGTGATTTAAGCAAATCTTGTGGGCCTCTTAATGAATGAGAAAGATCTTTCCATGTACCACCAGTTGTGTGGATATTGCCTTCGTGATACAGCCTAGATTCAGAAAGACTTGATGCTTTCTACTTTAACCTGTGTTTTCGTCATTTTCCTTATCAGAAAAAAATGAAATAATAATAGTTCTAATCTCCAACGATTATTTTGATGATCAAATGAAACAATATTTGTAAAACATTTTACAAAATATACTGGATAGTCTCTAAATGTTAGCAGCAGCAGCATAATGTTACTGCAGTTATGGCAGTATACTACCATATTGTAGTAATAATACTATTACTGTTCTAGTAGAAGTAGTTGTTATAGTATAGATACATAAGGAACTTTCTCAAATTTATATTAGGGATAATTGTCCCCCAATTAATAATAATGAAAAAAATAATGGCAGTTTTCAGAGGAAACAATCCAAACTATCAATACTGATAAGAAAAAAATAACTGCTCCAAATAAGCAGTATTTAAGGACACAAAATAACTGTGAGACTTAACCTCACTCTCTTCACAAGGACAAAATTTGACAAAGATATCAAATAATACATGCAAGAAGGATAGGAGAAGAAAAGTTACACTAATTGTTTTTTGATAGAATTGTGTACTGGTTCAGTCATTCTGGATATAAATTTGGCAGTTATTAAAATATTTTAACTCTTTGAGCTTGGAAGTGTCTTTTGCAATTTATACTATATTGATGGAATAAAATGGAAAAGGACACACATAACACATCTGTGTCTTTGTACAAAAACTGTGTGCATATGTGAATTTATGCCTACATAATACAATACAGCTCTTTTATGGTGGCAAGAGACTGTAAACTAAAAGGATATGTATCAAACAATAGGTGAATGTATAAAATATCATTCTATATAAATGGAATGAAGCTGTATTGTGTACAGGAAATGAAAAGGACAGTTTCAGAAATCTGAGAAGAAATCTGGTAAAATGATACAGAGTGAGTTGATTGGAAACAAGAGGACAATTTATACAATGAAAACATCACTGTAATAAAAATAACATTACAATGACAAAGTGACGTCAAATTAAATTCTCTGGTCAGTGCAATGAACATCAGTGATTTCAGAGGAAAAATGATGAAACACAATACCAGCCTTTGGGCATACATGTGGTGAACTCAGTGTGCAGAATGATAAATATATTTTTGCAGGAATTTGTTTTGTTTCATGATGTATATTTGTTTCAATGTTTCTCCAATGGTGTGGGAAAGAAGATCAGATGAATTTTTTGCTAAGTGAAACAAATATAATTAATTTTTAAAGACTAATGTCGTGCTCATATTTATTCTTCTGTTAAGATTATTGCTTCCTTCACGTTAAAGTGCTACAGAGTAGAGGCACAGATCAAATAATTTTTAATAAATACCTACTATATTCCAAACCCAAGCCATTCTTAAAATTTTCAAATTCTGTCTTATACAATCTCCAGTTGTGCTTAGAAGTTGTAGCCAGATATTTCCCACCTTTCATAGCTTTGTTACCTTAGAATTATAATGAAATCCCACATAACTCTAAAACAAATTGAGGTGTTTTTTCATACCATCTGGACCCTGAGAAAGTAACAGAGGGAAATGTTGCAAGCTATCAAATCTGATGAACTGTTTTATCAGATGTTGTATTTTCTTCTACATTTTAACCAAGGTCAGCTACTGTGAAGATTTTAGAGAACACATTTTAAATTTAATTTTACTATAGAATAAAAAGTTATTGAACTAAATGTACGAATTCTAGTAATAATGATGATGAAAAAGCTTTTCTGAGAGCAGTTTCTTAGAGAGGAGTGATTGAGAAGACTGGATTTTGCCTGTATTAACTCATTGTACTACATGAATGTTTCTGCATAATCTTGGTTTCTCACAACTGATGGCAATAAAACATATGCTCTGTGAAGTCGTGCAAAGCTAGATAAGTTTTAATTATAAATTCAATGGCAGATAGTTTTATTATCGCCCCCCTCCATCCCTTTCCCTGTTTTGTTCTTCCTGTAGCCTCTCTTCCACTATGCCAAGGGGAATACTTTTCTTGTGGTATCAACTTCCATTTTATCTTTGATGCATTATTCTCACATTCCTTCCATTTTTTTGTTCTCAGTGAAGGATAAAAAACATGTTGGTCATTTATGCAAGGATCGATATTCCTTTTCTCATACCTCTTAAAACATGATGACTTGACCATAATTGACATACTTACATACTTCTTTATACTGACATTTTCAGACTCTGTTATCATCACTTTGACTTGTTCCTTTAAGGTATATTCCATCATGTTTCCTTCTTTTGCACAATTTTTGTTCATATTTTCCCCTTAATATTCTTGAAGTTTTTATCTCACCAGCCTCTCAAGCACTGCTTTTTTTTCTCCTTTTTTTGTCAGCTTTGCCCAATCTGTTGGCATTGCAGTGGAGAGGGAGGTATTTTATTTTGTTATTAAATTTTCATATCTCTTATTATCGGAGGCTTGTGACATTATTTCTATATAAATATTTTTAGATTGATTTTTCTCTGAAAAGGAAGTTTTAAAAATAGAAAAATATTATAGAATTTTTTAATAAATGTCAGAAAAAAGGTATATGACTCAAATGTGGATAAATTAAGAAGTATGGCCCAAGTGATAGGTGGTCAAAAGGATTTGAACAGGATGTTCCAGAGAAAGAAATTCAATCTAAAAATAGCCTTATCAAGAAAAGGCACAAATCACCAATAATAAGAGACGTGTAAATTTAAAACAACAAACATAACAACAAAGCCTTTAAGCTCCACTGCAAAACCAAGAGATTGACATAGTTACAAGAAAAAAAATGAGAAATACTTTGATAGAGTTGTTGAAAACAAGTATATTAATTAATATTTTAATGCAATAGTGAGTAAATCTAGCAATTCTGGAAATCAATTTGGATTTAGGTCCTAAAAGTTCTTAAAACACGTTTACCCTTTTTTGATACAACATCACTGCTAGAGACACACTCCAATTTATTGAAAGAAAAAGGAAATGTTTTTGTATATGACACAAAAATATTTATAATAGCTGTTTTTAAATTAGTTCAATTGTTTTCAGTTTTCTACAATCATTTCAATAAATTTTACATTTTTTCCTACTCTCTTCCCCCAAGATGACATGCAATCTTATATGGGATTCTGCATATACCTTCTCATTAGTCGTATGTACATATTAGTTATGTTACATATAAGAATTACAATGAATAGGAGAAACCATGAGATAAACAAAACAAAACATAACACAAGACAAAATATTATGTTTCATTATGTGTTCCAATTCCATAGTTCCTTCTCTGGATGTGGATGTCATTTTGCCTCAAAAGTCCTTTGGAAATATTTAAGGTCCTTTTATTGTTGTGAAGAGCTAGGTCTACCATAAACAGTCCTCACATTGTGGCTGTTACTGTGTACCATGTTCTCCTGTTTCTGCTCGTTTCATTCAACATCAGTTCATATAAGTCCTTCCAGGCTTCTCTGAAGTCCTCCTCTTTATAAATTCTTTTACTACAACAGTATTCCATTACATTCATATAAGACAAATTGTTCAGCCATTCTTCACTTGATGGGAATCCCGTCACTTTCCAGTTCTATGCCACCCCAAAGAGAGCTGCTGTAAATATTTTTGTACTTGTGTGTCTTTTCCCCATATTGATGATGTCTTTGGTATACACTACTCAAGTGATACTGCTGGGGAATAGCTCTTTTGGTGAAGGTGAAGTATTCAGTTATAAAGGAGTGTCCACAATTGGAAAATGACTAAAAATATTGCAGACTGGAAGAATTTTGTGATGGACGAGAGGATAAATAGCATAGTATAAGAGAAACTTGACAAGAACTCTAGGACTTGATGGAGGGTGAGGTGATCAGAACAAAAAAAATTACAAAACAAATATTGTAATGAGAAAGAACTTTTTTAGAATGAAATCTCTTCTTAAAGCAATGACAAGATTCCAGGAGACTGACGATAAAAATCACCTTTGGACAAAGAATTGATGAAACAAGTTCAGATTGAAATAAATATTTTTTATTAACATAAATTTATTTCTTTAACTTTTTAAATTCATTTTCACAACATTTTGGGTTCCAAACTTTATCCCCATTAATCTCCTCCTCCAGCCCCAATATACCGAGCATTCTAACTTTCCCTATCACCAATCTGCCCTCTCTTCTATCATCCCTCCCTTGTCTTGTCCCCATCTTCTCTTTTGTCCTGTAGGGCCAGATGCCTTTCTATTCCACATTAACTGTATTTCCTATTTCCTAGTAGCAAGAGCAATACTAAACACTTGTTCCTAAAACTTTGAGTTCCAAATTCTCCCCATCCCTCCCTCCCCGCCCATTCCCTTGGGAAAGGCAGGCAATTCAATATAAGCCGTATCTGTGTAGTTTTGCAAATGACTTCGATAAGAGTCGTGTTGTGTAAGACTAACTATATTTCCCTCCATCCTATCCTACTCCCCATTGTTTATATTCTGTCTTTTGATCCTGTCCCTCCCCGAGTGTTGACTTCAAATTGCTCCCTCCTCTCATTGCCCTCCTTTCCATCATCTCCCCCACCCCGCTTATCTCCTTCTCCCCCACTTTCCTGTATTATAAGATAGGTTTTCATACCAAAATGAGTGTGCATTGTATGCCTTCCTTTAGTCGAATGTGATGGGGGTAAACTTCATGTTTTTCTCTCAGCTCTCCTCTTTTGCCCTCCACTAAAAAGTCTCCTGCTTGTCTCTTGAATGAGATATAATTTACCCCATTCCATCTCACCCTCTCTCCTCCCACTACATTTCTCTCTCACCTTTTACCTTAATTTCTTTTAAGATATGATCCCCTTCTATTCAATTCACTCTGTGCGCTCTGTGTCTGTATGTGCGTGCATGCGTGTACATGCGTGTGTGTGTATGTGTGTGTGTGTGTGTGTGTGTGTGTGGTCCGACCGACTACCCAGACACAGAAAAGTCTTAAGAGTTAAAAATATTGTCTCTCCATGTAGGAATGTAAACAGTTCATCTTTGGTAACTCCCTTTTGACTTCTCTTTGCTGTTTACTTTTTCATGTTTCTTCTCATTCTTGTATTGCGAAGTCAAATTTTCTGCTCTGGTCTTTTCATCAAGAATAGTTGAAAGTCCTCTATTTCATTGAAAGACCATATTTTCCCCTGGACTATTATACTCTGTTTTGCTGGGTAGATGATTCTTCGATTTAGTCCTAGTTATTTTGACTTCTGGAATAACCTATTCCACGCCCTTCGATCCCTTAATGTAGAAGCTGCTAGATTTTGTGTTATCCTGATTTTATTTCCACAATACTTGAATTGTTTCTTTCTAGCTGCTTGCAAGATTTTCTCCTTCACCTGGGAATTCTGGAATTTGGCCACAATGTTCCTAGGAGTTTCTCTTTTTGGATCTCTTTCAGGTTGTGATAGATGGATTCCTTGAATACTTATTTTGCCCTCTGGTTCTAGAATATCAGGGCAGGTTTCCTTGATAATTTCATGAAAGATGGTGTCTAAGCTCTTTTTTTGATCATGGCTTTCAGGTAGTCCCATAATTTTTAAATTGTCTCTCCTGGATCTATTTTTCAGGTCAATTGTTTTTTTTTCCCATGAGATATTCCACATTCTCTTCCATTTTTTCATTCTTTTCGTTTTGTTCTGTGATTTCTTGGTTTCTCAGAAAGTCATTAGCCTCCATATGTTCTATTCTAATTTTGAGAGAACTATTTTCTTCAGTGAGCTTTTGAACCTCTTTCTCCATTTGGCTAATTCTGCTTTTGAAAGTATTCTTCTCCTCATTGGCTTTTTGAACCTCTTTTGCCAATTGAGTTAGCCTAATTTTCAAGGTGTTATTTTCTTCAGTACTTGTTTTGTCTCCTTTAGGAAGGTATTGACCCGTTTTTCATGCTCTTCTTGCATCTCTCTCATTTCTCTTCTCAGTTTTTCCTCCACATGTCTAACTTGATTTTCAAAATCCTTTTTGAGCTCTTCTATGGCCTGAGCCCACCGGACATCCACCTCGAATCTCTGGGATACCGAGGCCCCACCTCCACGTCTTTCCTTGATGGCGAGCATTGTTCATCCCCATCAGAAATGAAAGGAGGAAACATCTGCTCCCCAAGAAAGTAACCTTCTATGGTCTTATTTTTCTTTCCTTTTCTGAGCATTTTCCCAGCCAGTTACTTGACTTCTGAGATCCTTCTCCACTCCCACCCCCCCGCCAGATCTGCCCAGCTAGTGCTTGGGGTCAGTGCTATAATTTACTTCTTATTACTTTTCATCCTTTTCACAATATTTTTTTCAATTTTTTTTAGTGTAAATTGTAGCAGGAGAGAGAGTTTTTTTTTCATTGAAACAATAATTCATTTTAGAACGGCCTAATATTATATCAAGAGTGATTTACTTGTAAAACAAAAGTTCGTTTGACTTTTAGTTTTCCTTCTAATAAGCTGACAAAATATGAAAGCATCAGTGAATTAACTCTTATTAGGTACTTACTCTATTTAAGAGCCACAGATATTCTGCATCTCTCAAGTTTCTGCTTTCTATAGTTTCTCAGTGTACTCCTCATTAGTAATTGGATTATTCCTTTTCATACCCAAATCACCTCAAGATTGCACTGAAGACCCATGCACTTCTAAAGTTAAGGGGAGGTGTCTCCTCAGCATGTGCACCTTGAGAAATGAAAAAATAGAAGTTCTTTAGAGAAGAAAATCTGCGACTAAACTACTTGTATTAAGTCATTTTATTCTTCCAACATTTGGATCATTTCAGCAGCTGTGAAAAATTTAGCAACTCGATGAAAATTCAATACCCCCATTGCAGGAAAATCATGCCTATTGCACTAAAAGAGAAAATGCTAACAGCCTTTTATTAGAAGAGGGTTTAAAGAAAACAGACGATCATTTTTAATAGCTAACTGTCTTATGTAGATGATTCTGCATAACCCTAGATTCTCTCTGTCTATGCCAATAAACCATATGCTGTCACGTCTTGCAAAGATAGAGAAGATTTACTTAAGGTCACTTAATGCATTGCCTGACACTGAGTGACCCACATAACATAATAATTGTATTGTAGCAGGACAGTGATTTTTTTTCCCATTTATTGAACTACAGTTAAATGAAATAAAAAAAAATCAATATCTGTAAACTAGTTCTAGGAAACAGATATCACGCTAATTAAATCATAGATATCTAAAATATAGAGTCAATCAATTTTGGTGGATTGGATGGGAGGACACTAGCCTTTGAGAGGTCGGAAAATGCATCAAGATACTGGTATATGAGTTGCATATATAGGGAGGAGAAGAATTCTATGAGGTATTTCACTAAAAAAAGTCAGATAACCAATGCAAAAGTTTGGACAAGTGATGAGGAGGGAGGACATCATTTTTTATGAACAGAGAAAAGCCTAGTTTCTTTCGATCACATAGAACTGGAGGGGTCGTAATGTCCAATGGCATTAGAAAACTTGGTGAGGACTACATTTTATGTGGTTTTAAATGTTAAGACAGTGTGAATATCCTGAATCTGAAAATAATTCATCCATCAACAGTGATTTCTTAGTCACTCACATTGAGCAGAACATAATTCTTTGCTTGAAGGAAGATATTAAGTTTATGCAAACCAAGATCTTGTGTCTAAAATGATTCATTGTATCCCAGGTACATAAAAAAATGAAAAATGGATAGTCATTCCATCTGAAAGTTCAAAAAAATTGTAAAAGAGAGTTTCTATAGAAAGTTATATAGTCGTAAAAGAAAATCTTATAGTAAATAACTTTTTTTTTTCCTCTATCAAGAAAGAACCAGTAAACCTCAATGTAGTTTGCAAGGAATGGCTTCAATTTACTCCTCAAGGATTCCATCTTTTACAAAGCATAATTTTAGATGAGTCATTAAACTTGTTTGGACCAGGATTTTCTTTCAGTTAAGTGAGGAAGCTAAGCCATGTGATGTCCAAGATCTCATCCTATTCTAACATTCTGTGATCATTGGGTGGTAACAGAATAATATTATCGTTGTAGCCACAGGACAATGATAAGGAAAATGGCACTGAATAGGATGATGGGAAATTTTTCACATTTCTGTTAGATGAGTCAGTGACGCAGTCATTCCTCCACATGTTTGAGGGGATTAACAAGGACCTAGAATTATCATTCTTAAAGTTTTTTTTTATGTCATTTACAGTTTAATGAAAGTTACTGATGACATCTCGAAATAACACACAAATAATAAACACATAGAATTAACTGGAAACCAACTATATTTGAGTCATTACAATATAAGCTGACACTTCAATGTTCCCCAGGTAGGAGTCCTATCAAAATCCCGTGGGTACTATGGGGATGAGATCCTGGCACTGGTGACTTTCCACTATGAACCATTTCATTCTCCTTTGACCTGTGTAACAATCATATGAAATGACTTTTCACTCTCAAGAAAGGAAGGGAAAATGAATTAAATAATCTGTCTCCTAATTCCCAAATGAATTATAGCTTTGTGCTGGAGCAGATTCACTTTAATTGCGTAGAGATATTTTCTCTTGTCCTGAGCATAGTCAGATGAACTTGGGATGTCAACCCTCTTCTGACAGAGTTCTCTTATATTCTTGGAGGCTCAGATGCAATTTGGCGGTCATAAAATATGATACTACTGATATAAAAATAGTTCAGAGAGTCATATTGGTCATTTTTAGGCGAAAGCAGAGCTTACGATGGAGGATGCTTCAAGCCAAGATACTCCTTTGTTCTTGAAGAATTCCAAGAACAGGAAGGCAAGAAGTCCTTGATTTTTTTACTTTCAAAGGTAGGAGCTTTTCAAACTGTCCCTATTGAGGAGTCTAGAAAAAGATAAAATTCATAATTAGCCTGATCATTTCCTATTTGCTGAAAGGGGGATACTTAAAGCAGGAAAATTTAAATAAATCATCAAAGTAACCCTATTAATTGTTGTTTAAGCAACCCAGAGTCAGGGAGAAGGAATAACTGCACATAAGCATAAGAATTTTCTGAAAGGTTGGTTCTGTTTATTGGACTACATGAATTTCGCATATTACCTCACGTATTTTATGATATCCATCCTTGTGAACCTTACAACTTGGATAAGGTTCTTCTCTGAATCGTTATTTATTGACCTGGTATTTGGAAACTTGTTTTAAATGTTTTGATAACTACTAAATTAATCTATTTGTTTTCCTTTCTAGTTCCCAGCATTTTATTTTATGCAATAAAAATCAGGTTTCTGAAAACAGATGCAAATCCTTAAGAAGACTCAAACCTCAGCCTCCCTTTCTCTCTCTGTCTGGTTTTCTCTCTCCTCGCAAAATGAGTAATAGCACCGAGACTTATAATCTAGGGAAATACAAAACGAATCACTAACTGATTTTATTTTCCTTGGAGAAAGAGAATATCCTAGTGCACATACTTTAAAATGAAGATCAGTAAGTATTACAATTAAGGTAATGTCACAACCAAGACATATTTTTTTAAATAGCGGCATGGTCTCATTATTGAAATTCAACGTAGAGAACATGTAAATGAAGAGAGGAGGAAAAGGATTCAGAGAAGAACACAGTGCGAAGAAAAATAGGTTTCCATTTCAACCAATTATGCCATTGTCAAACAATCTTTTCAATTGTTCTGCTCCTTCTCCTTTTTCTTTTCCTCCTCATTCTTCTTTCTCAATATTTTGCAATTATTGTTGTGATTGACAGAATTATTGTTATTCTTTTTAGTCATTTCTTCGAGATTAAGTTGTGCAATTCTTCCACAACACAACATGATCCTAAACGGTCCCACGCCAGTAAACTCTAGGTTGTCCTGAGTGAGATATAATCTGTATCATTTGACAAAGTGTTAGGAAGCAAGGTCACAAGTAAAGCAGTAGAAACAGCCCAATTCTCTCCTGATAAGAGGTGTGGTTAAGTACTGGAGTCAGTATGATGCAAGTATGGGGAAACCATTGCTCCAGTGCACTGTAGCAGAAGGCATGAATTTGAAACCTGCTAAGGAGATGTTAGTCTCAGTGAAGTAGTGGCAGTTCTATAGTGCTAGGCTTTGGTTACATGGGAATTTGCACCTTGCCTCCGTCACCTGTTCTTTGAAAATCATAGTGTGATGATCCTTTGTACAGATATGCGGCCATCGAAATCTTGGGATTTTTTCCTTGGACAATATTTAAGGTCTTTCTAGGCTAAATTGTTGGCTTTCCTTAGAAAATATTTTAAGGAGATATATAATGTTGTGATATAAGAAATTTCTTATATATCTCAAATATAACAAATAACCCTCACTCTGTAGTTTAACGGTGGTCACCACAATTTTGCCCCTTTATCTATAACTTTCATAGGTTTTTGTAATCTAACAGTAATTGTCTGTTATCTCCAATTTCACAATATTTATAGCTTGGAAATTATGCATAACTAAAGGAAGGAGGGAAGGAAGCAAAGAAGGAAGGGAGGGAGGAAGGGAGAAAAAAATGAAGTGTAAGAAAGGGAAGAGAGAAGGAAACAATAGTAACTAGATAATTCGAAAAAAAAGATCACTTGGAAAAGAAAGATTCCAAATAACTCAGTTATTCAGATTTGGAATGGAAATCAAAGTCTGCCTCTACCCCAGCCCTCAATGGCGTTAGAGAAGATCTTGAAAAAAATGTTAGATAAATACTTGTTGCTTCTTTGCTGAAGGAGTTAATAGAATTAGGGGCCACATATTAAAGTGCCTTCTAAATTTGAAATATTATTATTCTACTTTTTTCTCTCATTTTTTAATTAGTATCACAAACTAATTTGGAAAAGGGAGGAAAGGTATTGTATTTGTGATTTGGTTTTATTGTTATTTTTCCAAGTTGTATTTTTTTTATCCACCTCTTAGTGACTCTATTTGAGATTTTCTTGACAAAAAATAATGCACTTGTTTTCCATTGCTTTTCCAGCTCATTTTACAGATGAGGAATTGGAGCAAAACAGAGTTAAATGACTTGCCCAGGGTCAAACAGCTTGGGTATGAGGCAAGATTTGAACTGAAGAAGTTTAATCTTCCTGATTACAAGACTAGTGTTTATCAATTGCATCACCTTGCTGCCCCTGTGTGCTGATATAAGAGGTTATTTGAATCTTCTCTTCTTTCAGTTCCATTAACCTTCCTTTTTTTCCCCAGTGTATGCAGTCTCAGTGAAAACCAGTACATCTAATCAGTGTGAGTATAATCATATGGATAACTGAGAGTCATTATAATGATTCTCAGTATAGTATTTGGTATATATTTTTTAAATATTTGAATTTTTGATTTATAGAAGAAAAAAGCATTTCCATAACATAGTATAAAAAAGATGATTGCACGTGACACTGTGAACTTACTAAGTTAACATTTTATGCCTTTGAAATAATCAATGAAATTATTATGCAAATTTCAGTGTTTTGCTTATGTTCTTCCCTCCCCTAAACTAGAAATGACTACCATTTTATATATATATATATATATATATATATATATATATATATATATATATACACATATATATGCACATTTACAGCACATAATATATACATATATGGACTATGTCTATGTATGCATATATGAGGGTACATGTGCTTAAATATGTACACACACATACCTGAATGCATGCATGCATATATACATGCTATATTCCTATTTCTTTCTCCAGAGGCAGAGAGAATCTGTATACTTCCTTTGTAGTTAATGCATTTGTTTTCATAATAGTCAAAATGACTTTAGAATCAAAGGCATTCTTAAATCATTATTGCTGTTACTTCATACAATATTCTCTTGGTTCTGCTCATTTTACTCTTCATCATTTTATGCAAATATTTCCAATTTTTTTCTAGAATCATCAAGCTCATCACCTGTCTAGCAGAGTAATATTCCATCACAATCATATACCAGAACTTGTTCAGCCATGCCCCAATTTGACAGGCATTCCCAAAATTTCCAGTTTCTTGCGACCACAAAGAAAGCTGCTATAAACATTTTAGACATGTAGGTCCTTTTTATTTTTCCTTAGTCATTTTCAGAAATAGATCTAGTAGTGGTATTTCTGGGTCAAAGTATATAGGCAGTTTAATGATTTTTTGGGCATAATTCCAGATTGCTCTCCAAGATGGATGTGTCTGTTCACAATTCCACCAAAAATGAATTAAAGTCCTAACTTTTCCATGCGCCCTACAATATTTTCACTTTCTTATTTAATTATTTTAGCTAAACTTTTAGGTGTCAAATGGCATTTCAATGTTGGTTTATTTTGCATTGCTCCATTTAATAGTTACTGAGAGAATTTTTCATATACATGAAAATAATTTTTTTTTAGAAAACTGCCAGTTCAAATCCATTGGTGATTTATCGTTTATATTTACTAATGATTTTACCTGGAAGAAAGAGCAGGGAATTGATAAGATTGATGAATTTAGAGTCAGAAGTCATAAATTTGTATCTTCGCTTTTTCAATTACTACCTACGTATCGTTGAGAAAATCACTTAAAATTTTTTCTACTCAGTTTCCTTACTTACAAAATAAGAAATTCCAACCAGAAATTTGCCTGCCCGGTCTATATATATGAGGTTTTCTTCCTCCTTTCAGTAAAAAGTTAACTTGTGAACGTGAACTACTAATATTATACCTTTTCTATTTTGGATGAAGAAAAACAATGATTTTCTCAAAAGGGATGACAGCTTCTTGAAATGTAACTGAAGAGGTTGACTTGAATTATTGGAGAGAATATATAAAACTTGTTGTTACTGAATGATTTGTGATCATTCCCAAGACATCAATCAACAAAAAACAATGAATCTGAGTAGGAATAATTCACCTGTAACTAATCTTATTTCCTTTTGGGATATGGTCACTACAGTGATAGATGAACAGAAGACAAATGGCTATATATTTTAACTTAATGTATGTATGAATAGATGCTATACATATATTTGTGTGTATGTCTATACATACATGTGAATATATCTATAGACACACGTGTATATATGCTCATTACACTTGCTACACAGACATATATGTCTGTATGTATACATATACACATATATGCACACATGCATGCACATATACATATATACCTATGTATTTTGAAATTTTTGCTGAATTACAGAAGATGTAATATCAAAATATGGATTGTGATACTCACATTGTGCTTTGACATTATCAGACCACATGTGGAGCATTCTGCCCAGTTCAGTGTGCTACGTTTTAGAAAGGATATTTACAAGCAGTAAGACTTCCATAGACTGACAATGAGGAAGGTAAGTACACTCCATATTATGTTCTATTTTACGGCTTAAATAAGGGGAAATACGTTTTATTAAAATAAAATATTTGAGGAAAGCATGGTCACATCTTGATTTATTTGAAAAATGGTCATTTGGAAAGGGAGAATCCTGACGCCTAATTTACTCCACAGATCAGAAGTGTAAACAATCTTTATACGTTATGAAGATATTTATTTAGGTGTGATGAAAGGGAAAATTTCTTATCGATTAAAACTATGAAATATTGTAACAACAGGAGTAAAAGATTGAATCTAGAAGGACAATAAAATATAAGTGGGTAGATTACCAGTTTTAAGGAAGCATTAATAAAATGATATGCACATAGAAATTTATTCTTTCATAATCAAGCTTAAGACATGTTTAGAGTGGATCACAATAGATTGTTGGAAATGTATGCTCTTTGTAATATTTCATGCATTATTAAAGGTTACAAGTAACACTGAAATACTTGAGAACAGACAATGACACAGTAGGACACAGGGTTCCCTGATATGTTTTTCAATTCTACTTTCCTCTACTTCAGTAATGATTAGTTCTCACCTATTTCCTTCGAATTTGCATTAAAGATATATAAATGAAAAACAACGTTACTGAATTCATTCTCCTTGGACTGACACAAGACCCAGTGAAACAAAAGATAGTATTTGGCATCTTCTTGGTTTTTTATGCTGCAACTGTGTTTGGAAATCTGCTCATCATTTTGACAATCAAAATGAGTCCCACACTTGGGACTCCCATGTATTTCTTCCTGACCTACTTGTCCTTTGCAGACTCATGTTTCTCTAGTACTACAGCTCCCAAACTGATTGTAGACAACCTATCTAAAAAGCAGACTATCTCTTTTGATGAGTGCATGACCCAGCTCTTTGGAATGCATTTCTTTGGATGCATGGAGATCTTGGTCCTTATCTTGATGGCTTATGACCGGTATGTGGCCATCTGTAAGCCTCTGCACTATACAGCCGTCATGAACCAGAAGATGTGTGGGATTTTAGTAATATTGGCCTGGGTGGGGTCTTTTCTGCATTCTGTCACCCAGACCTTCCTTGCCTTCAGTTTACCATTCTGTGGTCCAAATGTGATTGATCACTATTTTTGTGATGTGCAGCCTTTGCTGAGATTGGCCTGCACTGATACATATATCATAAACTTATTGGTTATTTCTAATAGTGGGATCATATGCATGATGAGTTTTACAATTCTAATGTCTTCCTATGTTTTTATACTTTATTCACTAAGAAATCACAGTGCAGAAGGGAAGCGTAAAGCCTTGTCCACCTGTACCTCCCATATAATTGTGGTCATTATATTCTTTGTTCCTTGTATTTTCATATACACTAGACCCCCAATTATATTCCCTGTGGATAAGTTGGTGTCCGTATTTTATACCATTGGAACACCTTTGCTCAACCCCTTGATTTATACACTGAGGAATGTAGAAGTAAAACATGCTATGGGGAAGCTATGGAGCAGGCGAGCAAGTTCCCATGGCAAATAGCATACATACTCCCCTTCCCCACCCCCCAAGTTACTAGCATGTGACTTCACAGCTATCTACTTCAGTTTTCTCAAGTGTAAAATAAGAATAATAAAAACATCTATCCCACAGGGTTGCTATGAGGATCAATTCAGATAATATTTTTAAAGTCCTTAGCACAGTGTATGAAACATAAAAGGTGTTTAAAAAATCACTATCACCTTATGGTTCAAAGAAGATTTGGAACAATGTGAAAAAGGGATGTTATCTGCTTGTACTCGTCCCTGACCCCTGAAATTATGAACATAATATGAAAGCAGTTAAGTAAAGAATGAGCAAGGATTCTATTATGTTCAGCCCAAAATAGCAAAAGCAGGACAGCTCTATAAATGGTTAAAATTTTCAGTTATGGCTGATGCCTTTACATCCCATATTGATGCAACTATATGGATATAGATTTTTTTGACTAAGTAGGAAAATTAATGCCCTTATAGAATTCAAGAGAAAAGGGAGGTTAATGCGACTATAATTCAAACCTAATGCAGCCCTTTCACTTCATATGTGAGGAAACTGAGGACCATAAGGATTAAGCATTCCATCTAGGCTGATTTAGATAGTAAGTGACAGAAATATTGGATTTTCACTTTCATAAAAGCCTATGGCTATTTTGATTATACTATGCTGTTGTCTATTCCAATTATTCCCTTTCTATTCTTATCCTGGAACTTTTTTTCACTTCTGATGTATTTAGCTAAATCTTCATGACACAAAAGAAATATATGTTCTTTTTCACTAGGGAAATATTGTTTTACTATATCTTACTCTTCTGATTTATATAACATTTTCCTCTAAAATCCATGTGCTTGTGTTGAAACAGACTAAAAATCAATCACTTCCAGTAAAAAAATGCATATTAATAGGATCTCAGGAAACATTGGTGACAGTATATCACCCAGCTACACTGGAAGCAGAGAACTACCTTGACAAAGACCTCAAAAGTTATGTAAATGGCTGAGAAAATGAATAAAAACCAGAAGAAGAATCAGACTGCAGAATCTTAATTTGGTGACAAGGAAGACCAAAGTATACAAAGAGAAGACAAAAAAGTCCTAGCTTCTCCATTCAAACCTCTAAGAGAAATATGAATTGGTCTCAGGCCATGGAAAAGCTGAAAGAGGATTTTGAAAATCTTATTTTTGAAAATAAGAGAAGTATAGGAAAAATTGGGAACAGAAATGAGAGTAATGTAAGAACATCTTGAAAAACGAGTCACCTACTTAATAAAGGAGGCCCCCAAAATTGCAGAAGAAGATAACACTTTAAAAAATAAAATAACTCAAATTCCAAAAGGTATCCAAAAAAATCAGTGAGGAGAGAAATGCCCTAAAAAGCAGAATTGATCAGATGGAAAAGGAGGTCCAAAAGTTCACTGAAGAAAGATTAAATAGATCGAGATTAATGATTTTACAAAAAATCAAGACATTATAAAACAAATATAAAATAATGAAAAAATAGCAGACAATGTGAAATATCTCTCTGGAAAACCAAATGACCTAGAAAATAGATCCAGGACAGATAACTTAAAATTTATGACAATACTTGAAAACCATGATCAAAAAAGATTCTAGACATCATCTTTCAAGAAATTATTAAGGAACACTGCCCTGATACTCTAAAGCAAGCAGGTCAAATAGATACTGAAAGAATGCTTTGGTCGCTTCCTGAAAGAAACTCTAAAAGGAAAACTCCTAGGAATATGGTAGCCAAATTCCACAGCTCCCAGGTCAAAGAGAAAGTATTTTAAGCAGTCAAAAATAAACAATTTGAGTACTGTGAAAATGCAATCAAGATAACACAAGATCTAGCAGCTACTACATTAAGGGAACACAGGGCTTTGAATATGATATTGCAAAGTCAAATGAGCTGCAATGAAAACAAAGAATCACCTACTCAGAAAAATTGAGTGTAATACTTCAGGGCAAAAATAGTCATTCTGTGAAATAGAGGACTTTCAAGCATTCTTGTTGAAAGGACCCGAGCTGAATAGATAATTTGACTTTCAAACTCAATAAGAGATCTATGAAAGGTAAAAAAGTAAGAGAAATCATAACGAACTTACTAAAGTTGAACTGTTAACATTCCTCCATGGAAAGATCATATTCGTAACTCTTGAGGTTTTTGTCAGTATTAGGGTAATGAGAGGGAATATACACGTAAAGATAAATTATATACATATAAACATACATATAGACAGGAACAAGATGAGTTGAATAGGTAGTGATAATAGCTAAAAGGATAAAATTGAGAAATGAGAGAGGAATATATTGGGAGGAGAAAAGAATAAATAGACAGACACAAAATATCTCATATGAAATAGGCAAGAAAAAGCTTTTTCAATGGAGTTGAAGAGGGAGGAGGTGAGAGGCAAAGATTGAATAACAGGCACACTAAATGTGGTATGAAAATCTATTTAATACTATAGGTAAGTAAGGGAATAATGGGTTAAGGAGATGGTGGGGGAATGACAGCAGGAAAAACAAATGGGAGGAGGGGTAATTAGAAGTAAATGCATTTTAAGAGGGATCAGGTCAAAAGAGAGGAGAAGACAAGTGGGGGGCAGGATTGGATGGAGGGAAATATAATTAATCTTTCACAATATGACTGTTATGAAAGTGTTTGCATAACTACACAATATAATTAGTCTTTCACAATATGACTGTAAGGAAAGTGTTTGCATAACCACACAGGTATGACCTATATTGAATTACTTGCCTTCTCAGTGGGGATGGGTGGGGAAGGTGGAAGCAAGAGTATTTGGAACTCAGAGTTTTAAAAGTGAATGTAAAAATTATTTCTGATTACAACTGGAAAATAAAACATATAGGCAATGATGTATATAAATTTATCTTGCTCTACAATAAAAGAGAAGGGAAGAGGATATAAGAAAGAAGGTGTATGATGGAAGGAAAGGCAGATTGGGAGAAATGTCAGTTAGAATGCACACTATCTTGGAGTGGGTGGAGGAGAGAGATGGCAAAAAAATTTGGAACTCAAAATGTTGTTAAAGTGAATGTTGAAAACTAAAAGTAAATAAATTCTTTTAAAAAATAAAAAAATTTCCACTATCTCATGGGAGTACTTGTTAATTAAGCACATGTTCATGGTCCTCCATATAAAAAATTCAAATGATGTAGCTTAGAGTGGATTGAATCGCTTGAGCTAAACTGAAATACTCACTTTATTACTGAATATGTCTACGATTAAAAATTATGACGTAAAAAAGTATTTAGTAAACTTCTCTAGAGCAGAATCCACCTTGACTATATTTAGAATGTTGCACAGAAAAATACGTTTATATCTATTACTTGAAGATTTTAAGAAAATGCTTTTTCACCAGTAAGAAAATGGGGTATTACAAAGGGGAACAGTGAGCCCTGTACAACTCCTCCTTTTGGTTTCAGAGGTAAGGAAATATATGGAGAGAGTGTTAAATACTACACAGGATAAGAAACTTGCAGTGACTGCCCTGTTCACCTGTATTCTGCTTTAGCCAAGACTTGGCTCTAGATCAGGTTAGACCACATTGGATTGTGTCATTTCTTCATTAATTAACCTTCAAGTTACAAAGTGTATGGAACCAATTTCCCCATAAAAACATTCCTAATTTCCCTGGAGACTATCGTTTTCTAGTTCTGAAGTTTGATGCAAGAACTATAAATCCTTGTTTAAGAAAAACAATACGTGGATAAGATTGGCCAAGATGGTGGAGTAGAAGGACGCACGTTTACGAGCTCCGAAACCAAAAGCCCATAGAATTAATGTAAAAAGAGTCCCCCATAACTTTTGGGTCAATACAAGGCGTGCAGAAACAGAGTGGAAGAGATTTCCGTTCCAGCGAGCCCTGGAGATCCGTCCCTAGGGTCCGGCGCGCCCTGGAAAGTGGACCCCACCCCCAGCGCTGCCCTGGCCACGTCCCCAGAGAAGCTGATCCGAGCAGGCTTCAGAGACGGAAGCTCCGGCAGCCGGGAAAGTCCCTCCGCTCACAGAAGCTACAGGTCAGTGAGAGAGAAGGCCGGGCTGGAGGAGAGGGGAAGCGGGGCGTCTCCGTGACTCGGGCCCCCTCGGGAGGAAGCGGCGGCAGCAGAGACGGGGGTAGGAAGCGGCAGAGGCAGAGGTGTGGGCAGCGGCTGAGGCGGCAGCGGACCGGGACTCAGGAATCCCCCAGCAGCAGGCAGGATCTTCATTACGGAAGATTCCCGTATAAAACCTGACGGAGCTGAGCCTGGGAGACGGCCCTGCCCCCACCCCGCTCTGTTACTGAAGGCTTCTGCTTAAAGCCCCGAAGGGAACTGAGATTGGGAGACGGGCCCCCCCACCCCTCCCCCACCCGCTCCATTCCTGAAAGTCTCTACATAAAGTCCCTGAGGGATCAGAGCCTGGGAGGCGGCCCTGCCCCCACCCCAGCACCTGAACTAAAGCTCACTGATTGACAGCCGGCAGGAGGAAAGCCCATTTAAATCTCAGAGGCCAAGCACTAGCTGGGCGGATCCAGGCGGGGGTGGAAAGGAATCTCAGAAGTCAAGTAACTGGCTGGGAAAATGCCTAGAAAAGGGAAGAAAAATAAGACTATAGAGAGTTTTTTCCAACAAATGCAAATGAACCCGACCTTCGGATCTGATGACGAGGACGTATCCTTGCCATCAGGGAAAGATGTGGAGGGCGGGGCCTCAGTACCCCAGACACCCCAGGGGGGTGGCGGGTGGGCTCAGGCCCTGGAAGAGCTCAAAAGGGATTTTGAAAAGCAAGTTAGACAGGTGGAAGAAAAACTGGGAAGAGAAATGAGAAAGATACAAGAAAAGTATGAAAAACGGGTCAATACCTTGGTAAAGGAGACCCAAAAAAATGCTGAGGAAATTAACACCTTGAAAAATAGGCTCACTCAATTGGCAAAGGAGGTTCAAAAATCCAAGGAGGAGAAGAATGCTTTCAAAAGCAGAATGAGCCAAATGGCAAAAGAAGTTCAAAAGCTCACTGAATTTAATAGTTCTCTCAAAATTAGAATGGAACAGATGGAGTCTAATGACTTTATGAGAAACCAAGAAATCACCAAACAAAACCAAAAGAACGAAAAAATGGAAGAGAATGTGAAATATCTCATGGGAAAAAGAACTGACCTGGAAAATAGATCCAGGAGAGACAATTTAAAAATTATGGGACTACCTGAAAGCCATGATCAAAAAAAGATCCTAGACATCATCTTGCATGAAATTATCAAGGAAAACTGCCCTGACATTCTAGAACCAGAGGGTAAAATAAGTATTGGAAGAATCCATCGATCACCACCTGAAAGAGATCCAAAAAGAGAAACTCCTAGGAACATTGTGTCCAAATTCCAAAACTCCCAGCTCAAGGAAAAAATCTTGCAAGCAGCTAGAAAGAAACAATTCCAGTACTGTGGAAATACAATCAGGATAACCCAAGATCTAGCAGCTTCTACATTAAGGGATCGAAGGGCGTGGAATAGGATATTTCAGAAGGCAAAGGAACTAGGACTCAAACCAAGAATCACCTACCCAGCTAAACTGAGTATAATACTTCAAGGGAAAATATGGTCTTTCAATGAAACAGAGGACTTTCAATCATTCTTAATGAAAAGACCAGAGCTGAAAAGAAAATTTGACTTTCAAACACAAGAATGAGAAGAAGCATGAAAAAGGAAACAGCAAAGAGAAGTCTTAAGGGACTTACCAGAAGTGAACTGTTTACATTCATACAGGGAAAGGCAATATTTCTAACTCTTAAAACTCTTCAGTATCTGGGTAGTTGGTGGGACCACACATACATATGTACACGCATGCACACACATACACACATGCACACACATACAGAGATAGAGAGCACAGATTGAACTGAATAGGATGGGACCATACCTTAAAGGAAACTAAGGTAAATGGTGAGAGAGTAATGTAGGGGGAGGAAAGAGAGGGAAATGGAAGGGGGTAACTATATGTCATTTAAGAGGCAGGTAGGAGTTTTTCTTAGTGGAGCGAAAAAGAGGAGAGCTGTGAAAAAAAAAAAAAAAACAAGAAGTTTACCCACATCGCATTTGACTAAACGAAGGAGTGAAATGCACACTCATTTTGGTATGAAAACCTATCTTACAGTATAAGAAAGTGAGGGAGAAGGAAATATTGCAAGGGAGGGGATGATGGAGGGGAGGGCAAAGGGAGGAGGGAGCAATTTGAAGTCAACACTTGGGGAGGGACAGGATCAAGAGACAGAATAGAAACAATGAGGGGCAGGTTAGGAGGGATGGTAATTCAGTGAGTCTTACACAACACGACTATCAGGGAGGTCATTTGCAAAACTACACAGATAGGGCCTATATTGAATTTTCCTGCCGTCCCAAAGGGAATGGGTAGGGAGGGAGGGATGGGGAGAATTTGGAACTCAAAGTTTTAGGAACAACTGTTTAATATTGTTGTTGTAACTAGGAAAGAAGACATACAGTTAATGAGGAATAGAAAGTCATCTGGCCCTACAGGAGAAAAGAGAAAATGGAGACAAGAGAAGGGAGGGATGACAGAAGAGAGGACAGATTGGAGATAGGGAAAATTAGATTGCTTGGGGTATTGGGGTGGGGGAGGGGATAAAAAGGGGGAAAATTTGGAACCCAAAATTTGTGAAAATGAATGTAAAAAATTAAATAAATAAATAAATAAAATTTAAAAAAAAAAAAAAAAGAAAAACAATACGTTCTAAGAAAACCAAACCAGAAAGCCCTGCACCATCCAGATTTTGGCCAAGTTTCTGTTGTAATAGGCTCTGTGTCTACCTCTGACATTCTTCTGACATGTAAAGTCCTATAGGATAAATAATTAGAGTAATTAGGTCCCAAATTAGGTGACCAAAATCCAGCGTCCTCTAAGAACCCCTCATGTCTGGACTGAGTAAAATGATGGTAACATGATGAACTCGTGAAAAAAAAAATATTCTTTCTATAAGGTATTTCCTCCTTTTCCTCCCCCCAACCACACTGAAATCACTATTCACTGTCCATTTGACTATGTCTCATTCTATCCCCACTTTTCCTATACCTCAGTCTTTTCAAACAAGATCTTTGACTTTACCTAGTGATCAAAAATCTTATCGCTTCATGTCTTCGTTTTTCTATTCAGCATCCATTCCATAACCTTTTCCTATCTTTTTAACTTTATGGACATTGAAGTGGAATTAGACAAAAGTGGGATAACAAAATAAATTGAGAGCTAAACTATTTGGGTCTTTGAATGTTTGAGTAAGGATTTCACCTTTTATTTTCTAGGAGGTGAGGAACCATGGAAAGTGTTAATTAAGGGAAAATATGAAAGATTTATTACCTAAGAAATATTAATTAGGAGGCACAGAAATAATTCTTCTCAGCTTTTGGCCTATAGTTGGTACTTCTTGGATCTAAACACATGTCTATATGTATAGTAATTATTCTTCTCCTATTTAATTTGTCTCATCATACATGATACTTGCGATGCTGAAGAGATGTCTCATTATTCTGATTCATGTGTCTACACAGAAATATAGACATAGGGAATTAAGTAATTCTTCACAGGTCATACAATGAGTCAGCAACAAGGCTTCATCAGGATCTGCCATATGTGCTGATTGTCAGCTCCATTTATCTCACTACTTCCCAGAATACAAAGTCCTTGTCTTTTTCAAGCCTTAGGATACAAAGACTCACCACTTAACAATTTTTTTTTGTTTTATTGAATTTTCACAATAGTTAATATTTTTACTGCCAGGATGAAATTAAGATCAATATATTATTGAGATATATAATTTTCTTTACTTTTTCAAGAGCATGGTCAGACTGTGGGGAGGGCTGTACAGAAATAAAAGTCATTGCATAAATTTATTGTTTTTTTCCTGGAAGATGTAAATTGAAAATAAAAAAAACAAATATACAAAACAGTAACAAAAACTCACTTTCCTATATAGAAACTGAAGCATCATATTATATCTGTTGAATATGTGTAACGAACTAAAGCAATTGTGATTTTGCATTTTGACATATGAAGTGAGAGGGGGAAAGGAGAGCATATGGAGAAAGCAGGAAAATAGGGAGACAGAGAGATAAAAAGGGGAGAGAGAGAGAAAGGAGTTAGAGAGAAAAGAAGAAGAGTAATAGAAAAAGAAAGAGGGAGAGACAGATGAAAATAGTGAGAGAGTGGGAGGTGTGGGGAAGAGAGAGAGTAAAAGAGGAGGAGAGAGAATGAGAGAGAGAGAGAGAGAGAGAGAGAGAGAGAGAGAGAGAGAGAGAGAGAGAGAGAGAGAGAGAGCATCATTCCTTTGGCTCCAGGTCCATATCCTGTGATATTACTTTATTTATTAGTTTCCTGTCACCACTGTCCAATCTTTATTTAAAACTTATCATTGAGTACACTAATACACATAAATATACATTTTTTGGTTCTCTTTAGTCTTAAACCATCTAATAGACATTTCCTATTAAGAAATTTGCATCAGAACAAACAAATTTTAAAATACAACCTACAGATATTTTTATTTTCACAGTACTTTCACTGCCCATTTCCCCTTCTTCTTTTGGGCTATGCAGGTAATTTGATTTCTGGTCAAAACATCAGAAATTCTAACAAGTTCTATCAAGTTGAACAGGTTTTGTGCTGAGCTGAAGAGATTTGATTGCCAGACAGTTGCGGTCTTATTTTTCCTATCATGTTTCCTTGTATGTACACGACCTCCCACTATTTTCTCTTTTCCCAAAATGGTGGTAATATTTCAAAACTTTCTAGCTCCATATTAAATCCACTGATCCACACATTTAGACATGCAGAAATGAAAATTGTCAAGAATAAACCGTGTAGCAAAACAGTGAGTAATGTTGAAAATTAAGTATTTATATATAAAAGACAAATCAGCTCTCTCATCTTAACGACCATTCTGCACACCGTCAAATGAAAAAAATGTCCAAAGAGGACAATATAAGAATTAAATATATGACTCAGTAAAATTATATTTAGAACATTTCTCCATAATATACACTACTGATATGCTTAGTACAGGCAGCTAAAGGCACAGTCACATTGTATTACATATAAAACAGTGATAGAGATAAATTCTAATTTTAAGTTACCAGGAACTATTTGGTTCATACTTCAGAGATATAACTTAAAAAATCAAATATTACATAGACAGAAGAGAATAAATTTCTCAAACAAAGGGAACTCATTCAGGGTAGAAAAGCAAAGGTACTATTCATTTATGAGAAATTAAATAATTACAATATATGATAAAATGTTATTCCAAAAATAATTAAATGTAGATTTAGACATACGTGTAACATCCTGCAATGTCAAATTTCCATTAGAAAAAAAGGATTTTAAAAAAGCAAAATATTTGAGTCATTGTTTTAAATGACTCTGTATGTGAACCAGACATGCTAAAAGATTGTTTAAACACATAAACAATAAAAATTAGAAAATCAAAAGCATTAAGTTACCATGAAAAAATTAAATTAATGTTTTCCTCTATGTTTATTAAGACGGATTTTTAAAATTTATTTTTGTTCTCCTCTCTTAAAAAACCTCAATTTATCTAAACAGGAATGCAACAAGAGAAATGAATCAACTCTGGAGAAAGTTTCTACGGACAAATTATGCAATGTATTAAAAAATACAAAAAGTGAAAAAACCGATTAATATTTTGATGGTTGAGATAATGAGATAAGATGAAAAAATAGTAAAAACAGGAATAGGAAAAAAATCCCTCAAATCACAGTATATTACAGGCTGTCACTGAGAAATACAACCTCTTTCTAAGACTTAGAAGAAATGAATTTTGTTTTTCATTTTGTTGCTTTCAATCTTTCACTGTCTCTTAGTTTCTCTAAGAGATTATGAAGAGATAGTCATTGGGAATGGAAATACCATGGGAATGTCTATCCTATATTAAAGTCAGAAAAATAAATGAAAAAAAGATGAATTCAAAATAATTTGATCCCTTGATCTAATAATGAATTAGATTTCAAATTGAGTGGGAAATGGAGTAAAGAAAAGGTGAAATAAATCATTTTAATGCAATAGGGCGCTGAAAGTAAATGTCATTCAAATAAAGGCAGGTAATTGTTGAGAGAGAGAGAGAGAGAGAGAGAGAGAGAGAGAGAGAGAGAGAGAGAGAGAGAGAGAGAGAGAGAGAGAGAGAGAAAGTTAAGAAGAGGGAATTAAATTTAATTCAAAAAAATGAGACTGGGCGGGTTACTACAATGGGGAGAATGTCAATGGGATGAATGAGATTAAAGTCAGCAAAGCAACGAAGCAAACAAAATACACTACAAAATTAAATATATATGTATGTGAAAATAGTATATACTAATTCATTGTAGAAGAATGCAATAGTGTGTAGAATATGTGTATGAGAATTAAAGAACTGGGTTGAAATATATTCAGCCTATGTCACTTAATATTCACATGCCCCTGTCTTCTCCAACACTCTTTCAGGTAATGATAAAATGTTGGCTTGTAAGGAGTGGTAAAATATAGTTTTCATTGATAAACGACAGAGGAAGTGTCCTCAAAAAGTCTGCCGACTGTTTCTTGCCCGATTCTTAAAGGAAAAATTCTATGCTTGGATGTTCTCAACTGATAAAAGTAGCAAAAGTCAGCATTAGAAAATTAAAGGGAGATTATTAAGAAAAATCAAGGCACACAAGTGCTTGTGGACTGGTCATGAGGGACCAGGCTTCTGTTTAGCTTTTAAATACTTTCATGGGAGGGCAGAGCCAAGATGGCAGAGTGAGAGCAAAGATTCACCTAAGCTCTTAAACAAACTCCTTCAGATACCTCTAAAAAGAGAATCTGACTAAATTTTGGAGGTGCAGAACTCAATAGGAGACAGGCTGTGGTAGATTCACAGCCCAGGAGACACTGGAAGGTCCAGGAAAAGGATCTGTTCCGCAGGGGTGAGCTCACAGGCCACAACCCAGCACATCTAGTGTAGTAGAGCAGTAGGGACCCTGGGAAACCTGAGACAGCAGCAGGCAGAACCCAGTGGAGTCGCAGTTCAGCAGAGCGAGCTACAGTTGCTGAGCCCCAGATATCAGCAGAAGCAGCTCCTGAGACTTTCAGCCCACAGATTAAATGTCTGCAAATCACCTACTTGAACTTCTGGGAGCCAGGATGGCGGAGTGATCAGTAAATGCTCTCTGCTCTCCCCTTGATGACCGCGAAAGAATCATAACATATTTCGAGAGAAAAATTCTAGATCAGTGGGAAAAACAGAGGGGGATACAGTATCATGACACCAGAGGCTAGTAAAATAGCTAAGGAGGATTCCTCCTACTGTGGCAGAGGCAAATCAGAAGGAGAGGGGCCCTAAGGTGGTAGAAACTCCCATTAGGACTCAGGCGAATCTCAGCGCCTTAAATGTAATAAAAGGCCATGGAAACATCAAACAAAAATCAACTGGAATTTAAATGATCTACCCTAAAGAAGGAGTGGGTTAAAGAAGAAGTCATAGAAAACAATCAACACCTTCATTCAACAGAATGACAATAATGAGACAACCTATCAAACCTTATGTGATACTGCAAAAGCAGTTGTTAAGGGAAGTTTTATGTCTTTCAGAGCTTACATAAACAAAATAGATAAAGAGATCAGTGACTTGGGCATGCAACTGAAAAAGCTAGAAAAAGAACAAATGTAAAATTCTCAATTAAATACCGAAATAGAAATGCCGAAAACCAAAGGAGAGATTTCTAAAATTGAAATTAAGAAAACTACTGAACTAGTAAATAAAACCAATAGTTGGTTTTATCCAAAAACTAATAAAATTGACAAACCTTTGATGAATTTGATTTAAAAAAAGAAAGAAGAAAATCAAATTGCTAATATCAAAAATGAAAGAGGTGAACTCTGAATGAAATGAGGAAATGAATGAAAGTGGAAATTAAAACAATAATTAGAAATTACTTTGCCCAACTTTGTGCCCATAAATTCGACAATCTAAATGAAATGGATGAGTATTTTAAAAAGTGAAAATTGCTGAGATTAGTATAAGAGAATGTTGAGTACTTAGACAATTCCATCTCAGAAAAAGAAGATTAAAAAGCCATCAATGAACTCCCTAGGATAAAATTTCCAGGGACATATGGATTTGCCAGTGAATTCTATCAAACATTTGAAGAAGAGTTAATTCCAATACTATACAGATTATTTTTGAAAATTGAGGAAAGAGTCCTCCCAAAGTCTTTTTATGACACAAATATGGTTTTGATACATAAAACTGGAAGAAACAAAACAGAGAAATAAAATTATAGACCAATTTCTTTAATGAATATAAATTCAAAAATATTACATAAGATTTAAAAAAAATAATATAGCATCATATCACGAGAATAATACATTATAATCAGGTAGGCTTCATACCAGGACTGCCGGACAGGTTCAATATTAGGAAAACTATTAGCATCATTGATCATATTAGCAGCAAGACTAACAAAAAACACATGAGTATGTCAATAGATGAGGAAAAAAAAACTATCAACAAAATACAACACACATTCCTATTAAAAACCCTGGAGAATATAGGAATAAAGGAAACTTTCCATAAAACTATAAGCAATAGAAACTTAAAGCCTTCCGAAAGCGTTATATGCAATGGAGATAAGCTAGTTGTGTTTCTTATAAGATCAGGAGTGACGTCAGGATGTCTGTTATCACCACTATCATTCAATATGGTACTAGAAATGTTAGCTGTAGCAGTTAGACAAGATAAAGAAATTGAAGGAATAAGAACAGGTAAAGAAGAAACTAAGATAGCACTCTTTGCAGATGATATGATGCTGTACTTAGAGAATCCCAGAGATTCAACTAAAAAAAAATACTTGAAATAATAAACTGTTAAGTTCCCAAAGAGCTCATGCTTGCATGACATCTTTTTTTCCAGGCACGAATGAATGAGGGGGGAGGAAAGATGGTATGCACTCCGTTTATTCTCAGCTAGCTCAGAGTATATTTAGGAAATGTACTTCTATTCGTGCAAGAAGTTTGTAAACACTGTGTGCTAAGCTTATGTGTTTGGCTGTTTTTGCTCTTCCTCAAGATAATTGTGAAGGTTGGTTTTTTGCATAAAGGTGGTCCTTAGTGGTCTATAAGTCATGCAAGAACATGGCATCTCAAGGGATTTCTCCCTAGGGCACCATGACCCTGATAAACCCTGAGTTCCAAACCCCTTACGATAAACAACTTTGGCAAAGTTACAGGTTACAAAGTAAACCCGCACAAATCTTCTGCATTCTTATATATTAATAACAAAGTCTAACAGTAAGAGATAGAAAGAGAAATCCCATTTAATACTAGCGTACAGACTTTCCTGACAATACAAACCCAACGACTAAATGAACACAATCATAAGATACTTTTTGCACAAATAAAGTCAGATCTAAGTACGTGGAAAAATATCAGTTGCTCATGGGTAGGCCAAAGCAATATAATTAAAATGACAATTCTACCTAAATTAATTTACTTATTTAGTGACATTTCAATTAAACAATCAGATAATTATTTTTATTGAAGAGCAAGGAAGAGTGTATTTATGAGATTTGTGGAGAAGAGAAGAATTTTTGACTAAAGAAGAGATAGGAAAGCATTATGAAGTTCAAGATGGATAATTTTGATTACACTAAACTGTAAAGTTTTTCATAACCAAATCCAATGCAACTAAAATTCGGAAGGATGTAGTATATCAGGAAAGAATTTTTACAGGTCATGTTAGTGATAAAGGCCTCATTTCTGGAATATATAGAAAACTGAGTCAAATGTACGACAATACAAGGCGTTCACCAGTTGATAAACGGTCAAAGGATATGAATAGGCAATTTCCAGAGGAATAAATTAAAGTTATCTCTATTCATATGAAAAAATGTTCTAAATCACTTGATTAGAGAGATGCAAATCAAAACAATTCTGAGGTACCACATCACACCTATTAGATTAGCAAACATGGCAGAACAGGAAAATGATAAAGGTTGGAGGGGATGTGGGAGAGTTGGAACACTAATTCATTTTTGGTGGAGCTGTGAGCTCATCCAAGCATTCTGGAGAGTGATTTGGAAGTATGGCCATAGGGGTGCAAAAATGTGCGTACCCTTTGACCTAGTAATATAGCTTCTATTATTGTATCCCCAAGAGATCATAAAAATGGGAAAGGGTCCCACATGTATAAAAATATTTATAGCAACACTCTCTGTAGTGGCCAAAAACTGAAAATCAAGGGGATGTCCATCAATTGGGGAATGGCTGAATAAATCATGGTATATGAATATGCTGGGATACGATTGTGCCTTAAAAAATGAGAACAGGAAGACTTCAGAGAGACCTGGAAAGACTTATATGATCTGATGCTGATTAAAAGGAGCAGAACAGGGAGAACTTTGTGCAAATCAACGACTACTGTGTGTGAGAGTTTTTTCTAGTAGACTTGAATCTTCATAGCAAGGCAAGGACATAAAAAATGAAAAAAAAATTTCCATTGGTCTTCTAAGGCAAAATGTCTTCCACATTAAGAGAAAGAACTATGGAATTCAATCGCAGAATATAGCAGAGCATGTGTGTGTGTGTGTGTGTGTGTGTGTGTGTGTGTGTGTGTGTGTATTATGCTTTGGTTTATTATATCATTTCTCCCATTTATTTTAGTTCTTCTACATAGCATGACTATGTATATGTAGATCCTATACAGATGCTGTCTTGGGGAGGGAGAAATATGGGGAGGTAGGTAGGGAGAAAATAAATAAAAATTTTATGGTAATGATTGTAGTACATTAAAAATAAATAAAATGAATATTTTTTTAAAAAAAATCCTTTCACACGTTCTCTTTCCAACTTAACTAGAGAGCAGATAGGTAATTAAGCAGGTAGACAGACAGATTGATAGATTATAGATAGATGGATATTATATATATGCATATATATGCATATAGATAGATATATGAATAGATGGGTAAAGGTAGATAAAGATTAGTTTGAGGTCACTGAATGTCAAACATTGTGCAAAGTGATAGGAACATTATTACAATTTGACAAGGTGATTTTTGCCCTCACGACAATTGCACTTTATTGATGACAGACAATACATAACGTGGAAGTGGAAAGGGTGTGTAGTATGCTGGAGGAATGATGAAGAGATATTGGATGGTGATTTTAAACCCTGATTAGTTGTAAGATAAGTGAAGATTCACCAAGACGAATGTGGCCTTTTGAGAGCCAAGTGCAAGATTGTGGAAGGGAGATGGTCCCTAAACATTACATATTACACGCTATTTCACTCCCGAAGATCAAGTCATTATGACCTTCTGGTTGTACTCCACAATTACAGTTAGCCAAGAAAGTTTCCTAAGATCTATGAAGAAAAATGCTATCCTCTTTGAAGAATAGAGATCTGATGAACTGTGTGTGGAGGTCAAAACAAACTTTTACACTTTCTTTTTCTTGCCTTTTTTTCGATTACTAAAATGGAGGTATGTTTGGCATCACTTCATACTTCATATGATTACAAGTGATATCCTATGGTTTGCCTTCTCAAGAGGTTGAAGAAGGGGGGGTGGATCAGGGAAAGAATATAGAACTCAAAATTTAAAATTGAATGATTAACCAAATAAATAATTTAATTATTTTAAATGTCTATAAATTAAATATGACCATCATAAAGAACAATGCAGAGATATATGAGGTATAGTGTCACATGTCTTATACAATGCACTTTTTGTAAAAGAATAAGAGATGTTGTTACAGAAATATATTATCACAGAAGAAAGTATTCTAGAAAAATGTTATAACATTGTGGCTGACCAGAGCATGAAATTAACAGAAAGTTGGGAGGAACCACAGAATATTGACTGGATCCATTTTAGTGAACTAATGGAAGGACCTATATAAGTATAACATAGGATTGGCAGCTGTTAATTGGTTATAAGAATCATTTAATAATGGAACATAAGAAAGAGATCCCAGATCCATGGATGTGTTTCATACTCTCCTCAAAGATTCAAAATATATGTGCAAAAATACATGTATCAATATATATCTATGTGTAGAAATGTCTACAAAGAGGAATGCATAAATAAATACACATAGACAAATTTTCATACATACTTTTTACATACACATAGATGTGTGCGTTATTTCTTCAAGCAGAATGTAAACTTTTTGAAGTTGATGACTGGAAAACCATTTGAATCAAATGAGATGAAGAATATGAAATACTTTACCACCTTTAGTAGGTCATAGAAATTCTTAGTGATGCTGTTGCCATATCATAATAATGACTAAAATTTGTGTACTTCATAACTCAATAAAACAACTTCTGGTAAAATACCTGAAAGATCTCAAGGGAATCATATGTACCCAAATGTTGACAGCAACAAATATTTGGCTGTAGCAACGAAATTGAAACACAGGAGGTACTCTTCACTTGAGGAATTAGGAACAAATTACTGTATATGTATATAATATAATATTACGCTGTCAGAAATGACAAATATTATCATGTAGAGAATTTAATTTGGATTGACATCAACCCATACAGGGACAATTGTCAAAAGAAGGTAAAGAATTACGTGTTGACATAAGAAAGAAAAATAGGATATATGCTGTATGAACTGGAGATAATAGACGCAAAATACTAGCGTTGCAGAAAAACACAAAATGCCTCCTGGAGAGAAAGGAACATAGTTGAAGTATGCAGGCAGTCAAATATGACAAAAGGAAGAAAAGACTCAAATTTTTGGTGTCCCTGGCAACTTGTTGTAAGAGTATCAACTCTCCCTCTTTCTATTGGTACCCCCTTGAAGAAAGAAGCTATGGTTTGTTTGTTACAAATCCTGGAACAAAGTAGGCATTTTAAAATATTTGTGGAATAGTTATCATTCGCTCAAGGAAGTAGTTGTTCAGATCTGTCAACCTATCTAGTGTATATTTACTACATATTTATTTATCTACTTTCTAATCTGTATAGCTTTCTGTCTACCATCCTGTATCTTCATATATCTTTCTGCCTACCTATCAAACATTTATGTCTCTCTGTATATGTACAACCAGTGTTATTTATCTGTCTTTCTACCATTGATCTTCTTCATGTCCATCTATGGGTTTGTGTAAGTGGGTATGTGTGTGTGTGTGTGTGTGTGTATATACACACACATACATATATGTGTGTTTATATATACATAAACATATATGTATGTGTATATCTATGTATATATACACCTGTGAATATATGAATGTGTATGCACATATGCACAAACATATATGTATACATACATATATATACACATACAAATACATTTATATATATACATATATATATATATATATATATATATATATATATAATTTACTTATCTCTTTATGTGCTTTCTACCTACATAGAAAGGGAGAGGCTGGTTTCTTTTTTGTTTGTTTTCGTTTTGTTTCCTAGGGTGTAACACAATGCCTAGGCATTCTATGTTTTTAATGTGGTGTAATTTGTGTTCAGGGAGGACCAGTATCTTTGGTGTGATGGTTGCTGAGCACTTTTCAGGACTCTTTCCACCTTTTGTGTCCACCTATTCCAGATAACCCTTACCTGTGGCTCCAAGAAACTGCAGCTTGCATGCTGGCCATTCCCTTGGGAAAACGTTTCTGCAGACGGGTCAAACAAGGCTGAGTGTATCAAAGGTTTCTCAAACTCATTGGTGAGTTAGAGGAGGTGTCTACCTCAAGCATGTGAGGATGACATCTGGTGGATTGGATTGTTGAGAACAATTTGTTCTGATGGCCATGAAGGCAGATGAAGCAAGTGATGTGGAGTTTTGTTAGACACTGAAGACGCCAACGTCATCCAATGCATACTGAGTCATCACCAACAGCCTTGAAGTTGTCCTGCCACTGGACTATGATGACTCTGGAGGAGAGGGTGAGGCTGACAATGTCACGCAACTCTGTCTCACTTAAATCCAATTTACAGAAGAATCAAAAGACATCACCCATGCAATTCCACTATCATGCCTCAAGTGGTGACAAGTGATGAACAGGAGGTGCTGATACACTGGGAGCTGTAGTCACAACCCTGAACACAGGCTGCCCAGGCCATAAGGCCTTTTGTCACCAGAAGGAGCAGTGGGACTTGGCAGCCCCCTGCTGTATCTTTGAGCACTCTATTAAGGATCGCACTCCTCACCTCCTGGTGTGAGGAAGGGTACTAGAAAAGGTGCTCTAAATATTGTCTGCTTACCCAACCCTGGCCTAATTACTTCATCAGGCAGGAAATCCAACGATGCATTCAAAACACGCAAAAAAATGTACAAAATGTAGGAAAACCTCGCAAAGAGGATTCCACTCATCATTAGCATATGGAAGGTGTGCATACTAACAGACAACGCAAAGTCCAGTACTCCTGAAAGAAGAAATGCTCTTGGTGCAAGCAAACTCAACAGGTACCATATGCAAATAGCAGCCCTGAATGAAAAAAAGTTGACCAATGAAGGTCAACTTACTGAAGTTGAAGTTGGATGCACCTTTTTCTGGAATGGGCCCAATGAAGGGGAGTGCAGTGAAGTTGGCATGGATTTTGCAATCAAAACTAATCTAATCAGCAAGCTGGTGTGTCTGCCAAAAGGAGTGAATGGCAGGCTCATGACAATGTGATAGCCACTTGCAGGAAGATGCCGTACCACCACCATCAGTGTCTGTGCTCCCACCGGGACATACCCTGATGTAATCAAAGAAAAATTTTATGAAGACCTAGAGACCCTTATCGTCAATGTGTCAAAAGAGGAGAAGCCTATATATCTGGGCAGCTTTAATGCTAGAGTACATTCACACTACCAGACCTGGCAGGGATTCCTAGGGAGGAATGGAGGTGGACAAAACAGCAGCAATGGGCATTTACTTCTGAAGACTTGTGTATCACAAGTACTCCTCATCACCAACACTGTCTTCCGTTTACATAAACGCAATAAAACTTCATGGATGGACATTTTCAGCAATCATTGGTATCTACTAGACTATGTGACTGTAAAGGGAAGAGATAGACAAGATGTGAGAGTGACAAAGGCAATGTGTGGTGCAGAGTGCTGAACTTACCATATACTTATCATTTCCAAGATAAATATTAGCATTCATCAAAAGCACTGCCTCAAAGACAAAATACCTACCAGAAGAATTAATATGAACAAATTAGAGCTCTTCTCTTAGCTTAACAGTTTGCTGCTAACTTGGAGGGAAATTTAAGCCAACACACAGTTGGTAACAGTGGAGCAGAAGAGGAGCAGGCAGCTTTCAGAGATTAGGTGTACAGCACTGCATTTTTTCATCTGGGTAAGAACACTCCAAAACACCAAGTCTGGTTTGACGAAAATGATGGGGAAATTCAGAAGTTGCTAAATGAAAAACGTGAACCCCACAGGATTTTCCATCAGGATAGTTCCTTCACCTCTAAGAAGGCAGAATTTAATTATATAAAAAGCATTGTACAAGCAAAACTTAGAGAGGTGCAGGATTCCAGGTTCAGCAAGACGGCAGACAAAAATCAGTTGTATGCCGATAGTAACAATCCAAAGTGCTTTTATGGATTTCTGATTCCTGGAGTCAAGATGACGGAGTTATCTATAACTGGTGTCTCTCTCCCCTTCTTGAACTTCACCAGCCCAGAGATTATTTCCGGGAAAAAAACCCTGGAACAGTGGGAGCAGCAGAAAGTGTAAACAGACTCTCAGCACAGGAGGTTAGGAAGATCGCTAAGGAGGGTTCCTAGTTCTGTGGCCAAAGGCGAAAAATGTAAGATCAGAGCTATCCCAGACAGTCCCATCTAAACAAACTGGATGAAGATCCTGAATCCTAGGGTGTGAAGCCGGCAATTTCCAATACCAGGACTGCAGGTGTGCATCATCACACCAGTGGAATCCGGAAGATACTAGCACAGAAAGTTGCACTTGCATATGCTCTAGATCTGCAGAGGAGCCTCCAGCATCCAGATCACCCCTCCTTGATACTTAAAGAGCTACCTCTAGGGTAGCTGTGGGGAAATCAAAAAGACTTAACCAGTCACTGCTTTCAAAAACCAGTCAGCTCAGCACCAGGTAAGCTGCAGCATTTAATTTCTAGCTGAAATAACAAGAAGCCACAACAGAAAAACCCTCATGTTTTAGGCACAAGAACAGTGGGACAGAGCTCCCTGTGCCACAGATACAAGGATCTACCTTAAAAGCCAGGAAAGGGGTTATTATCATGAGTAAAAAACAAAGCTGAAAAGAAAAGACCATAGAATCTTTCTATGGGAACAAGGACCAAAGCTTAAATAGCAAAAGTCGTCAGCATTGAGTCTCCCATCTTTAACTTCAGAAGGGAATAAAAGCTGATCAAAAGAACAAAGAGCCTTCTTGGAAGAGGTCTGGAAGGATTTTAAAATCCAAATTAGGGAAATAGAAGAAAAACTGACCAATAATTTTGAAAATATGAAAGAATTGACCGACGAGAATAGCTCCTTAAAAAGGAAAATTGGACAAACAGAAAAGGAAATACAAAAGCTGAATGGTGAAAACAACTACTGAAAAGGAAAAATTGGACGGATGGAAAAGAAGAGGTAAAATTTAACTGAAGAAAACATTTTGAAAAAAATAGAATTGGACAAGTAGAAGCTAATGAATCTATGATATATCAAGAATCAGTGAAACAGAATCTAAAGAATGAAAAGATAGAAGAAATGTAAAATAACTAATTGGAAAAACAATTGACCTGGACAATTGATCTAGGAGAGAGGAATACTGGGCTACCAAAAAACCATGATAAACAAAATAACTGGGACATTATCATCCAAGAAATCATGAAGAAAAATTGCGCAGAAGTACTAGATCCAGAGGGCAAAATATTCATCGAAAGAATTTACCCTTCACCTCCTGAAAGAGACCTCAAACTAAAAAGACCAAGGATTATTGTTGCCAAATTCCAGAACTATTAAGTGAAGGAGAAAATACTGTAGACAGCCAGAAATAAACAACTCAAATATCAAGGAACTACACTCAGAATAATCACACAGGAACTTGCAGCTTCTATATTAAAAGACTGATGGCATTGGAATACGATTTTCTATAAGGCAAAGGAGCTGATAGTAACAACCAAGGATTGATTGACAACAAAGGATTAATTACTCAACAAAGTTGAGCATAATATTTCAGGCAAGGGGGTGGACATTCAATGAAATAAGGGATTTCCAGACCTTCCTGAGGAAAACGCTAGAGCTCAAGAGAAAATTTGATCTTCAAACACAGGACTCAAGAGAGGCATAAAAATGTAAACAAGGGGAGGGAAAACTTGTGATACAATATGGGCAAACAGTTTACATACCTATAACGGAAGATGATACCTTTTAATCTTGGGAATTGCATATTTACTATGAAATATAAAAGGGATGTACATAGGTAGAGGGAATGGTTATAAATTAAATGATGTGATAATAACAAACGTGATTTAAGGGTGCAAACGCATTTCAATGGGAGATGTGAAAAGGAGGCAGAAAAATAATTTCAAGAGGCACAAAAATGTATTATAGTACAAGGCAAGAGGATAGGGAGGGTAACACTGTTTCAGAGCTACTTTCATGTGATTGGATTCAAGGAGGGTACAACAAACTCAGTTAAGTATAGAAATACAACAAGCTGTTTAGGCAACAAGAGGGGAAGGGCAAAAGATAAGGAAGGGGAGGCTGAAAGGGAGGACAGAAGTAATAAGTATAGAAGGGATTAAAATGTCGGGGACTGAAATATGGGATGGAAGACTGAGGGAGGTGGTGATGAAAAATTGAAACGCTGTTGGAGTCGGGAAGGAAGAAGGGAGAACTAAAAGCACAAACAAGGGGAAAGGGGATGGAGATAAACAAACAAAAAAAATTAATCATAACTCTGAATGTGAATGGGATGAACACTTCCATAAAATGGAGATCGATAGTAGAATGGAATAAAAGCCATAATCCAACAATATGTTGTTTAAAAGAAACACATTTGAAGTAGAGGGATACACACATAGAGGGATACACAAAGGTAAAATGTTGGAGCAGAATGTATTGTGCTTCAGCTGATGTAAAAAAAAAAGTAGGGGTAGCAATCTTAATCTCAGATGTAGCAAAAGCAGAAAGAGAGCTAATCAAAAGAGAGAAGGAAACTATGTGCTGCTAACAGGCAGCATAGAGAAGGAAGCAATTTTGATACTAAACATATGTGTTCCAAGTTATATAGCACCCACATTCTTAGAGGAGAAATTGAGGGAGTCGCAGAAAGAAATAGACAGCAAAACTCTACTGGTGGGGGTTCTCAACCACCACATGTCTGACCTTGACAAATAAAACCTCATAATAAACAAAAAAGAAGTTAATGAAGTTCATATAACTCCAGATAAGGTACATATGATAGATTGCTGGAGAAAATTAAATGGGGATAGAAAGAAATACACCTTTTTCTCAGCAGTACATGGAACATATGCACAAAATGACCATGTATATGGCCATAAAAATATCACAATCCAGTACAGAAAGGCAGATAGTCAATGCATCCTTCTCAGATCGTAATGAAATAAAACTTATGTGTAATCAAAGGCAATGGAAACATAAATCAAAAACTAATAGGAAACTAAACAATCTAATCCTAAAGAATGAGTGGGGTAAACAGCATATTGTAGAAACGATCAACCACTTCATTAAAGGGAATGGCAATAATCAGAAGACGTATCAAATATTATGGGATACGGCAAAAGGAGTTCTTAGGGGAAGCTATATGTCTTTGAATGCCTCCAGGAATCAAATAAGAAAGAGGAGATCAATGAATTGGGCAGACAGCTGAAAAAGCTAGAAAAAGAACAAATTGAAAATGAACAAGTAAATATCAAATTAGAAATACTGAAAACCAAAGGAGAGATTAACAAAATTGAAATTAAGAAGACTATTGAACTAAGAAATAAAACTAGGAGTTGGATTTATAAAAAAAAACAACAACAACAACAGTAAAACTGATAAACCTTTGGTTTATTTGATTAAATAAAAAGAAAGAAGAAAACCAAATTACAAATATCAAAAATGAAAAGGATGAATTCATCTCCAATGAGGAAGTAATTAAAACAATAATTAGAAATTACTTTGCCCAACTGCATGTCCATAAATTGGACAATCTATACGAGATGAATGATTGAATGATTATTTTAAAAGATGCAAATTAACTAGACATACTGAAGAGGAAGATGAATATTTAAATAACCCCATCTCAGAAAAAGAAATTGAACAACAGTCAATGACCTCCCCTGGAAAAAATCTGCAGGGTCAGATGGATTCACAAGTGAATTCTGTCAAACAATCTGAAAACATTTAATTCCAATACTCTGGATGGAATGATGAGTTGAAGGCAAGATACTTTATATCAGTTGCAAGGATATTCTGACTTCATATTCTGGAGGAATTTTTAATACCAGTCTAAGGAGTTTACTACTTTTAAGCATTAAATGAAGGCAGTAAACACTGAGGCTAATTGATCAGGGAATTGGCAACACCAAAGCATTGATTATAGAAGAATAATCAAGCTTCTTAGACATTTTTGAGTTTGCCTAGTGCAATAAATATTTCTTTCTGCATTCCTTTAACATTTAATTTCCACTAAAGTAGTAGATATGGCAACATTCCCTCCATTAGTATACATCATTGGCCTCCGAAAAATTTTCCAAGGTATGGATCCTATCGAATTATTGATATTTTCTACAAAGACAGGTCAACAAACTTCTAAAACTTTGGTTAGAAATTCGCAAAGGAGAGAGGAGGAGCCAAGATCGACGAGTAGAAAGATACACATATGCTAGCTCCTATCCCACAGCCCATAAAATACCTGTAAAGAAGAACTCTCAACAAATTCTGGAGCAGAAGAAGCCACAAAACAATGGAGTGAAAGAGATTCCTATCGCATAGAGACCTGAAAGAGCGACAGGAAAGATCTGTCATGCATCGAACATGCAACAGAGTCCAGTCCTGCCTTGGCCATACGACACCGAGAAGAGCACATCTGACCAGGCTTCAGGGATGGAATCTCCAACTGCAGCGCAGATCTCTCAACCCACAAGCACCAAAGGTCAGAGAGAGGGTCTTTTAGGCTGGTTGAGAGGGGAGCAGGGTGTCCTCCTAACTCAGGTATCCTCAGGAGGCAGCAGTAGACGTAACAGCAGTCGGGGTTCCCAAAGCAGGAAGTAGCCCAATGCATTGTTGAAGGTCTCATCAGGAAGCCTCTGAGGGAACTGAGTCCCGTGTGGTGGCCCTGCTCCCACATGAGCAGCTGAACTTAATCTCACACTGAATAGCAGCCTTGCCCCGGCCTAAAGCCCTGAGACTTGGCAGCAGTTCATTTGAATCTCAGCCCCCAATGTTGGCTTTGCGGAGCTGGAGGCCAGTAGGTTGTGGAGAGGAAATTCAGAAGTCAAGTAACTGGTTGGAAAAATGTCAAAAAAAGGGAAAAAAATCAGACCATAGATGGTTACTTTCTTGGGGAACAGGTGTCTCCCCCCATCCTTTCGGATGAGGACAAACAAGGCATAGTGTCAGAGGAAGTCAAGGCTTCTGCCTTCAAAGGGAACTTAAATTGGGCTTAGGCAATAGAAGACCTTAAAAAAAAGTTACCAGCTTACCAAAGGAGAACCAAAAAAAAAAAAAACACTGAGGAAAGTAACAGCTTTAAAAAGGGCCTAACTCAACTGGAAAAAGAGGTCCAAGAAGTCAATGAGGAGAAGGAGGTTGCAAAACGAAATTCACAAAGGAGAAACAAATCTATCAGCATTAGGCAATGACAGATAGGGATATAGATCTGCATGGGTCCTCACTGTCCCAGGGCCCTTTCACCCATATAACATGCCTATTTAAAACATAGATCATTAACACCTTAAGAATTAATACTACTGAGACAGTCTAAAGAAACAAAGAGCAGATTGGCAAGTTTCATTCTCTGCCCTTTTATAAAAAAATGCAATTTATTTTCAGTTCTCAACAGAAGATGATTATGTGGTAAATGGATTGATCACACTTCAAAGTCTTTTATTTTTCCTAGGACTACTGAACCAAAAGGAAAAGAAAATCAATCAGAGGCCACAAGATAACAAAAAAACAACTTTATTAATTTTATTTTGTTTTCTTTGAAGAGTGAGAAAATATTCTCAAGTCATGTCCTTATTTTTAAATCTTGTCCTTTTAAAAAAAGTGACATGAAACCTCAAATTTTATTAAGGAAATAAAACAATACTTAAGATTACAAAAGAATAAAATTCTAGTTTTGGAATTTTACCAGAGACGGGAGATATGAAAGAGATGGAAGGAAGGACGAAGGAAGGAATAAAACCTAAAGTGGGTTAAAGAATGTGTGAGGGAAATGTAAGGATTATTGGACTTGATAGTCCAATTAAAATTATCAGCATTGCTCCATTTTGTCTAATCGGCAGTCTACAAGCTACGTACACGTTTTCAGTTAGACCTTTTATATACTTGTATGTGGATTTTATTTGGAATTATATTAAAATATGTTGTATTAATAGCATTTCAAATACATAAAAAATAGATACTTCATTTTAGAAAAAAAACAAATTAATTAAGACTGAAGTCTAGGTATCAAGAAATTATTTATTCCTCACTTACCAAGACCTACATCTCTGGATTTATCTCCCCTAATTTATGGTATGACCTTCACATGTTTTACTTCCCCAGCTAAAAACTAAGCACATAAAGGCAAGGACAAAGTTTATAGCACTTTTCATCCATTGCTTCTAGAAGTGTCATGGCATTTAATAAGTAGAAAGAAAATTAGAGGTACTCTAGTCTGAAGTCCTCATTTCATAGATAATAAAGAAGTTTTTGAGAGTTTATATCATTCATAAGGTCACTTTTATGCGTGTGCCTAAGGTTGCACAAAAGGTGTCGATTAACATATAACACTTCCATAATATTATTTATCTTTCATCTATTAGTACTCAATCATTATTTAAAAAAAAACTATTTTAAGCACTTGTTTTCCCATCGTGGGCCAATTTCTCTTTAGAAATTGAGAAGGAAGGTGGGAATGAATCAGGAAGTAAAGGCAAGCAAAAAATCAGTTTATAATAACCGTAAATTTAATGGTCTTTTAAGTAACTATTCTGATATGCAACAGCCTACAGATAGGTGGTTTTTTTCTTGGAACAGAATTTTGATTGAGAAGAACATGGTCTGAATCTGACTGACACATCTGTAGTTAGAATACAGTTACCAATAAATCAATGGAACTTACTTGATTCTCTTTTAACAGCAGGGAATGTCAGAATGTATACTATGAAATTCAGGGTGTGATAGGTGGGATGCACTCACTGTTCCAACTTCAACCTTAATTCAAGGCCATGCTTGGGGTCGCTTGATGAGAAGTCTATCTCGGACAGGTTGTAGCAATTACCACGCCCATGACTGCCCTTTGCTTCTGCATTTTAATTTTTCCCTAAAATTTTCTTTATTGAATTAAAAAATCTGTCATCGTAATCTTTAAAAAAATATTCCTTAGTACCAACTACTCAGAAAGCCATTCTTTATATGAAATGACAGGGGGAAGAGAGATAAAGAGAGACAGAGACAATGAGAAACAGAGAGGCAGAAAGACAGAGTGGGGAAAGGGGAGGGGGGGTAAACAGATGCAGAGAGACAGAACAAATATGGAATGAAGGGTTAATATTATGAGCAGTATTGTGCTGAAATGGTCTAATTTTAAATTTCCGTGGCTCCAGAAGGGTCTTGCTGCAACCCTCCCTCTTTTCTCACATTGCCAGGTACAACACTGATGCAGCACTCTGAGTTTAACAATCTGTAACTGATTGCACCATTAATTTTTCTTCTTGTAAGAGCTGAGAGAGAATCACGCTGTATCTGTTACCAGTCATTCATTGTCAATGTGTATGTATTTATCCATAATTTCCTTGAAAAAATAATGTGTTACTCATTTAAAAGAATATAAGAGGGTGTGTTGAGAGGCAGAAACATCTCAAATTAAAAAAAGAAAGGAGGAAAGAAAAAGGAGAGAAAGGAGGCAAAAGGAAGAGATAGGAAGGGAAGGAAGGGAAAGAAGAAAAACGAAAAGACAAAAGAAAGGAAAATGGAAGAATTACCCTAGTACTTCCATTGTGCAGAAATTGTGCTTTTAGATTACTATATTGTTGAATAATTAGGTTTTAAAAGTAGCCGAACCGCTGGATTTGGTATCAAGTATATGAGTTCAAATCGAAACTCAGACACTAATCAGATTTGTGATCGTGAGAAACTCACTTGACTTATCTCAACATTAATATCTTTATCTGTAAAATGGTGGTAACGCTAGTAACAATCTTTTTGGATCTTTGTGTGGATAAAAATAAATAATTTTAAAATGCTTTGAAAATCTTAAAACGCTAAATTAATTTTAGTTGTTGTCATTACTATTATTAGCCTGGGAACATATAATAAGCTCTCAAAAATACCTCTCTGGATCATTATCCGGAGATTTAAATAAGTGTACTTTTTGATATTTTTACCCCTTTTCTTATTCCCAATTTTCAGACCAGTAACATTGATTCTTATTTAGTATACTGATTAATTGTTATATAGCAATGACTAAAATATTTTCATCCTCAGAGTATCCTATTATTAAACAAATCCAATTTAATGGATCAATGCTTGGACTTTTTTATATCTTAGAAATTCTTAGTTCAAAACTTGTATCATATATTTATTTGTAATCATGCCAAAATCAAATATTTACCAATATATTCACGTCTCACCCTTTAATTTTATTATTTTAGATATCATCCCTACCTATTCAATTCACCCTGTGCCCTCTGTCTATATTTGCAAATGTGATGTTTCCATGTAGGAATGTAAATAGTTCAACATTAGTAAGTCCTTTTTGATCTCTTTCCTGTTCACATTTTCAGGCTTATCTTGATTCTTGTATTTCAAAGACAAATATTCTTTTCCACTCTAGTGTTTACAAAAAGGATTCTTGAAACACCTCTATTTCACTGAATGATATTTTTTGGCACTGAAGTATTATACTCAGTTTCACTGGGTAGGTGGTTCTTGGTTTTAATTCTAGTTTCTTTTACTTCTGAAATGTCACATTCCAAGCCCTGAAATCCCTTATTGTAGAAGTTGGTAGATTTCGTGTTATCTTTGTTGTATTTCCACACTACTAGAATTGCTTCTTTATGGCTGCTTGTAATATTTTCTCCTTGACCTGGAAAATCTAGGTTTTGGCTACAAAATTCCTAAGAGTTTTCCTTTTGGGAACTCTTTCAGAAGGTGATTGGTGAATTCTTTCAGTTTCTATTTTAACTTCTGCTTCTCGAATATCAGGATAGTTTTCCTTGATAATTTTTGGGAAGGTGATGTCTATGCCTTTTTTATCATGGATTTCAGGGAGACCAATAATTTTTAAATTATTTCACTTTCATCTATTTTCCAGGTCAGTTTTTTTTCCAATGAGATATTTCACATTGTCTTCTATGTTTTCTTTCTTTGGTTGTGTTTCGTAATTTGCTGATTTCTCATGAAGGCATTAGCTTCCAACTTCTCCAATCAAATTTTTAAAGAATTATTTTCTTCAATGAATTCTTGACCTCCTTTTCCATTTGTATAATTCTGCTTTATAAAACATTGTTCTCCTCATTGGCTTTTTGGACCTCTTTTGTCATTTGGGTTAGTCTATTTTTAAACCTGTTATGTTATTCAGCATTCTTTTGGCTCAAATATGGCAAGCTGGTGACTCACTTTTCATGATTTTCTTGCCTCTCTCTCATTTCTATTTCCAATTTTTCCTCCACCTCTCTTACTTGATTTTCAACATCCTTTTTGAGCTCTTTCATATCCTGAGGTCATTGCATATATTTTTTTGGATGTTTTGGATGCAGAAGTCTCTTTTACGTCTTCCTCTGAGGGTATATTTTGTTCTTTCTCATCAGAAAGAATGGAAGAAAATATCTGTTCACGAAGAATGTAACTTTCTACAGTCTTATTTTTTTCCCTTTTTTTTTTGGCATTTTCCCAGTCTTTTATTTGAATTTGAGTCCTTTGTCAAGTGGAGGGTACACCTGTAATCTCACAGTTCCACCAAGGTGACACAATTGGGGGAGAGGAGTTTACCCCTCTCCTGGCCTGCACTCTGGTCTGGAAGAAAACACATGTTTTCTTACCAGAATCTGTGAGCAGAATTACCTCTCCAAAACCTCTACCAGTTCCACCACACTAGCTCTCTTCCTCACCCCAAGGTTGTCCCTCAGGACTGAAACTTAGTTTTTTTTTTTTTTTTTTTGCTTGATTCCCCCAGAGTTTTCATGCTCTAAAAATAGAAGTTATGTCAGAGGGGCTTCCTCTGCCCTGGGCCTAGGGCTAGGGCCCTACCCTGCTCCCTTTTCATCGAGGTGAAAATCTTTCTCACTGATATTTGAAGATGTCTTTAGAGTTTTTGTGCTGATAAATCTGGGAATCGCAGCTACTGCCCCTGATTCCGCGCCCTGAACCCTGCTCCAGTCCTGTCCTTGCTGTACTTCCTGAGCCCCGTGTGATACATCTTTCCCGTTGGCCTTACATACTGCCTTGGGCTGAAAATCTCTTCCACGCTGTCGTTTTGTGGCTTCTCCCGCTCTATAATTTGTTTAGAGTCATTTTAACAGATATTTTATGGGGTATGGGAGTAGAACTAGACCAGGCCTGTCCTTCTACTCTGTCATGTTGGCTCCTCCCTCCTCTTACTTTGTGTTCAAAATCCTTTTCGAGCTCTTGGATGGCTTAAGACAAATTCATATTTTTCTAGCACGCTTTGGATGTAGAAGTTTGTCTTTGTCGTTTTGTATTTTTATACTTTCATCTTTTTCTCCTACGTAAGATTCTACACTCTGATTATTTTTATCTGGTTTTTACTCATTTTGGAAAGTATTTATTTGAATTGTGAGTTGTTTGTCAAGGCTGTTTTCTGCTCCAGTGTTGGTGGGGGTGTACTGTTAGCTGCTTGATCCTCCCACAATCTGTGCGCCCACAGTTCCAGAAAGAGTCCCTGTTGCTGTTGCTGGATGTTCTTCAACAGGCTCTTCCATTCCCTCCATTACTCTCAGGTTGTGGCCTGGCCACTCTACTCTCTCACTCAGGTTGCGCAGGGTATTTCCATTGACATTCCAATTTTTCCAATTTATTTTGGGATCAGGATGTCTGGAAACCACCACAGGTACAAGAGATTAAGTGCCCCCAACACCTGTTCAGGTCTCATTTTTGCCTGCCTGACCCATGTTGGACTGCACTCTGTTCCTAGTATGGTGCAATAGACACTTCCCAGGGACCTTTCAGGCTGTCTTTGGCTGGAGATTTGCTTCCCTCCATCATTCTGTGGGTACTGTAAATCCAGCATTTTTTAGAATCATTTTTTTCAGGTATTTGGCTGGGTATGAGGAGAGTTCTAGAAACTCCATGCTATTACTCTTCCATCGTGGTTCCACTCCAATAGTTCTTGATTACACCAAGAAAGAACAAAGTTTTGAACGATGCAGATATCTTATTGCTAGAGAGTTATCCTAAGGAAGCCAAAGAGAGAATCAAAGCACATACCAAAATATTAAGAGGAAAACTTTTGCCATTGCAATGAATTCACAATAAAGAGGTTATTAACTTGGAATAAGCTGTTATTAAGCACAAGTAAGGATGGAAGAAGTAATTCTGGATCACTGAATATAATTCAAGCTTCAGGTATAGTCCAGTAACCTCCCTGACCTACTAGAAAACTCACACTTTCATTGTATAATATAAATTTGTTATTTCAAAATTTGAATATGTCTAAAATAAAATATTTTTCTGGTAAAAAAATAGCATATCCTGATCCCAAATTCATTGATTTCCTTCTCCATATTTTCTTGTTCTGTACTCTTGATCTCATTCCTCAAGGGATGTCATGAGTCTGTGAAAGGACAGTCAGTGAACATTTTTAGAAAGGGGAGTCTATAAACATGAAAGTAAATAAAATGAAAGTTCATTCTCCAAAATTCAGGGTTGATCAGTTACAAGTATGCCCCAAAGGTCAGTTTTCTTGGGGTAGGAATATTTTTCAGTATGATTTCGTCCCCAAAAGGTCTATAGGCACTGATGCTTATAAGGTGTTTGTAGATCATCACTTTGATGAGGCAGAGACTATCATGCTAAAGACCATAGTCTATGACAGGCATGCCTTAATGCGTGCAGCCCTGTACTAAATGAAGTCAATATACATATATGTATGTTTGCAGATTCTGAGCATGGATTTGACAGAGTGATTCCTGCATTCCTTGATTCAGATAGTGTTCATGTCTCTTTTATCTTACTATGTTAAATAGCATCACTTATTTTCATGCGAAATAAAGTTAACACCTTTACTGGCATTGGTCTTTTTCGACCCTCATACAATTAATGTCATGGTGATGGTTAAATGAAAATTCATCTGTATAACCATTTTTTCCCTTTGTCTTCTGTTAAAGAACCAACTTGAAGTGTTTCTTTGTGTATATACATTTTATAATTTAAATTGTCACGTTTGAAATTGGAAAAGAGATAAACATTAGTCCTTCTTGGTATAGCTTAGTGATTATGTATGCAGAACTCTGTTCTCTCTCTCTCTCTCTCTCTCTCTCTCTCTCTCTCTCTCTCTCTCTCTCTCTCTCTCTCTTTCTCTCTCTCTCTCTCCCTCTCGATTTTTCTTTATCGTTCTCAGTCATTCTGAATCTTTGTGTCTCTTTCTGTCTCTCTGTCCCCCTGTTTCTATTTCTCTCACTGTCTCTGTCTCAATCTGTCACTCTGTCTCTGTTTCTTGAATGTTTCTATCTTTTCATAAGGATCTGAACTCTGAACCCAAGAAGACCTTGATTAAGTTGCTTCCTTCCTTTCTGTTTTCATTTTCAACATAGCTAATATGAAAATAATTTTCATGAATATGCAAGTATAAATTATCTGAAATTGCTTATCATCTCAAGGAAATGAAAAAGGACGTGAAGAAGAGATGGCGAGAGGTAATGTGGAACTCAAAATCTCTAATACGTTAACATTAAAAAAAGTTTTACTGTATGTAATCATAAGAAGTAATAAAACATTTTTTCCAAACAACGCCTCTGCTCTGAAGCAATCTTTCTAACTTTAAAATAAAGTTGGAGACCTTTTCTTGTTATTGGCTAATTTATTAACAGAAAATGAAATCATCCGTTAAACACTTGTGTCATGCCATGTACATTCTTAAGAGCTGGAGATACAAATAATAAAACAGTACTTCTTTACTTTCAAGAAGTACAAATCCTAAATGGGAGACAAAATGAATTAAGGAGAGCTCACTTTTACGGAAGATATAAAGTCCATGTTGTAGTTAGGAACTGAAATATGCAGGTCAGATGACTAATCACTGAAAATCGTGGGAAGATTTGACAATGTCAGTGAACACAAATTGGTGAGTTTTAAGAAGAGGAGACTGAATCCAAGGGTTAGAGCGGAAAGGATCTATGGGGTATATAAGGAAGAGCAGGGAATGGAATGTGAGAGGTCAAGGTACTATTGATAACAGACATCTAGATTCAGATTGGAGCTGGAAAATACGGGTTAGTGGGAGGAAGACACAATTTTCTGGTTTCCCCTTATGGAAGCTAGTAGTGGAGCTGGTAGTAGGGGTGTCCTTTGTGGACATAGGGCTTCACATAGTTTTCTTCTCTACTTTTAACAACACCTAACAAATAATCTCTGCAACACATTCAGGTAATTTCAGAGCTATGCTGAAAACAAATCAATCCAATGTGTATTTGTGGGGTGTGTACTTGTGTGTGTGTACATACACGCTTGCATGTGTACTTGTGTGTGCATGTGTTTATGTGTGCTAGGGGATTTTGGATTCTTATACATAGAATGCACACAGAGATTACTATAAAGAGGACTGGATTATTTAATTTTGGTGCATATCTATGATTTCATTTGTGTGAGCAACTCTTTCTATATAAATTACTAATGATCAACCAACAAGAAAATTACGTAACCATTGTATATTATTTCACAATGGAGAAAGTGCTACCTTAGAAGGGTTGGACACTCTAGTCATTCACATTTTAGTTTAATCTTCCTGATAACTGTTCTATTTGAAATTTAGCAAAAATTAACCACAGTGGAGAAATTAGACATGTAGTTGAAAATGTCATCTCTTATGTGGGTGAGGATGATCTTTGTCTCAAAATGTATGAGGTCAAATTGTGGAGAGCAGTTACCACCATTTTCTGCAAACAGAAAAATTTGAAAACCAATTTTGAAGGAGGAAATATGCACATTTTCTCTCCCATTGGTGCTTTGAGAACAGGCTTTTTTTTGTTTTTGTTTCATTTTTGTTGTTGTCGTTTCTTAGTTTGTTTATTTGTTTTACTTTTCAAAACCACTACTTAGTACAGTTTCTGACACACAGTGGCACATAACATTTATTGGAATCAACGGTTCTGAAGAAACTAAGTACAGAAAAGGACTTATTAAGCATTTCAGGATACAATATATTACCTCCTGGACAATAGCATTCATGAAGAGGGTGCTACTTGCCATAGAGGATGGCCTCAGGTGACCTCAGTCAGGGAGCAAGAAACAAGGTCAAATATCTCAGGGGAGAACAAGAGACACAGAGTCTCCTGAAGCATCCTTTTGAAGAAAAGAATAATGAGCGAGTCTTCTTTTTCTCCTAGCTCCATACCAAATGTTTACTACTGCTTATATTGAGCTGTTATACACTTGAATCCCCTTTACTTCATCTTGGCCCGCGCAGGTCAGCTTAGCATTTCTGAGGCAGAAAAAAAAGGATGATTAGGCATTTTACTCATGAACTTTTCATGAAGCCAAATTTTGAGTCAAAGCGAAGAAAATATGACGGAGAGATCCTTGAATTGAAATTAGCAGACCTATGTTGATTTCCAGACATGAACTTTACTGGTTGTGTAGCTGTAAGGAAATCATTTCAACTCTCAGTTTCTCCCTCAGTAAAATCAAAGTAACAGTATTTATAGTAATTAGTAATTACCTCCAGTGATAGATTCAGAGAATCTATCAGAAAAATTTTTGATGTGCTGTGTAATTATTCTGTGGTATATCAGAGCATTGTTGTTGCCTTTATGAAATGCACCTTTTATAAAAACAGAGCAAAACAAAATACTCACTTGATCCTACCCACTCCTAGAGCTAATATCTGCCAGTTTTCTTTTCTCTTTTCTTTGGTGTATTCAATGACATTGGGCCATTCATTTTTTTTCACCTTTTGGCATGATTGATTGATGGCTCTTCCTTCTGGATATTTTCTCTTGCCTGGGCTTTTTTGATTCTCCTCTTACCTATCTGACTTGCTCTATGTTGCTGTGCTCCAGCACGTTGTTTTGGACCTTCATTTCTCCACACTTCAACAGAGCAAATAAACTAGATTCCATCATCTCTCTGTAGAATCCTTCTAGATCTGTACATGAAAGATTAAAATTGTATCTCTTTCATGTTATGTTATTACTGAGTCCAGATATATTCTATGCATCTTTTTTACCTAAAGGATAAAATATAAATTATTCTGTTTATTAATTAAAATCAAATTATTTTAAATTTAAATCAATTAAAATTAAAACTAAAAATGGCAATATGACTTCAACCCATTATTCCAGATGGATTTCACATTACTCTCAGTTAGTCAATATATATTTCAGACAATTGTTTCTATTTGATATTTTCTATAAATGGCATTCCATGTCTTCTGTGTTTGTGTCATTATCAGGTATATTCTGCTTCCATGGTTTTCTATCTCAAAAGCTTTAGTCACCTTTTCAATGATTGGTTCAAGATCCTCATCTTACATGCTGCCTTTCTTGAACTTCCAATTTTTAGTTCTATTTCACCCACAAAATTACATTATGATGTATTTTGTGTATTTTGGTATTTCCTCACCTTTCCTTATGTGTCTCCTCTACAATTCCAGCACTTGGAGAATGTGTACTGTTTTATTTTTGGTTGCATTTTCAGTAATAATATCTGGCCCACAACAGTTTACTTAAATGAACTCACTTGAGACTTTTTTATCCATAGTGTAAGAAAGGAATACCATTAAGTATCACTCTGTGAACTGAAGGCTACTATCACTACTCAAGGCCATATTCCCCTTGATGAATACACACGCACAAAAACGCACACGTGTGTGTGTGTATACACATATTATATATATATATATATATATATATATATATATATATATATATACATATAAGTACATATGTGTGTAAATGTTTATATATACACACATCTATCTGTATCTGTAGACCTAACTACATATAGTTACACCAATGTTATGTCTAGTTTTTACTCCACTTCCCCTTTTAGTATTCCCACCCTCTCAAGTATTCTCAAGTAAAAGAGAAAATAAATTCATGCTGGGTTTTCTTTGAAGTGTGTGTGTGTGTGTGTGTGTGTGTGTGTGTGTGTGTGTGATGGCATGAAAAATACTATGGAATGGAACTCAGAACTCGGTTTAAATTTAGAATCTTGCCTTAAGTGGTTTTGTGACCACATCATTTCCTTGTTTATAAATTAGATCTATAAAATTCTCACAGATTGCCCCATGAAGTTCCAGTGGGAAAAAAGAACCAATGAAATAGGAATCGTTATTATTATTATTTTAATTTATGCTATTGATATTTTCCGCATTATTTCAGACGAACTGATTTTTTTTTTCTACGTTATGTGGCTGCACAAAAAAAGTCCATGGAGAACATAAACAATATGATTGAATTCATCTTCTGGGGGCTTTCTCAGAATCCAGAAGTAGAGAAGGTATGCTTTGTGGTGTTCACCTTTTTCTATGCAATTATTCTTCTGAGTAACCTCCTCATAATAGCAGCAGTTTGCACTGGTAATCTTTTCAATTCAACCACGTACTTCTTTCTAAATTACTTATCTTTTGTAAACATTTGCTACTCCTCTGTCATAACTCACCAGATGATTGCAGACTTATTGGTGCTGCAGAAAATAATCAGCTATGCATCATGTTGCATGATGCAACTGTTTGAGGTTCACTTCTTTGGTTGCACAGAGATCTTCATTCTCACAGTGATGGCTTATGATAGATATGTAGTCATATGTAGGCCTTTACACCACATGACCATTAGTGATCAGGACAGGTGCAATAAGATGCCGTTGGGGACATGGGTGAGTGCTTTTATACATTCCATCATCCAAGTGACACTGGTAGTTCAGTTACCTTTCTGTGGTCCTCATGAAATTTATCGCTATTTTTGTGATGTGCATCCTGTACCGAAACTAGCCTGTACTGACACCTATGTTGTAGGGCCTGTTGTGACAGTCAAGAGTGGAATCATTGCTCTAGGGAGCTTTCTTATTTTGCTGATCTCCTACACAGTCATCCTGATGTCCCTGAGGAAATAGTGAGCTGAAGGTAGGCACAAAGCGCTCTCTACCTGTGATTCCCACATAGCTTTGGTCATCATATTTTTTGTACCCTGCACATTTGTGTATATGCATCCTGATACAACTTTTTCAGTAGATAAAATGGCCACAGTGTTTTATACCATTGTCACTTCCATGTTGAACCCCGTGACTTACACACTGAGAAATGTAGAGGTAGAGAATTCCATGAAGAATTTATAGACCAGGAAAATCTTTCTACAGAAATAATTCATAAAAGAATAATAACTATTTCCTACATTTTCCCCCCAAAATGTCAGAAGTATCTTGTAAATGAGATCTTTTCTTTGCCCTCATCTCTTAAACTTTCTTCTTGAATCACTCATGTAATGAGACATTGTCACTCTACCTATCAATAAGTAGTTATTAAATATGTTCTATGTGTCATACACTGGAGTAGTGAGGTGGCACAGTCGATAGAGTGCTCGGCCTGCAATCAAGAATATTCGTCTTCCTGAGTTCTTCTCTGACCTAAGGTACTTACTAACTGTGTGACCTTGGGTAAGTCTCTTTATGCTATTTGTCTTAGTTTTCTCATCTGGGAAATTAACTAAAGAAGGAAATGTTATATCACCACAGTATCTTTGCCAGGATACTCCTAAGTGGAATCATGAAGAGTCACACACAAATGAAATAGAACAATAACCAGGTACTTTGCTAGATTAAGGGGATATGAATATAATATTGAGTCATAACATCACATCATAAATTTAGAGTTGGAAGGGATGTTAGAGGTCATTTCATGAAATGAATGGAACAAATGGACTCACTGAGTATGGAAAGAGTCATCTTATAGAGAAAATTAAGGCCACAAAAGTTAAGGCAATGAGGTTTTTTAAGTTCTTTGCAACAATACTAAATAATGAGGACTAAAGGAAAAATCAGAACAGTTATGTACATTCAGTGATCTTACCATCTAATATACCTCAAGGGATATGAGAAGAGATTGTCCGAAATCATTTGACTATTTAGTATCAGGAGCAGGATTCACATGTAGATCTTATAGTGTATTGTCTATCACACAAAAGAGGACTAAAAATCACAGGCAATAATATCGACTTCTATTTCTAAACATTTACAGAGCACTTTCTCTCCAAAAACCTTATGCATAAAGATTTATTAACCCTTTGATTCATATGAGGAAATAAGATTAAGTAAATTCCTTGGTAACACACAGCTGTCAGGTTTCAAAGTTGTGGTTTTTAACTTAGATCAGAATATGGTAGCATGTGGAACTAGAGGAAATGTAGGAATGGAAACCCATTCATATTTGATGAATTTCAAAGCTGGAAGACAACTCTAAGTCACGTATTCTTACCTGAGCCAAAACCCATTTTACAGTTGAAGAGTACAAGTTTCATATAGGTGACACGACTTACACATTATTACCCAGCTGATAGGGTCCAAGGCTCAAATCACATTCTGGTTAGTCCTACTCAGTAGCTTTTAAAAAGTGCATATCTGAATGAGCATACCCACGTAACATATTCCTAAAATGGTCATATAGCCTTTCCTTTTAGACCTATAATAATGAGGTGTCCAATCCCTACTAAGGCAGTCTATTCTCCAGCTCATTTTACAGATAATGAAACTGAGACAAAAAGGATTAGGTGATTGGCCCACGGTAACACAGCTATAAAACGTCTGAGGCAAGATTTGAACATAGGAAGATAAGTTTTTCTGGCTCCAGTCTGGGCATTCTAACTGTTAAAGTCACCTTGCTGACTTAATGAGGCATTCTATTCCAGTTTATAATCCTAACTGTTACTGAATATGTTTCTAATATCAAAAGCCAAAGTTCTCTTCCTAAGAGGAGAGGGAGGCAAGCAGAATAATTTTCATTGATTTGACACATTATGGTAGCTATTGAAACACTTGAAGATAACGTATATTCCAGAAGGCAAAGGAGGTAGGATGACAACTGTGGATCACCAACCCATCAAAACTGAATAAAAGTCTTGAGAGGAAAATTCATGTTTAATAAAATAGGGTACTTTTAAGCATTCCTAATTAAAAGACCAGAGCCGAAAGAAAAAAAAATGGCCTTCAAATGCTAGACTCAAGAGAAACATTAAAAAGAAGAAAAAAGGAAAGAAAATAGAACATAAAAATTAAACAAGATTAAATTGTTTATTTTCTTACATAGCAAGGTGAAACCTGTAATTCTTAATAATTTTATCACTCTGAAGGCAATTAGAAGAACATAGACAGAGGCTATGAGTGTGAGATGACTATGATGCGATGATAACCAAGAAAGCAAAATTAAAAGATTAGAAAGAACATTGCACTGGAAGAAGAGCGAAGGGAGATAAAATAGGGGTAAATTATCTCACATAAAAGAGGAATAAAATAGCTATTATAGTGACACAGAAAATTGGGAGGTGGAGGACAAAGTTTGAACCTTATTCTTATCATAATTAGTTCAAAGAGGGAATAGCATATGCATTCAGTTGGGTATATAATATAACTTACCTTATGTGCAAAAAAAGGAATGGGAATAATAAAAGGGAGAACTCATAAAATGGATAAGAAATTGGGGGAGGTGATCATCAGAAACAAAATACTTGTGAGGAGGGATAGAGTGAGAGTTAAGAGAGAGAGACGGATAAATAAAGGGAGAACAAGGTGGAGAGAAATATATAGTTAGTGATAATTATAAATGTGAATGGGATGAATTTTCACATAAAATAGGAGCAGGTAGCAAAATGAGTTAAAAATCAGAATAGTATAACATGTTGCTTATACGAAACATATTTAAAGTACAGAGACAGAGTACAGGTAATAGGAACAGCAGAATTTGTTATGGCTCAGCAGAAGCAAACACCAAAAGAAAAGGTAGCAATCATGATCTCAGACAAAGTTAAAGTAAAAATAAATCTAATTTAAAAGGACTAAGAAAGGAAAAGGAAGGAAAACATATATTGACAAAAGGTACAATAGACAATGAAGTAATATGAATACTAAATATATTGGCACCAAAGGGTGTGGCATCTAAATTTCTAAAGGAGAATTTAAATGACTTACAGGAGGTAATAGATAAAAGTATACTAATGGAGGACTTCAATTATCTACTCCTTGAACAAGAAAAATCAAACCATAGATAAACAAGAAGGAAATTAAGGAGACAAGTAGAATTCTAGAAAAGTTAGATATGATATGTCTCTGGAAGATAGATAGATAGAAGGTAGATAGATAGATAAGGGAAAAATCTTCAGTTAAACAATAAATTGAAAATCTTGAAAATCCAAGAAGAGATTAGAAAAATGTAATTAAGAATAGCATTGCACTACTAAAAGAAAACTAGAAACTGATTTTATGGGGTAAAAACAATAAAACAGATAAATCATTGGTTAATTTGATCTAAAAAAGGAATACCAAGTTACCAGTATAAAAATGAAAGTAGTAAATTCGGAACAAACGAATAGACAATAAAAAACAATTATTAGTAGCTATTTTCCTTAATTTTATGTCAATATATCTAATAATCTGTAAAGTTAATTAGATCTTACCTGCCCATTAATAGGCCTCAAGTACCTCCTCTTAATTTCTATTGAGGAACTGAGTTAGTGTCCTGTCTTCCACTCTGAGGTGAAGTTTTGCTTTGGAGCTTAGTTTTTGTAAGAAGTTTTGTGTGCCAGATGAGACTCTGGGAAGCTGCAAAGGAGTCCCTGGCTTTTGAAAACCCAGATGTTGGTGTTTCTCCAAGGTAACTATGTATATATTGCTTATATTAGACAGTTATGAACTCTGTTGATCTTTGCTTCTGTTCCTATTACCTCTGAAGTTCAGGATGCTGACTTTTCCCCCTAAATTAAGTGAATTAGATATGTTCTTGATTAAAGTAACTATTGACCCCTCAGAAATTGCATTCCTTTTGGAAAAGCAGATCAAAGGACCTGTGATAGCAAATCTTTCTTTAGCACAGTCCAAGTGAGACGGATGAATGTTTACAAAATTATCAATTGCCAGAATTAACAAAATTGTAAGTAGAATAATTCAATAACCCAACATTAGAAAAATACATTGAAGAAGCCATCAATGATCTATTTAAATCCTTTAACACTCAATTTTCTGCCAGTGGATTCTCAGAAATACCTGCTCTGTGTTGGAAGACTCAGAGGCTCTCCTCTCTTTGTCTCTTTATCTCTATCCCTATGTATCTCTACCTTTGTCTCTATATGTGCTTTTATCTATCTGGATCTCTGTCTCTGTCTCTCTCTCTCTGTCTCTGCCTCTCTATGCCTCTGTCTGTCTCTGTCTCTGTCTCTGTCTCTGTCTCTGTCTCTGTCTCTCTCTCTCTCTCTCTCTCTCTGAATCTGTCTCACTCTCTACCCTGGAAGCTGGCCCAATCTCCAAGGGATTTTTGAATGAATATGGTAAGGTAAGACTTGAAAAGTGAAAGACCTGCCTGTTTTCATAGATTCCAAGGTCAATGTGATTCAAAAGTTTGAAATGGCCTCTACTAAGGTTAATTGCATCGTAGGCTGCATTAGTAGTATTAAACTGTCCGTAATAAAGAAGATGAGAGTTCTGTCATAAGCTGACTTATGAAGAGTGATGGGTCTTAATTTACTGGTCGTAGACATCTAGGTGACTGACAGGTCTGCTCATCAAACCCCAACATTTTTATCTGAAGCTTGAACAAAGTAGGCAGCACACATCATTATGCCTCATACATGCAAATCTTGATTTTTCAAAATGTGAAAATGAGGTATCTTGCACATAAACATATATATATATATATATATATATATATATATATATATATATATATATATATATATAAAATGCTAGTACTCACAAGATTTTAAATTGAATTAAAGAAAAGCTTATAGCATATCATATAATTGATCGTGGTGAAAACAGTGAAGAGATCAATGATAGAATCTGTGATGGTTATTATGGTCTGTAATTCGATTAACAAACATTAAGCATCCATTATATTCCAGACACTGTTTTAGGTATTGCAGATACAAATGAAATAAACAAAACATCATTACTCTTTACTTCTTCAAATTATAATTTTAAAGACAACAATACTTCTGTACTTAAATAGAGAAATGAATAGAAAGTGAATTTAAAAAGAGTAGTTAGGTACAAACTTGTTTGGGATAGGGCAGTATCATCCAGAGGAATGCACAAAGCCTTTACACAGAAAGTGGTTCTTTTTCTGTGTCTTTAAGGAAATAAAGACTTCTTTTAGGCAGATGTGAAATGAAAACGCAGCTGAGGAAGGGTGGATTAGCTAGAGCAAAAATGGATGATGGGAAATTGTGTCATGCTTATGAAGATGAGAGAAAGAAAAAACTAGTTTCTGCGAATTTCAGACAATGTGAATTTCCTTCCACTGAGATTAGAAAGACAGATATGTCAAGTTGGGAAGGTCTTTTGGTTCTTTTTTTTCATTGGGCTTAGTCCATTTTATAAAGTATTATTTTCTTCAGCAATTTTTGTATCTCCTTTACGAAACAGTTAACTATTTTTTCATGATTTCCTTGCCTCACTCTCGTTTCTCTTCAAAGATTTTGCTCTACTTCTCTTACTTGATTTTCAAAATCTTTGTTCAGCTCTTCCATGGTCTGAGACCAATTCTTGGACGTTTTGGATGGCGGAGCTTTGATTTTGTTTTCTTGTTTGCTTGCTTCAGTCTTCCTTTTTACCAAAGTAAAATTTAGTCATCTGATCTTTTTTCTGGTTTTTGCTCGTTTCCCTAGTCATTTACTTGACTTTTGAGTTCTGTGTCAAGGTAGTTCTCTGCTTGTAGTTGGGGTGGGGAGTGTACACTCAGCTACTTGATTCCCCCGACAATTTGTGGACCTAAAGCTCTAGAAACAGTGGCTATAGCTGCTCCTGTTTCTGGTGTGGCAGGTTCCTCCAAGCCCTCCCCCCTCTTCTGCCCTGGGGGTGGGACCCGATTGCTCTACAGTTTCACACTAGTCCTACAGGATTTTTCCCACTGACCTTCCAATTTGTCCTCAGTGTTTTCGTGTTGTGAAGTCTGTAAACCACCACAGGTATGAAAGATAAAGTTTCCCCAAGGCCTGCTCAGGTCCCATTTGTGCAGGCATGGCCCATACTGGACTGCACTTTGTTCCCAGCACAGAATGATAGACACTTCCCAGCTACTTTTCAAGTTGTCTTGACCTGTAGATTTGCTTCACCCCATCATTCTGTAGGTTTCTCAGCTCTAGAATTTGTTTAGGGTCATTTTCACATGTATTTGGCTTGGTTTGAGGGGAATGCTCTAGGAACTCCATGCTGTTATTCTGTCATCAGAGGAATTGATATTCTGTCCAAAATGCAGATAGAAGACAGTAGGAGTTAATGAAATAGGAAAGTGACATAGATAAATCCTGGTAAAGGATTTTAGTAATGAAAAAGAGACAATTGTGATCATGACAATGATGATGATAATGATTTCTATCAGGCTGTAAAGTCCTATGCATTAGAAACTGTTTCACTTCAGCAGCTACTATTATGTTTAAAAACAGATATTCCACTCTTGGTTCAAATTAAACAGGGTACCCCTAGAATGGAAATCCCTTCCACTAATGCAGATAGACACATTTTCTACTATGCATCGATTAAGAGATTAGACTAGAAACAGCACTCTTAATACTCCTGAGAGCCAACTGAGCCAGCGTAAAATGCAATTGAGAAGTGCTTAAAAATACAATAAAACATGATTATAGTAACTGGGGTATTTCTCAGTCAAGATGTACTTTCTGAGAGACTAATATATGTCTTAGCTACCTACTTCTGCGGACATTTTACAACACTGGTCTAGAGCACTGGGGCATTAAATGAACTTTTCAGGACACCAAGCCAAGATGTGTTGGTATACAGAGTCTTTGGGAGCTGAGGCTAACTATCCACTATATAACATTGGCACATGTGAGGCTAATTATAAATGTTCATCATTTTCGAGATGATGATTATGATAGGAATAACGTATTATAATACTAAAAGTTTTTTAAGTACATTATCACAAATCTATGAAAAGAACAGAGCATAGACAGTTATTATATTCAAATCTCAACATTAGTCATCCTCCTTTACTGAGGAATTGCGGTGCAAGGAAAAGGCACAGAAGGTGAAGTAGAACGTTTTCACCTACCGTAATGCAGGGAGAACTGACCTAAATCTAAATGTAAAGTCCTTGATTGCAGAAACTATTTAATTTTTTCTTTTGTCCTTAGCATCAAGCACCTAGTGTTTGATTAAGAGTGGATACTTAATAAATATTTGCCAATTTGAATTGAATTGAAATGTTTAATTCTGGATCCACAGAAATGTGTAAATATTGGAAATGCATAAAATGCGATGAATTTTCCATCTAAAATCATTGAATTTTTACTAAAAAATTATCAACATGTTTTAATCAAGAATTACTCCTTTCAAATGAGTGATGTTAACTGCTACTTTCTTGTTTTTCTTCTTCAATAGCTGCTACTTTTACTATTATCACCACCATTATCATTGATTTTAAAATATCATCATGCTAAATACTTTGGGATCCACTGACTTGGAGTATGTGTTCAACAGTTCCAAGTGTCACATTTAAAGGTCCTTTAGGAAAGACATATAACAGATGAGCTGTATTCAAAGGAAAGTGACTAGGAAAATTAGGGTACTGAAAACAGTGACAAACAGTGTTAGGCTGACAAAACCAACATGGCAAGAAGAAAAGTTTGCGCAGGATTTAATTTCTTTCTTCCCATATTTGAAGGAATATCAAATGAAAGATGGATGTGATGTTTGCTGAGTGGCCCTAGAGCTTAAACAAGGAGATGATAGTATATGATATTACAGCTTTCAGTTCAATATAAAAAGGGAAAATCTTTTTTTTAATTAAATTTACTTCTTTAACTTTTAACATTCATTTTCACAAAATTTTGGGCTCGAAATTATCTTGTCCCCTCCCCCACCCTGAAACACCGAGCATTCTAATTGCCCCTATCACCAATCTGCCCTCTCTTCTATCATCCCTCCCTTCACTTCCCCCATCTTATGTTCTGTCCTTTAGGGCCAGATAATTTTCCATACCCCATTACCTGTATTTCCTATTTCCGAGTAGCAAGAACATTACTCGACAGTTGTTCCTAAAACTTTGATTTCCAACTTCTTTTCATCCTGCACTCCCTCTCCCTACCCATTCCTTTTTGGGAAGGCAAGAAACTCAATATAGGCCATATCTGTGTAGTTTTGCCAATGCCTTCCAGAAAAGTTGTGTAGTGTAAGAGTACCTATATTTTCCTCCATCCCATCCTGCCCCCCATTGCTTCTATTCTCTCTTTTGATCCTGTCCCTCCCCGAGTGTCGACTTCAAATTGCTCCCTCCTCCCATTGCCCTCGTCCACCCTGCTTATCTCTTTCTCCCCCACTTTCCTGTACTGTAAGATAGGTTTTCATAACAAAATGAGTGTGCATTTTATTCCATCCTTTAGTTGAATGTGATGAGAGTAAACTTCATGTTTTTCTCTCACCTCCCCTCTTTTTCCCTCCACTAAAAAGTCTTTTTGGTTGCCTCTTTTTTGAGGGAGAATTTGCCCCAATCCATTTCTCCCTTTCTCTTCCCAATATATCTCTCTCCCACTGCTTAATTTAATTTTATTAAGATATAATCCCATCCTATTCAATTCACTCTGTGCTCTGTGTGTGTGTGTGTGTGTGTGTTGGTGTGTGTGCAATCCCACCAATTACTCAGACACTGAAAAGTTTCAAGAGTAACAATTATTGTCTTTCCATGTAGAAATGCAAACAGTTTAACTTTAGTAAGCCCATTATGACTTCTCTTTGCTCTTTACCTTTTCATGCTTCTCTTCATTTTTATGTTTGAAAGCCAAATTTTATTTTCAACTCTGGTCTTTTCATCAAGAATGCTTGAAAGTTCTCTATTTCATTGAAAGACAATTTTCTTTCCTCTGAAGTATTATACTCAGTTTTACTTGGTGGGTGATTCTTGGCTTTAGTCCTAGTTCCTTTGAGTTCTGGAATATCATATTCCTCACCTTTTGATCCCTTAATGTTGAAGCTGCTAGATCTTGTGTTATCTTTATTGTATTTCCACAATACTGGAATTGTTTCTTTCTAGCTGCTTGCAATATTTTCTCTTTGACCTGGGAACCCTGCAATTTGGCCACAATGTTCTTAGGAGTTTCTCTTTCTGGATCTCTTTTAGGAGGTGTTCGGTGAATTCTTTCAATATTAATTTTTTCCCCTGTTTCTAGAATATCAGGGCAGTTTTCCTTGATAATTTCATGAAAAATGATGTCTAGGCTCCTTTTTTGATCATGGATTTCAGGTATTCCCGTAATTTCTAAATTGTCTCGCCTGGATGTATTTTCAAGGTCAGTTGTTTTTCCAATGAGATATTTCACATTATTTTCCATTTTTTCATTCTTTTGGTTTTCTTTTGTGATTTCTTGGTTTCTCAGAATGTCATTAGCCTCCATGTGTTCCATTCCAATTTTGAGAGAACTATATTTTTCAGTGAGATTTTGAACCTCCTTTTCCATTTTGTAATTCTGCTTTTTAAAGCATTCTTCTCCTCGTTCCCTATTTGAACCTCTTTTTCCAATTGAGTTAGTCTATTTTTCAAGGTGTTATTTTCTTCAGCATTTTTGGCCTCTTCTTTAGCAAAGTGTTGACCCACTTTTCATGCTATCCTTGCATCTCTTATTTCTCTTCCCAATTTTTCCTCCACCTCTCTAACTTGATTTTCAAAATCCTTTTTGAGCTCTCCCATGGCTTGAGCCCATTGAATATTTATTATCGATTTTTGGGATACAGAAGCCTTGACTTTTATGTCTTTCCCTGATGGTAAGCATTGTTCTTCCTCGTCCAAAAGGATGGAAGGAGATATATGCTCAACAAGAAAGTAATCTTCTCAACTTTTATTTTTTCCCTTTTCTGGGCATTTTCCCAGCCAGTTACTTGACTTCTGAGTTTCCTCTCCACACCCACCTTGCCTCCAGTTCTGCCCAGCGAGTGCTTGCGGGCTGAGATTCAAATGTTGCTTCCAAGCTTCCGGGGTTTCAGTGACGGCAAGGCTGCTATTCACTGTGAGATTAAGATCCTGTGATCAGAGCAGGGCGGGGCTGCCACATGGGGCTCCATTCCCTCAAAGGGTTTATGCTGAAACCTTCAACAACGGATCAGAGCTCCTGCCTTCTTTGGGAGCTCCTGTCCTCTGCTGCCTCTGCTGCTGCCCCCCAAGGGGCCTGAGTTATGGAGACACCCCGCTCCCATCCTGACAAGCAGAAAAGACCCTCTCACTGACCTTTCGCACCTGTGGGTGGAGCAACCTGTGTGGCCACTGAAGACTGCTTGGATCTACTCCTCTCGGTGCCGTGCGACCAAGGCAGGGCTGGGCTCTGCTCTGGGTCCATTGCGTTACTGACCTTTCATGTCAGTTTTTCATGTCCCTATAGAACAGATATTGCTTCCAATCCGTTCTTATGTGGCTTCTGCCGCTCCAGAATTTGTTGGGATTTCTTCTTCACAGGTATTTTATGGGCTGTGGATTAGGAGCTATCAGATGTGTATCTTTCTACTCCACCATTTTGGCTCCTCCCCCTGAAGATAGAAAATCTTAATTTTTGTATTTGTCCAAAATTGAAATAGACATTCACAGAAGATAATGCTAGAGATAATTTAAATAGTACTTAAACTTTTCAAAATACTTTATGTACATTAACTCAGTTTAGTATCAGGATGACCTTGGAAAGCATATCTTATACCTTATCATCATACACATCAGGAAACTCCCTTAGAAACTTGTTCTTGTGAGTAAATATGAGGTGTGATTCAAACTTATGGTCTTCTTATCCCTAAATTCTGAAACTGCAAGAAGGAGATAAAATTGGACATTTTCTTTCCTCTGAATAGAGATTTTTGCAGCAAAGACTCGGTAAAACTTTATCAGGCATTGTGCAGAAAAACTGTTAACTAGCTACGGGTTTTCATTAAAGACCTCTAAAGTCCTTTCCTAATCAGAAAATTTCCCAAGGCATGGGTATCCAACAATAACTACCTTTGTTCTGACCTTCCTATTCTCTTATAGATGAATCAAATCATATCAAATACCATATTTTTAGAAATATATCAAAATTAAATAGAACAAAGTGGAAAACCTCCATGTTAACATCCATGGATTACTTGCCCAAGATCGTATTGGAGGGATGATTTGAACTTATATCCTGCAAGTCAACATTTAATGCTCTATGGACTCTACTGTGTTGGTCTATCACTGACTTTTACTCTCTTGAGCTTCCTTGTTCTTTATTTGATTTTCTGATGATCTCCTAAAAGAAATCATATTCGTTTACTATATTATTTGACATGTAAAACCTATGGAATCATTGAGAAGAGGTGCCAAAGTATCTATTCAATCTGCAGTTGGACAAGGATATCTATCACAAAATCCTCCCGTATTAACTTTCATTTAAAAACATCCGGTAATTGGGAATCTAATTTTCTCAAAAGAAGCCCCGTCCACTTCAAGGCAAATCAAATTATGAGGCGATTTCTAGTCAAGGAAAATTTAATTTAAGGAAAAATTTGGCTCTGTAACTTTAACCACCTGGTCCTAGAATTATCCTCAAATCCAAAGTACATAAAGCCAAATCCCTCCTCCATACGCAGCCCCACAAATTCTAGAGAAGAGCTACAGTTTTTTATCCCTTTTTCTGCATCAAATGTTTTCTCTTCTTCTGGCTAAGAAACCACAGCTTCTTAAACCAAGACAGTACAAAATGATATTCAGTTAATTGGTCATTGTGAACATTCATTATATGATATTTTCCATTGCCTCAGTGTTTTTCTTACAGCATAGTTCCTAGAGCTGATCAGAATATACATCATAAGGGCAGAGAACAGGGTTACCTTTGTTTTTCTCAAATTAAGATTCTTACGTAAGCCTAAGAATATAAGAGCCTTTATACCTGTAATTATAAAATGTTGAACTGTATTCAGAGTCATGAACACTGTCAGATTTCTTTCACATCAAATCTGGTCTAGCTCTGTCTCACCAATTCAAGCACTGGGGAAAGAACTTTGCTTAACAATGTGAAGAATTTCAATTTTATAGCTTCTAAATTGCTTATTATTGTATTCATCCTATTACTCTGCCTAGACCACACAAATATTAATATGCGTATATACATACATTATAATGTATATGCACATATATCTTCACCACACCATCCATCATATCAATTCCTTCTCTCAATTTTATGTCATTTCAAAATTTCCCAAGAATATATTTCATTTCTTCATTCAAATCATTGGATAAAATTTCAGAGAACACAGGGACAGAAACAAATCACTGGAGCATTGAATTATCAACATTTAACCACATTAACATGGATCCAGTCTTCTTCATATTCACTGATAAAACTTCCCCCAAGCAGCTCTCAGTTTTCACACTTCATAGACATTATTCTAGGGTTTCTTGAATCATTCTTACATAACATTTGGAAACTGAAATGTCGCACTGACGTTTTAAGTGTGTGAGTGTGTGTTTTTATGTGTGTATCCCTTACACACATTCAGCCTACATTCAGTCACAATTAGCCTTATATAATACATAAACAATCTGTAATGCATTTACTTAATTTTTTGTGTGTCCTGGCCCATCCAGGAGTTTTAATTTAATTATAACTTGATGATCCTTGTTTTTCCTGACCTGAGAATTTGGCTTGAAAACGACATTTTGAATGGAGTAACATCGTCATCTTGTGATCTTTTGGGATGTCATTACTTCTAAAATCCAAACAAAACAAAACAGTCCAATGAATCTGAGTGCATATGGAGTTCTGCAGATGCGTCATGTAAAATTATGAGTAGCACCCATTTGATATATTAGGAATGATATGTCATGTGTTTTCTACTTTCAGAAAAGTTAAATTGTTCTCATGCCCTCATCACACACATTTTATTCCTACATTTTCAGTTATTTATTGTTTCTAAAAATGTAGGAATAAATAGTTGCCTGAAAACACAATTATCAGTGTATTTACAGCAGCATTTTTTGTTGTTTCAAAAAACTGGAAATGGAGGGACTGTCCTTTTGAAGGTAAATGACTATATTTATTTGGATATATGGAAATAATAAAATGCTATTACAACATAAAATTGGGAATATCAATAATTTGAAAAAGTGTAACGGAAGTAACATAGACCGATGCAGAGGAAAGTAAGTTGTGACAAGAGAACAATATTCACGGTGACCACAACCATGGAAAACAAAATGTATCTTTTAAAGAATACAGATTGATGAGCTGACCAATCTTGACTCCTGCAGCTTGAGCATTGTAAGGGGTCTGGACCCCTCTGATTGTCAGGATCATGTTGCCCTCAGGATAAATCACTTTGAGGCGTCAGGTCCTTGCATGATTTACAAGATGGACCACCCCTACACAATTACTGACCCTCACAATTATCTTGAGCAAGAATGACAACCGCCAAGCATGTAAGCATAACAGACAGTATTTAGAAAACTTCTTGCTTGAATAAAAGTAGAATGGAAGTAGAATGTCTATATATACTCTTATCTAGCTGAGAATAAACGGAGTGCATATCATCCTTGCTCCTGCCTCATTCATTCACGCCCAGAAGAAAGATCTCATGCAGGATGAGATCTTTGGGAACTCACATTTTGGCGCCCAACGTGGGGCTCCTCTAAAATATACTAGGTTTTAGAGTAAGACGAGTGGACAGCTCGGGGAATTGCGCACTGGGATCGAGCAGTGGCAGAATCAGCCGACACCCAGAGTTTCACTTTCAGGACATCAAAGGCAGCGAAAAGCACTTGGGGAAAACCGTTTTTTATTTTTTTTTTTTTTTTTTTTTGGAACAAAAACCACTGGAGTAAGTTGTGTAAGCGTCGTTTTAACACAATTTTACGTTGGAGCAACACCTAACCACTTCACAAAATGAAACCTATGCTAGAATCATACATAAAATCTTAAAAAAACGAGGCTGCTCAGTACGCCCATCACAGATTTCAGAATTTTTGGAAACAGCGTATAAGGCCTCCCCATAGCTAGTTGATAATCCATCCTGTGACACAGTGTCATGGAAGGTGGTAGGGGAGCAATTTTTGGAACTTCACTGAGAAAGTCCTGAGGAGGTCCCTATAGAAACTTTCATCATTTACATTCACATTAACACAGGGCACACAGACCCACTCTGCTTAGCTGAAAGGCATGATTTTGAGGCTCAAACTCAAACTTCCATACAATGCCCCTTGGGGGCCAACACACCACCCACAGAGGAGACAGTAATTAACAACATTTACCCTTCCCTTAGAGAATACGCAGAGGAAAAAGGAGAACTATACGAACTTTCTCAAAAGGTGGGCAAGTTAGCCAGTATAGTTAAAAGCTTAGGATTAGTTATGAGAAAGTTAGAAAATAAGGAAGTAGATCCATACTCTAGTAAACAGGAGAACATTGAAGAAAAATTTAAGAAAAATGAGGTGAGGACATCACCTAACGAATTACGTCAAGAAGTGCTGCCCTCCGCACCTCCAGCACCAATTAGTCGTTATCAACAGATGATAGAAGACAAAGAAAGTGTGAGGACGGTTTAATTATGCCTCTGTTACGGGCAGAGGATGGCACTCGTTCTCATGAGGCAGCACAACCCAGTTTGATCAACGAGATTAAGAAGGCCGTAACCACTTACAGCCTAAAATCTCCCTTTGTGAAATTACAATTGAAATCATTGATGACTTATGTACTTACTCCTAATGACTGGAAACTTGTCATTCAGGCTTTACTGACCCCCGGACAAGCAGTACAATGACTGGCGTTGTATGCTGAGGCCTGTCAACAGATATCAGTAACACATAATCGGGATGCACGAAATGCCCAGAGATATTTCCAGCAGATATCGGGCACAGGGGACTTTAGTACAGATAATACACAAATTACTTTTCCCATAGAAACATATGAGAGAATTGCTCAATGTGTCGAGAAGGCATGGGAAGGAGTTACTGTGGCAGGACAAAATGTAGAGCCTTTCACTCAAATCAGACAAAAGAATGTAGAACCTTTTGTGGATTTCCTAGCTAGAGTACAAGAGGCAGTTGCTAGAAATATGGGCCCTGTAGAAGGGGCGGAGATAGTAATAAAGCAAATTGTTCAAACTAACCGCAACACAGATTGTAAAAAAAAAAAAAAAAAAAAAACATGTTAGGACAAAAAAGTCCAACCATTGAGGACATGATACAAAGATGTGAGAGAGTAGGGTCTACTGTTTTAGCAGCAGAAATACACCAGGAATACATGTCTTGAGGATACATAACAGGAAGAAACAGAAAGGGGCTTGTTTTATATGTGGGAAGTTAGGACACTTCAAAAAGGATTGTCATTCAGGGAGACTGACCCCACAAAAGATAAGGGCCCAAAGGCCAAAGTTACCATGCCCAAAATGTAAAAATCCTGGTCACTGGTCCTCAGAATGCCATTTAAACTCCCCTCGGGGCCTATCCTGCCGGGCCCCTCAAACTCAGTGGGGGATGGCCGCACAGAGGCTGCCTTCCATCAGTCCAGCCACTGCACAACTGTGGAGCAACTTTGCTCACCTTCAGGGGAAGTGCTCATTGCAATAAAGAGCCTGTTTTCAAAGGGAAACTTTATAGTGGGTCCTTTCTACGCAGTCCGTCTTCCCATACGACCCTTTTTAATTAAAGAAGGGTAGCTTGCCGTACTCCTCAGCACCCCCACAGATCATTATACAGGTATATATCCTCTGATTTGTACTTTGAAAAGATCTTTGGAATTAACGGAAATTCCAATGCTCAATTGCAGTGAAGCTGATATAAATATTACAAAAGAACAATATGTAGCACAAATACTCATTTTTCAGTGGCCTGCATCACAGACACATGCCATGTTTACACAAAATATAACAGAAAGAAGACCTACTTGTTACGTTGAAGTAGAAGGGAGATAGTTTGAAGCGCTAATACATACAGGAGCGGATAGGATTGTATTCCCAGACTTTGTGTAGCTACCAGATTGGCCTAAGCGTCAGGCTTATGAAACTATGGTAGGCGTTGGTAGACAACAACAGCAAGAGATATCAACCAGAAGACTGTGTGAAACAAATCAGGATGGGTCACACCATATGTTGTTTATGGGCTTCCAGTACTGTTATGGGGAAGAGGTATTCTATCTCAAATGAACTTAAGAGTCATCACAGCAGGAAATTTTTAATGGGGGCTACTGTTAAGAATGTAGGGGTTGAAGTTCCTAGGATCTCTTGGAAATCTGATAATCCCATTTGGATGAAACAGTGTCCCCTGACAAAAGAAAAGTTGTCAGCATTGAAGGAGATTATTCTAGAACAATTACAGAAGGGACATATAGAACCAAGCACAAGTCCCTGGAATTCTCCTGTTTTCTGTATAAAAAGGAATCAGGAAAATAGAGAATGCTCACTGATTTACGTATGGTTAATGAATCTATGAATACTATGAGAGCTCTATAACCTGGACTGCCTCCTTGCAATGATTCCAGAAGGGCAACCCTTATGGATTATTGATATGAAAGATTGTTTTTATAATATTCCTGTTCATCCACAAAATGCTGAGAAATTCGCATTATCAGTGCCTAGTATTAATCTTCAGGAACCCCAGAAAAGATATCAATGGAAGGTCTTACCCTAAGGCATGAAAAACAGTCCCACTTTATGTCCATGGTATATAGCAAAAACCTTAGAGCCAGTCTGTAAGACTTTCCCGGTTGCCACTATCAGCCATTATATGGATGATATTTTAGCATCACATTCAGATCCAGAAATATTAGAGATGATACTTCAATGCACAGAGGAAGCTCCAAGTAAACAGGGTTTATATATAGCCTCAGAGAAAGTACAAAGGGAGCCTCCATTTAATTACTTAGGACATATTGTTAAACCTCATGAGATTACACTGAAACTTCCCAAATTGGAGATATAAAGTATAAAAACTCACACTGAAACTTCCCAAATTGGAGATATAAAGTATAAAAACTCTCAATGATTTTCAGAAACTCATACGAGACATACAAGGGCTTAGATCCAAGATAGGTATCACCACAGGACAGCTACACCCACTATATGATCTGTTGAAACGGGATCCCACAATAAACTCTCCACGTCAATGGACCCCCGATGCTATTAGAGCAGTTAGAGAGGTAGAAAAGGCATTGCTATCCCACATAACAGGGAGAATTAAGAGAAACAAGCCAGTAACTATATCCATCTTGAATACGCAAGAGTTACCCACTGGAATTATACATCAGAATAATAAAATATTAGAATGGATACACTTAGCTACTTCCACAGATCGTACTATTACAAACTATCTCACATTAATAGCTCAAGTAATAAAAAAAGCAAGTAATCGTACCATTAAATTACAGGGCACCCTTCCGAAAAAAATACTCAAAGATTTAACTATGTCTCAAATTGATGATGCACTTCAGAGAGACATAGATTGGCAATTGATAGTTAATAATCAATTTTGTCATGGCATTCTTTTAGAATTCAAGCAAATATTTTTCAGTTGACCTTAGATAATTCAGAGTACAGTCCAACAAAAAAACTCATTTCAGGATATTTAGTCTTCACAGATGCTACTAAAAACTACAAAGCTTCATTGTACAGCCCTGACCTACGTTATTAAACCTTTATGAGACTCCTTTCACATCCATTCAACAAAATGAATTATTTGCTGTGCTCAAAGCAACAGAATTACCACAGCCAATAAACATAGTAACAGATAGTCTATATGTGAGTGGCCTTGTTAAAAATTTATTGAAACAGCATATATATCTTCAAGAGATACTCCAATTTTTCATTTGCAAATAGAGCTGCAATATAGTATTAGGAATAGACAACATCGTCTGTATATTACACACATTCACTCTCACACCAATCTCCCAGGCCGTTTAGCTGAAGGTAACGAGATAGATGGTAACATTCTTTCCTACACAGTTATAGAAGCACAGCAAGCCAACAACAAGTACCATATAGCTGCCTTATCATTACGAATGTTGTGTGGACTTTCTAAGAAAGAAGCCAGAGAGATTGTTCCTCGATGCATTACATGTATTCCTTTTCAAAATGCACCCAAACCTCGTACATATAATCTTAGGGGCGACACTCCCAATGATTTGTGGCAAATGAATATCACACCCATATCAGAATTTGGCAGATAAAAGCATGTTCGTGTGACTGTTGATACATACTCAGGATTTGTAATGGTTACTGCACAAGCAGGAGAAGCTGCAAAGCATGTTTTTGGCCATCTATACGCTTGTTTTGCTAATCATGGAATACCTAAGGCCATTAAAATAATGGCCCAGCTTATACATCTTCTGCATTCTCTCAGTTCTGCCAAGAATTTAATATCTACCATGTAACAGGAATTCCATATAATCCCCAAGGACAGGCTTTGGTTGAAAGGGTCAATCGCACACTGAAGATGTTCCTGCAATAACAAAAAGGGGAAGAAATTGCCCCCATGCATAGACTTAACAAAGCATTATATACCATAAATTATTTAAATATGGATGACAGAGGTTTGATTCATGCCGTGAAATATCTCATATATCAGGATATGAAACAAAAGAATAGAATTGATTGGAAATCAAAATTGGCTCAGCCTAATTTAAGAGTCATGTGGAAAGACCATGAAGGTAAATGGCATGGCCCATATAGGTATTAACAAGGGGTCCAGGGTTTCTTTGTGTTTCTACAGATAATGGATCAATCTGAGTCCCAGAAAGAAGGAGTAAGGTCAGCAGAATGAATCATTTACAGATAACTCCACCGAAACCCCAAAGGTCTCAGGGCTGGCGCCAACGTGATCCTAAGAGATGGCGACTTATCTTAGCCATGCTTCTGCAGTTGCAACTGGCAGCTGCGGCCCCCGCTCCAAAGGAGCAAGAACAAGAATGGGAACAATGGATTTTCGTGCAAAAACTGTCTTGGGTACGTGTCATCACATGGAGAGAACAGATTCCAGAACCCGTTGGGGAACATGTCTAAACTCCTATTCAAGGAGCATGACTATATCCCACTTGGCAGCAACACATTTATTAATTAAAAAATAGCCTTTAATTTTACAGGACTTGCGGCTACTTTGCTGTTTTGTGTATGCACCAAAAGGTTCAATATGACTGCATTACCAGAATGTCCAAAGGTGCAAACGATCAATTACATCATTGGCTTTACCACAAACATCCCAAACCAGCGTTGCCTGGAAGTAGATACTTATGGGTTTGTAGGGGACCAGTGGTTAAATACGACACGAAAAGTATTGTCACCACTACCGTGTTTCCCCATTACTATACCCATTATACATGGACATCATTGGCCAAACCTCATTGACTGGGACACTAATGAGGGACAACATTGAATCTTTCAGGGTATATATTACAATCCTGGCGTAATATCACTTTGAAGGTTAGGAATGACTCCGAGACGCAGTGATTTCCAACACAACACTGGACAAAGACCAAAGGAAAAACTGTGCCAGGGGTGTGGAAGATCTTTGCGACCATTGGGGGATCCATGTCCTATATTGAAAAGAACAGGACAAATGGGGTATTAGCTAAACACACTTATACAGCTCAAGTATGTTTGGGGAGACAATATGCATTCATGTGGGGACAAAAGGAAAATGCTACTATTGTAAAGAGTGCTAATGGTACCTTACTAGGGACTAAGAAGGACATATATAACATCGCCTGCTTCAGTTGCAAGTTTTCAGCGTGTATAGATTATAAAGCCTTCGGTGTAGTGTAGTGTAGTGTAGTGTAACACCTTGTAACACGACCAAAATACGTACTTATGCCAGTAAAGACTGAGGGTTGGTATAGATCTAGAGCAGATCATATTTTCTGGGAATTAAAGCAGAAGATAGAAACTGGGGTGGCACCAAGGGTTAAAAGATGTATTAGTTATGTAATCTTAGGAAGATCTTTGCTGGTATCATTGATTACGTCTTCATTATCATTGGTTATGTCAGTATCCACAGTTCAGAATGAAAGGGTACAAGCTAACTTTATGGAAGAGTTGGCACGAAATATGTCTTTAGGGTGCCAGGAACAAAGAAAAAATGGTTTGGAGTTTTATACAGCGTTAAAGGAATTAAGAGCTGCTATTGTAGCAGTTGATGATGAGGTGGATAGGTTGGAATTTCTTCAACGATTGGTATGTGATTGTCGCTGGACCTTCTTATGTGTATCTAACAATCTGTGTAATGAGTCAGACTATGATTGGCAAAGGATCAAAAATCATTTGAATGGGGTTATTGATAATCAAAATTTAACCCTGGAAATTGAGGATTTATATAAGCTTGCCCAGGCTATGGATAATGCTGCAGATCAAGGTTTAGCTCCTGATATAACTGCACAAAATATTATAGATTTCTTCAAACATTTATCCATTCCATCAGTTTTCAATTATATTGCTCATGCTGAAATTGCTTTCATTATGTACTTATTAGTTCTTTTATGTATCCCACCATTTATTGCTAAGCTTGCATGCTTGGTCTTAAAAGGTGTGGTTAAGAGGGTAGATCTTAACACACAAGTTCTTTGGAAAGCTCATCATGAAAACAAAAAGAGGGAATTGTAAGGGGTCTGGAACTCTCGGATTATCAGGGTCATGATGCCCTCAAGAGAAATCTCTTTGAGGCGTCAGGTCCTTGCATGATTTACAAGATGGACCACCCCTACGCAATTGCTAACCCTCACAATTATCTTGAGCAGAAATAACAACAGCAAGCACGTAAGCATAACAGACAGTATTTACAAAACTTCTTGCTTGAATAGAAGTAGAATGAAAGTAGAATGTCTATATATACTCTGATCTAGCTGAGAATAAACGGAGTGCATATCATCCTTGCTCCCGCCTCATTCATTCATGCTCAGAAGAAAGACCTCATGCACGTATGAGATCTTTGGGAACTCACAGATCATGAATTATGCTTCTCTTCTAATAAAGGAGAGAGAGAGGAAGAGGTAGATTTTACGACTATTTGGTCAGTGTGTCAGGTGGTTGCTTCTGATTATTGCTTTTATTTGTTGTAGCCAGACTCTGGGAATATTTTTTTTAATACAGGGAGCTCTTCTTTGGGGAAATTTCTCTACCAACGAAAATTATCATGAGTTCTGTAATTCGTAGTCTTATACAATTTCCTGGCCAACGTGATGTGCTGCTCCAGTAAGGTTTATTTAATTTTGTTTCTTGCTTGTGATTGTTTACAAGGTGATATTTAGTGGAAATAATTCTGTGAACTAAGGAAAAGGCAGCCAAAAAGAGGAAGATTAATTATATATAAAATGGCTGCTAAATGGAGTGGAAAGAATAATATCAATTAAAATAACCAAAACCAAACATATACTTAAAATGACCAAGTCTCGTCCGAAAGGAAAGATGGTAACGTTAACATCTTTCCCTTCTTTCAATGTCATGTATTGCATGTAAGGTGAATTTTGATGCAACTAAGGTGTATTTTAATGTGAATAAAGTGAATTTTTGTCATTATTTCTCAGAGTTCAGTTTCCCAGGATCCATAGCCATAACAATCTCTGATTCCCAGGTAATAGATACGAGTTCTCACACTCGTTCAATATCTCCACCACGTTTGTGCAGTTATGTAATGGTAAATAACTTACACATCTGCTGCAACTTCACAATGAGATACAAGGATGGGATGGTGTAAACTTGTGAGACCATTGCTGGCAATATGACTTCTTTATCTATTGGTCCATAAAAGAGCTGTTCACAAGATAGTGAACGGGAAACCCTAAGGATTAAGTGTGTAAATGATATGTTTGACTCAGCTGGTCCCCATTGAGGCTTGAGGATATTTAGGGGAAGCACAAGTCATGCCTGCCTCCACTGACCCCATAGATACATAGGGCTAATTACCCTGCGTTCTCACCATCCCCTGTGAGAAGGGTGATTATGGAATGCTGTACGAGTTTGTGCGCCCATTATCAGCTATCCTCTTCTGAGACAAGAATAAAGTAAAATTATTAACCTCTTCTTAGTGTCTTTCCTATATGATCAAATAAAGAGTGAAACTGTGCTAGCAGCCTTCAAGTGTGCTGTGTTTATCTGTCTTGGATGTGTGTAAGGAGGTTTGGAACTGATGACAACTTTAGGTGTAGCCTTCTATATATATATAATAGTAGATTATATTAATGGTTTGAGTTTTATTTCCCTGCTTTTGTCTGTTGTTTATCAGATGAAATTTAATGAAATTCTGTACACTGCTAAACAATACGCTCATTTGGTATGAGGCATGAGATATTTATGCATGTATATATATATATATGTATATATATTTATGCACGTATATATATATATATATGTATATATACCTGCACATGTTTATACATGCTCTGATTTAGTACATATGTAAACCTGTGTGTGTGTGTGTGTGTGTATATATATATATATATATATATATATATATATATATATATATATATATATATATGCATATATTATATATGGATATACACATACATTGAAATATATTAAAAATTCATACAAGTAGACAAAGAGAGAGACATACCATTCCATCACAAGGCAGTCTCTTAGCTTGGCCTCCTACTGCTTACAAAAGAGTGTTCTTGTCTTCAAGGGACAGAGAAAGACACACACACACACACACTTACAGAACTACTCTATACATTTAGGGCCACTGTCCTAGGCTAATAATTTTCTCTTTGCAAGGGATTCTTCTTACCTGTCAGGGACAGAAAGTCACCATTCCATTGCGTGCAGGACTCCTCTCATGTCACTTTTTGGATTCAGGAGTTGGAAAAAGATATCATTCCAACCAGCTCCATACAGCTATGTCCTACAATGACTTTATTTGCCTGCAAGGAAAGGGGAGAAAATCATTCCATTGACTCCCTCAACTAAAGCGTTTGCCTAAGCTATCTAAAAATCACCTTAGTATCATTATTCAAATCAATTGTCTCCATATCCCTTTGCCTGCTCCTTTATTGGCCTTCCTTTCAACTCAGTACTCCTTGCTCAATGCCCCACTTTAATTGACCAATGTCTTAACTTGCCCTCTGGGAAAGGCTTGTTCCATCAGTAACAAATACTCTTTGGTTTTAAATCTTTCCCTTTCCAAATCACTTGCTGAGTTGGGGGAATTAGAATGTTCATTTCCACTTACAAACACATTGAACACTATCACTCAGCAATCTCTTCTACTATAAAATTCACTCAGTGCTTTTCTGCCGTTAAATCAAAATTATTCTAATTATTCCCTAAAATCTTCAACAATCCTCCCTTTGTCTCCTCAATGACATCAGTGTTCAACTAACAGTTTTTTTCTTCTATTACCCAATTCCTAGACTCCCACTAGGGAAATTTTAACATACATACTGATTTCTTTTCTTCAATCACCCTGGAAACTCAATTCCTAATTTCACAAGAATTACATCTGCACTATACCTCAGATACACAAAGACATGATCATATCCTTGATCTTTCCATCATCAAGATAATTAATATTTTAATTTTCATGAACTCTGAAATTCCCTTATTTATGAAGATCTCATGACATCCCATTTTCCCTCTACTTTCCAATCCAAGTTTATTTTTAGTCTACAATTTGATATAAGTCCATATGCCCCTTTCTTTTTTCCACACACAAGATAATTCCAAATACAAGAATCAAAAGAAACATGATAAGGTAAACAGGAAAGAGAAGCCTTAAGGAACTCATTGAAATTGATACGTTTACATCTCCATTACATGGAAAGATGTTACTTCTAACTCATGAGACCTTTTTTCATTATTAAGGGAGTTAGAAGGAATATGTATGTATTTGTAGATATGTATGGGTTTGTACGTGTGTGTGTGTGTGTGTGTGTGTGTATAATTGTATGTTTTCATGGGTATATGTGTGTATGCATATAAATATATCTCGACAGAAGCCACATGGTGAGTTGTATGTGAAGAGAGAATATCTAAAAAAATACAATTTACTATTGAGTGGAATGTACTAGGATTAAGTGAAAGGAAGAGGTGGAATGTAGAAAATCATGTCATGTCAAAGATGCAAGAAAGAACTTTTATAATGGAGGGAAAGAGGTGGAAGATGAAAGAAAATAAGTAAACCTTACTCTCATGGGATTTGGCTTAAGAAGGTAATGACACACTCAATAGGATACAGAAATCTATTTTACTCTGCAGTAAGATAACGTGGAAGGGGATAGCAGAAGGAAGATAATAGAAGGGACAGCAATTTCGTAAAAAGTGTAAATCAGAAACAAACCCTATTGTGGGAGAACAGGTAGAGGGAGAGAATGGAATAAAAGGAGGGATGGATAGGACAGAGGGAAATGTGGTTAGTCTTTTACAGCATAACTATTATAAAAATGTTTTTCATGGCTACACATGTATGACCTATATTTGTTTGTTTGTTTTCTTAATCAGGGTGGGTGGGAATGGAGGAGAGAATATGGAACTGAAAGCTTTAATAATGAATGTTAAAAATTGTTTTAGCATGTGAATTCAAAATAAGTAATACAGAAAATGGAGTATAGAAATCTATTTTGGCTTCCAGGAAAATTGTTGAGGGCCAGGGTGGAGTGCTGTTGACAAGATCAGGAAAAACCTTCGGGGAAACTGTTCTTTAAGACTGTGCTTATTATCATCCAGAATGGCTCTCCATGCCCCCCAGATGTTGCTGTCTCCGAGAGACAAACGTGGGAACTACAGAAAACAAGGGATATATAAAATAAATGTCCTCTAGGCTAATCACCTTTAAAGACAATAAGACTGTCCAAATCACTGAGACAGGAGACTAGCAGAATGTCACGTAGACTTGCGGTTTCTGTCTATATATACCCTAACCCTTGGATCAATACACGGTATTGGTCTATCTTTTCCCACCTCCTGTGTCTCTTTTCTTAAACCACTTCACAGAGCCATGTAGGGACGCGGGCCATCTGCTACAGAAAATAGAGGGAAAGTGGATACATAAAGTGGTGTGATGAAAGGAAGACACTCTAGAGAAAGAGGTGGATTGGGTCCTTGCTGTCCTGGAGTGGGGATGGAGAGAGATGGGGAGAAAACTTTCCATTCAAATTATTGCGGAAGTGAACGTGGAGAAGAGAAAAAATAAATGTATATTTAAAAATGAATAAAAAAAGTATAATAGAGCAAATGGAAGCTAACAACTTTATAAGAAATTAAGTTATCATAAAATAAAACCAAAAAATGAAACAAAATAGAAGACATCGTGAAATATCTCACTGGAAAAAGAATTGACCTGGAAAAATGATCCAGTAGAGATAATTTAAGCATTATTGGTCTACTTGAAAACTGTTATAAAAAAAGAGTCTTGATACCATCTTCCAAGAAATTTTCCAGGAAACTCCTCTGATATTCTAGAAACTGAAAGTAAAATAGAAATTCAGTGAATTCACTGATTACCTCCTGAAGGGACCCCAAATGAAAATTCTTAAGGATATTGTAGTCACATTTCAGATGTCCCAAGTCAAAAAGAAAATATTACAAGCAGCGATAAAGAAACGATTTGAATACTGTGGAAATACAAGAAGGATAACAGAGGATTTTGCAGCTTCTACGATATGGGATTGAAGGGCTTATAATACTATGTATCAGAAATCAAAAGACATAGGACTAAAACCAAGAATCACTCACACAGCAAAACTAAGCACAATATTTCGGGGAAAAAATGGAATTTCTATTAAATAAAAGATTTCCAAGCATGCTTGTTGAAAAAACCATGGCTGAACAGAAAATTTAGCTTTCAAATACAAGAATCAAGAGAATCATAAAAAGATAAATAGGAAAGAGACTCCTTAAGAAAGTCATTAAATTTGGACTGTTTACATTTCGACATGGAAAGATATTATTTTTAACTCATAAGACCTTTCTCAGTGTTAGGGTAGGAAGAAGGAACATATATACATACATACCTACAAACACACACACACACACACACGTATATGAAATTGAAGTTTTTGGCATCGCTACACATATATAACCTATACTATTTGCTTCCAATTTCAATAGGGGTAGAGGAAGGGGGAAAAGGAGAGTATATGGAACTCAAACCTTTAATAATAAATGTAAAAAAAATAATTTTGCATGCAATTGGAAAATAAGTTGTATGGATGATGAGGTACAGAAATCTATTTTGCTACACAGGGAAATAGGGGGTGAGGGAGTGAAAGAAGGGGATTGATAGAAGGGAGGATTGAATGGAGGAAGGGATGGATGGGGTCCATGATGTCCTGGGGTGGGTGTAGAGAAAAATGGGAAAAATATCTATCCTGGAAAATAATTATGGTAAAGATAATTTCAGATTTATTTTAGTATTTGAAATCCATGATGAAAACAAAATCCTAGACAATATGTATCAAAAATTTATTAAATGCTACAACCCTGGCAAAATATAATCAATGAGAAAACACAAATTGAAAGAATCTAATGAATACCTCCTGGTAGATAGTCCTCAACAAAATTTCCCTGGAATATTATGGACAAATTCCAGAATTTTCAGGTCAATGAGAAAATACTGCAAGCAGTGAGAAAGAAATATTTCAAATATCATGAAGTCAGTCAGAATTGCACAAAATTTAGGAGCTTCTACATTAAAGGATGAGGGTCTTAAATATGCATTCCAGAGGGTAAAGGAGATACAATTACAACCAAGAATAACCTACCCAGCAAAAGTGAATACAAAATCCGTCAGGGGAGAAATGACAACGAAATGATATAAGAAGTTTCAAGCATGGGGGAGGAGCGAAGATGGTGGAGTAGAAAGACTCACGTATGCTATCTACGAACCCACAGCCCATATATTTTCTATGAAAAAAAATTCCCCACAAATTTTGGAGCAGTCAAGCCACGCACCAACGCAGAGGAGGAGATTTCCATCCCAGAGAGCCCTGAAAAACCGACGCCAAAGGTACGTCACGCACCGGACAGCGGAGCCCACCCCAGCCCTGGTCACGTGGCCCCGGAGGAGGAGATCCGAGCAGACTTCAGGGACGGAATCTCCGGTGGCCGCGAAGGTCCCTCCACCCACAGGCACTCCAGGTCAGTAAGAGAGACATCTGGGCTGGCCGAGAGGGGAGCAGGGTGTCTCCATGGCTCGGGCCCCCTCAGAAGGAAGCGGCAGTGGCAGCAGCCAGCCCAACCTGTGAGTCTCAGGGCACGCAGGAGATCAGAGCCATTACCTAAGGTCTCCATAAAACCCCTTGAGGGAACTGAGCCTGGGAGGCGGCCCTGACCCCACGCAAGCACCAGAACTTAAGCTCACATTGAATAACAGCCTCTCCCCCCGCTGAAAGCCCAGAGGCTGGGGGGTAGCATTTGAATCTCAGACCCCAAGCACTAGCTGGATGGATCTAGGCGGGAGGGGGGGGGACAGTAATATCAGAAGTCAACTAACTGACTGGAAAAATACCAGAAAAGGGAAGAATAATAAAACCATAGAAAGCTACTTTCGTGGGGGACAGATATTACTGCCTTTCATTTCTGATAACGAGGAACAAATCTTACCATCACGGAAAGACGTGGAGGTCAGGGCCTCTCTATCACAGACATCCGAGGTGGATGTCCGGAGGGCTCAGGCCATGGAAGAGCTCAAAAAGGATTTTGAAAATCAAGTTAGACAGGTGGAGGAAAAACTAGGAAGAGAAATGAGAGAGATGCAAGAAAAGCATGAAAAACGGGTCAATACCTTGGTAAAGGAGACCCAAAAAAATGCTGAAGAAAATAACACCTTGAAAAATAGGCTAACTCAATTGGCAAAAGAGGTTCAAAAAGCCTATGAGGAGAAGAATGCTTTCAAAAGCAGAATTAGCCAAATGGAAATAGAGGTTCAAAAGCTCACTGAAGATAATAGTTCTCTCAAAATTAGAATGGAACAGATGGAGGGTAATGACTTTCTGGGAAACAAAGAAATCACCAAACAAAACCAAAAGAATGAAAAAATGGAAGAGAATGTGAACTATCTCACTGGAACAACAACTGACCTGGAAAATAGAACCAGGAGAGACAACTTAAAAATTATGGGACTACCTGAAAGTCACGATCAAAGAAAGAGCCTAGACATCATCTTTCATGAAATTACGAAGGAAAACTGCCCTGATATTCTAGAACCAGAGGGCAAAATAAGTGTTGATGGAATCCATCAATCACTGCCTGAAAGAGATCCAAAAACAGAAACGCCTAGGAACATTGTGGTCAAATTCCAGAATTCCCAGGTCAAGGAGAAAATATTAGAAGCAGCTAGAAAGAAGCGATTCCAGTATTGTGGAAATACAATGAGGATAACACAAGATCTAGCAATTTCTACATTAAGGGATCGAAGGGCAAGTAATAGGATGTTCAAGAAGTCAAAGGAACTAGGACTAAAACCAAGAATCACCTACCCAGAAAAACTGAGTAAAATACTTCAGGGAAATATATGGTCTTTCAATGAACCAGAGAACTTTCAAGCATTCTTGATGGAAAGACCAGAGCTGAAAAGAAAATTTGACTTTCAAACACAAGAGTGAAAAGAAGCATGAAGTTAACAGCAAAGAGAAGTCATAAGGGACTTACCAAAGGTGAACGGTTTACATTCCTACATGGAAAGGCAGTATTTGTAACTCTTAAAACCTTTCAGTATCTGGGTAGTTGGTGGGACCACACACACACACACACACTCACACGTGCACACACACATACACACATGCACGTACATACAGAGACAGAGAGCACAGAGTGAATTGAATAGGATGGCACCATATCTTACAAGAAATTAAGGTAAATGGTGAGAGAGAAATGTAGTGGGAGGAGAGAGGGTGAAATGGAATAGGGTAAATTATATCTCATTCAAGAGGCAAGCAGGAGACTTTAGTGGAGGGAAAAAGAGGATATGTGAGAAAAAAAAACATGAAGTTTACCCTCATCACATTCGACTGAAGGAAGGAATAAAATGAACACTCATTTTGATATGAAAACCTATCTTACAATACAGGAAAGATGGGGAGAAGGAAATAAGCAGGGTGGGGGGGATGATGGAAAGGAGGGCAATGGGAGGAGGGAGCAATTTGAAGTCAACCCTCGGGGAGGGACAAGATGAAAAGACAGAATAGAAACAATGGGGTCAGGATAGGATGGAGGGAAGTATAGTTAGTCTTACACAACACGACTATTATCAAAGTCATTTGCAAAACTACACAGATATGGCTTATATTGAATTGCCTGCCTTCCCAAAGGGAATGGGTGGGAGGGAAGGATGGGGAGAAGTTGGAACTCAAAGTTTTAAAAACAACTGTTGAGTATTGTTCTTGCTACTAGGAAATAAGAAATACAGTTAATGAGGCATAGAAAGTCATCTGACCCTACAGGACAAAAGAGAAGATGGGACAAGAGAAGGGAGGGATGACAGAAGAGAGGACAGATTGGTGATAGGGAAAATCAGAATACTCGGTGTATTTGGGGTGGTGGGAGGGGATAAATGGGGAGAAAGTTTGGAACTCAAATTTTTGTGACAATAAATGTAAAAATTTAAATAAATAAATTTATATTTAAAAAGAAAAGTTTCAAGGATTCCTGATGAAAACATCTGATCTGAACTGAAAACTTGATTTCCAAATATTAGACCCAAGAGATGAATGAAAAGACTAAGAGGAAAGAGTAAGCAGAAGAGATTCAAGAAGATTTCATTTCTACTTTGTTTTTTGATTCAAAAGTATCTCTATAATGTTTCTTGACGATTTCTTTGAATAAGATATCTATGCACTCTTCAGGATTTTGTACATTGTTTTGTAAATTTTATTGATTTGTTTTTAGTTTTCAAGAGACATTTCCACAAGATTTTGAGTTGCAAATTTTCTCCCTATCTCTTCCGTCCACGCACGCCAAGACTGCATGTGTTCTGATTATCCCTTCCTTCAATCTTTACTCCCTTCTCTCACAGCCCTCACTTCTATTATCCTGTCCCCTCTGTTTTTTGGCATGGCAAGATAAATTTCTATACCCAATTGCCTGTATATCTTATTTCCCATTTACACGTAAAAAAAATTTATAACATTCAGTTTTAAAACTTTATTTTCATCTACTCTCCCTTCCTCCTTCCCCACACAACTCCTCTGAGAAGGCAAGACATTTATTATGGGTTATACATGTGTAATTATGCAAAATTCCTCCATTATAGTCATTTTGTGAAAGACTAACTCCATCCTATCCTGCCCCACCCCCACCATTTATTCATTTCTCTTTTTTGACCTATTCCTCCTCAAAAGAGTTTACTTCTAATTACCTGGTCCTCCAATTTTCTCTAACTTCTACCATCTCCCTAACCTTCATTTTTTCCCTAACCCAGTATTTTCTTGTGGTATAAGGCAGATTTTCATACCAAATTGAGTGTACATGTTATTCCCTCCTTAGGGCAATTGGGATGAGAGTAAGGTTCACTCTGTCCATCTGACCTCCCTCCTCTTCCCTTCAATTCAAAATGCTTTTTCTTGACGTTTTCACATGAGAAAAATTTGCCCCATTCTATTTCTCCTTTTATACTCTCAATAAATTCCTCTGTGACCCCTTAGATTTATTTTTTAGATAACATCCCTACCTATTCACTTCACCCTGTGTTCTGTGTGTATATAATATAGTATATATTGTATATAATATAGTATTATATACTATATATAATATATATTAAATATTATATTATGTGTTTATTGTATTATTATAATTATATATAGTATATAATACTTCCAACTACTCTAATAATGAAAAAAAAGTCTTCTGTGTGATGCTGACTGTATTTCCTCCATATTTGATTTTTTTTTCTCACTGCCTGCAGTATTTTCTCCTCCACTTTGTAGTTTTGGAATTTTGTAAGGATATTCCCAGGTGGTTTCAGTTTGGGATCCCTTTCAGAAGATGATCAATGGATTCTTTTGATGCCATTTTGCCCTCTGGATGTTGGGCCTCTGAGCAGTTTTCCTTGATGAATTCTTGGAAGATACTGTCCAACTCAGTAAGCTTTAATGACTCCGTATCATATCTAGGATGGTATGGGTCTCCATTACCCTCGGTCACTCAATCTTTTCCATTAATAGTTGTGAAATATAGAATATTTAATTTAGTAAAAAAGCAAAAGACATTCCTGGACAACTGGACCTCCAAACTTTTGATTTTCTTCCTGTCTTTCTTTCAGACTCTTATCCTCCTCTCTCTGTATCTCTATCTCTGTCTCTGTCTTGTGTTTCTGTCTTTGCCTGTCTCTCTGTATACCCGTCTCTCTCTCTCTCTCTCTCTCTCTCTCTCTCTCTCTCTCTCTCTCTCTCTCTCTCTCTCTCTCTCTCTCCCCTTCCTCTATGTCTCTGCCTCTCTCCCGTCACTCTTGCAAATTTTAGCCAAAGGAAGTTTTATATTACTCTTCTGGTGCCAAACAAGGGAAAACTGCAGAAAGCTACAGCAGGCAGACAGGACCTAATATTTGTCAATTTATTGCCTGTATTTCTGAATGCAGTGCAGTTTTCCCTCCACTACATGTCATTAGGAGGTAACTGGCCATTTGCCTTGGAGGGTAAAATGCAGGATTATTTCTATTAATTGAAAAATAAAGTCTCCTAAACTCCCTCTGGGAGTATCATTTCTTCAGATTCTCAAAGCCTTTTAAATACTTCTGCTCACATGTTAGAATCTGCGTGGATATTCTTTCCGTTTAATCTGTTCATTAAGAGGGTTGAATGTTATATTTGTTTTATTTTGTAGTGCAGAAATGTTATTCCTTTATTTCTGAGTTAAAAATTTGTGATAAAAATATGTGTGTCCGTCTTCAGCCACGTTTTCACTTCTGGGAAGCATTATCTCTTCCCAGTTTCTTAGAAGCTGTAGGTGAAAGGAGTTGAATTCTCCAGTTCCTGTGGAAAGCAAAGGTTTTTCTTCACGATTTGCAACAGACTTGATCTGTCCATTACTAGTTTATAAACTTCTACATTTATTCAGACTTCTTGTTAAAGTAATCTTCTTATAGGTGTGTTTGACCAGTGGGTGAAATCAGACATGGCTACTGGTAAGATTAATTGCTAGTCAGTATATAAGATAGTAGAAACTTAAGCTACTGAAGTTATTGTATAGATATAACAACTAGATTCCAGTCTAATTGCATATTGTCAAATTTATTGTATTTAATAGTTAATGGTCAGAAAAAGTAATTTGATAAATTGTTACATAATCTCTGGGGTAATGAAAGTTATAATGATGGCTTTAACTCAGCTTGATAAATCAAGAGCATAAGGAGCTCATTTATACACCTCCCTGCAATTCCTTGGATTCATCATTCAACAGCAGTAAGTTTTCTAACACATCATATTACTTTATTTTCTAGAAGACATAAAATGCATGTGTGTGGGTTTGTGCACGCGCGCGCGTGTGTTTGTAAATACTGTTGTTAATCTGGTGAACTGAATGAATGTAAATAACAAAATTGATACTTCTACTGGGTCTCATTGATGTTTTAAGGATTACGTTTAATCTCATAGTATAGTTCCGGAATTGAGGTAGTCAGAAAATACCTTTTCGAATGCTTCATTCTTTATTGCTTCCTATGTTCATTCCAATGTTCCTTTGTTTTCATTTATAACTTTTTAATTTACTATTTGAAAGTGCTGCAAACATGTTCAGTCATCTCATTTCTCTCATCTCAATGGTAGATGCTTTTTGAAAAGGTGATATTTTGAAGTTCATAAAAGTTAATGAGCAAGATGATTGTTATTATTATTCACATCATCGTCATCATCATCATCATCATCATCATCATCTCCATTTTGCAGATGAGCATATAGAGGCTGAGAAAAATTTGTCATTTGTGCACAGTAACACAGTTAGTTCTTCTTTTCAACCATAACATTCCTTCCCACTGACAATTATTTCTACTGAGAGGAATCTTTTTATTTATCTAATGTACTTTTTTGGTTTTCCTTTTCCATTTTTGGAAAACATGGAAGTTAATGCAAAAAGGAACCTGTCAGTTTTAAGGGTGGAATTTTTGGTTTTGTAGCCATGTGTAATGAGCCATTCAGAATTGTTCCTCTCCCTCTTAAAGTGGGAAGAACTGGCATGATTCTTTTAACAACAATAATGATTTCATAGGTATTGGTCATTTCATCGCTTATAAAACATTTAAGTATAAATTCTCACTTAATTCTCAGTCACACTTTGTGTGGTATAAAAGTTCTTAAAGCATAGAAAAATTTGTAGGCACAATGTAGGCACAACCTATAATCAATTCAATGTAATCATCATCGTCACCATCATCATCATCAGTTACAACATTTTTGTAATCACAAGGATTGTGTTCTTTATTATTGAAAGGCTTACAAATTACTTTTCACATTATCTCATTTGATCCTCAAACTATATGAACTAGTTTTCATATTCTCCCTTTGAAGATGAAGTAACAGAACAACACATAAAAGAAGTGGTAAAACATAGGAATAATTGAAATGAAGCTAGCACTTGGAGGAGATTACAGAGATATTCCAGTCCAAATTTCTCATTTGTGATATTTGGAAACTGAGGTCAGAGAAGTTAAATATTGAACCCAAATTCACATAATAATGACAGCTAACATTTATTTGGATTCATTATCATTTGCCTAATCAATGTAAAGAATTGATATTATGGGAAATCTATCTAATGGCAAGAATCCTGCAGAAGTTAAGCACCTTCAAAACGTGAAAGATCTAAAGGTAGTATCGACAATTTTTGGAAGAAATAGCTTTTTATTCATTAATGGTCTTCAGTACATAGCAGGAGGATTAACTATTAGTGCTGTTTTAGGGCAGAAGTATCACACATATGTGACATACATGCCATATGTACAACAATATACCTAACGGTGGTCCAAATCAGACTAAAAGGTAATTGGGAAATATTTTTACAAAAATATAATAAAATAAAAACTGGCTAATAATACATTATAAAGTAAGTCAGTAAGCAGCCCATATAGACTCTAATAGAGCATAAGTAGCCCTCATTTCACTTTGATTTTAACACCACTGTTTTAGTCTAAATTCTACTTTGGATATGGACTTTGGATATAAACTAGATAGGTGGTAGAGTGGATAAAGTATGGAACCTGGAGTCAGGAAGAACTGAGATCAAACACAGCTTCATGTACTTATAAAGCGATGATTTGGGTCAAGTCACTTAACCTTATTTGCCTCATTTTCCTCATCTGAAAAAGGATTTCAAGAAGGAAATAGCAATGCACTACAATGTGTTCGCCCAGAAAATCCCAAATGTGTTCATGAAAACTCAGACACTGCTGAAACAATTTTACAACAACAAAAATATATCCTTGGAGGTCCCTTCCTAAACTGACATTCTACTTTTTTCTCCTCTCAAGTAAGGTGGCTCAGTTATGAACACCACAAACAACTAGAAGACATTCTGAGGGTCATTTCCGGCAGTACAGTAGACTCCTACACCTTGTTTTTATGCCGTGCAAGCTCACTACATTGTCAGGGTCAATTAAAGAAGCTGGATCCAGTTTTCAAATATTCTTAGAGTGAGTGTAATATTTTCTGAGCATTTTTTTCTTCCTTTATAGTTTATTTTTTACGCTTCAGACTTGGAGAGAAGTTTCATAGTAAAGTACAACAGCCTATGAATGGATAAATAATGTTTGGGACATACCTGCTATAGTAAAAATGTGCTTTTTTATTTCAGTAGACAACGAATTTATTGTAAAATTATGGAATGAAATAATTAGCTCAGATTTTTCTTCCTGGGATATAGAAAAGCTGGAGAACACAAATATTAGTGAGAAAAAAATATCACTTCATTGAAGGGGTTGATAGTTTCAATTAATACCAATAAGTAATGAGTTAACGTAAGTGATAAATTATTTTAAATCATCTTTAAATATTTCACAACTGTTTATTTTTAAGCCTCAGTTCCCCAAAACTAAGTTAGGTCTGACATTTATTCTAAATTTATTCAGGCTATGCCTCAACAAGAGTCTCTTCAAAAACGTATATTATCCATGGATATCTATCATTGATTTGAAAGCTTTTTATGAGGGAGAATAATTTGTGTTAATAGGCCCAAACATTTATTTTGAAACAGATGCAGTTTTAGAAGAAAATAATTCATTTCATTTTGGGCAAACTCTTTCTTTCAATATGCATATGTGTATTACGTCTATAAATACTCAAATAAGCACGCATTTTAGAATGAACATGTGGATAGGTGTATGTGTGCATGAATTACAACATGTATGTACTAATGTGTATATATTATGTATATGCGTGGATTATGTTCCTTTTGATAGACTGCCACGTATTTGAAGACAGTTATCATAGCATGCCAAAGTTCTCCTTTCCAGGGTATGTGCCAACTACTAATTCTATTCATCCTACTAGTATGATCTCAGAATGTACACACTCTGTATTACAACTAATAAATTAAAGACATTTTATATGAATATGCACTCACTAAAATATATTTCTTCTGATTTCAGATACAGAACTTAATCCTGAATATTAATTACCAAAATAAAAATGAGGGCTCATGGCAACATCACAGAATTCATTCTCTATGGACTTTCCTATGACCAGGACATAAAAATATTTTGTTTTGTCTTCTTCTTGTTCTGTTACATCATTCTCCTCATAGGAAACCTCTTAATCTTCATCTCTATCTGTTGCAGCCATCTTTTCCACCAACCAATGTACTATTTCCTCAGTCACTTATCTTGTAAGGACATCTACTATACTTCCAGTGTTACACCAAAGCTAATTGGGGATCTTTTATCTGAGAGAAAAATCATCTCCTACGATTTTTGTATGTTACAAATTTTCAGTGTCCACCTCTTTCGCAGTATAGAGGTCTTCCTCCTGACTGCAATGGCCTTTGATCGCTATGTTTCCATCTGTAAACCTCTCCACTACATGGCCATCATGAGCAGAAAAAAATGTAACCTTCTTGTTTTGGTGTCTTGGGTTGGTGGGACTGCTCACTCCTTCCCTCAATTCTCCATGACTCTCAAGTTGGCTTTCTGTGACCCCAACGTAATTGATCACTATTACTGTGACATTTTCCCATTGCTGAAAATTGCCTGCATAGATACTTACACCACTGGTCTTCTTGTTGTCATTATTTCAGGAATAATTGCTTTGGGAATTTTTGTGATCTTATTCGTTTCTTATGCCATTATATTATTGACCCTACGCACACATTCAGCAAAAGGACGCCGGAAAGCTCTGTCCACCTGTGGTTCTCACTTCACAGTGGTTGTTTTTTGTACCTGCAATTTTTTCCTACCTTCGACCTCCCACCACCTATCCAGAGGACAAAGTGTTTGCTCTATTTTATACCATCATTGCTCCAATGTTTAACCCCATAATTTATACTCTGAGAAACACTGAGATGAAAAATTCCATGAGAAAGGTGTGGTGTCAAAAGGTATTTTGGAAAGGAAATCTAAATGAATTTCGTTAATTTATCTGTTGTGATATTTCATGGAAGGAAACAAGGGATTTAAATTTCAAATAAAATTTTAGGATTAAATGCTTCCAGGAAAGGCATTATATAAACACTCCATAGCAGGTAGGGTGATAAGCATGACGGTAGTGAGGAAAACACAAATATATTAGCTAATGAGGGAAGCTAAATATGAATGTCAAGTATTTTTCTGTCCATATTTTTGTAATCTCCGAGTTCATACTTTTTTGGAACATTTATTACATCCCAATATTCTGAGTTCATAATATGAGACTTTGTATAACACTCTCAATAGGACATATATGTGTGAGTTTGTGTGTGTGTTTGTGTGTGTGTGTTTGTATATATGTGTGTGTGTGTGTGTGTGTGTGCATTCCCTTAAAAGTAATTAGGAACAAACATATATGTAATATATTTGCATATAACCTCTCTATATAAACATATATTATATTTATACATATGTATTAAAGTGTAATCTCCAGAAATGATTCTTGCTTTTTCCAATTTACCTCCTGAATAAACATGATTCACATACCCAGAAACTAAATGCAAGTAAAAGTTAATTTTTCTGTTACTTAGTGATTTAATACGTTTCAAAATTTACCATCTACTCTTTACTCCCAGCCTCAGATATATAGATATAGATAGATTGATTGGTAGATAGATAGACGGATAGATGGACATACAGATAAATAAACAGCTATAAAAATCATTGGTCTAATAATATGATAACATATTCCTTTGTGCTTTTCGTAAAATTTCCTGTGGGTTCCGAATATTCTACTTTGAACCTGGCATTTGATTTTCAAACAATTTTCATTCCTGGCCACTCAGGAATGTTTTGATGTACTCAGGAGACTAACAGAAAATTGTCAGTGGACAATAGAGTTATCTGAAAGCTGATTTTCTCAAATGATCTGTGTACATTATTTGGGAAGATGAGGTCAGTCAGGTGGAAAAGCAGAGTGATGAGCCTGAAGACAAGAAGAACTGACTCTTCCATTTCTTAGCGGTGTGATCCTAAGTCATTTCATCTTGTTTGGCTCAGTTTCCTAATCTATAAAATGAACTGGAGCAGGAAATGGAAAACTTTCCAGTATCTTTATCAAGAAAACCGAAGGTGAGGTCATACACAAAAATCAGACATTACTGAAAAATAATTAAATGACAAAGAACAGATGAACTTTCTTTTTTTATTGATTTTTTTGTTTTCAGTGAACAATCACTTTCGATATATTTAGATTTTTTTCCCACTCCTTTCCCCTCAATTCCCGCTGCTTTCCACTCCCTGCCTGAGACGGCATATAATCTTACATAGGGGCCACACGTACATTCCTATCAAACGAATGTTGCATAGAACAATTAAAATGAGTGGAAGAAACCATAAAACAAATCAAATCATAATACGAAAGAAAATAGTTTCTTTCTATTTGCGATCCAATTCCATAGTTCATTCTCTGCAGATGAAGGAATTTGGCTCAGGAGTCCACTGGAAATTTTTTCAGTACATCCATTTCAATAAAGTACTAAGTCTACCAGAAAAATTCCTTGTACACTGTGGTTGTTGCTATGTGCAATGTTATCCTGGTTCTGCTCCTTTCGCTCAACCTCAGTTCATATATGTCTTTCCAGGCTTCTCTGAAGTCTTTCCCTTCATCGTTTCTCACAACACAATAATATTGCATTACATTCATATATCACAGCTTATTCAGCTATTTCCCAATTGATAGGCATCCCTTTAATTTCCAGTTTTTTTGCCACCAAAAATAGTACTGCTATAAATATTTTTGTACCTGAGGGACACTTTGCCATTTTTATGATCTCTTGGGGATACAGTCCTAGAGGCGATATTACTGGGTCAAGGTGAATGCACATTATTGCAGCACTTTGGACATAGTTCCAAATTGCTTTCTAGTATGGTTGGATTAGCTCACAGTTCCACCAACAATGAATTAGTGTTGAAACTCTCCCGCATCTTGTCCAACATTTATCATCTTTCTGTTTTGTCATGTTAGCCAATATGATAGGTGTACTGTGGTACCTCAGAGTTGTTTGATCTGCATCTGTCTAATCAACAGTTATTTAGAACATTCTTTCATATGATTATGAATTGCTTTAATTTCGTCTTCTGAAAATTCCCTGTTCATATATCAATTTGACAATATATCAATTGGGGAATGACTTGTATTCTCGAACATTTGACTCAGTTCTCTATATATTTCAGAAAAGAGGTCATTATTACAGATACCAGATGTAAAAATTCTTTCCCAGTTTTCCGTTTCCCTCTTAATCTTTGTTGCATTAAGTTTGTTTAAAAACTTTCCAATTTAATATCAAATTTATCCACTTTCCACTTCATAATGTTTTCTATCTCTTGTTTAGTCATTTTTTCCCCTTCCCCATAAATCTGATACACTATTCCTTGCTCCACTAATTACTTTTCAGTACGAATTTTTATATCTACATCATGCATTCATTTGGATTTCATTCTTGTGTATGGTGTCAGGTATTGGTTTATGTCCAGTATCTGCCACTCTGTTATCCAGTTTTCTCGGCAACTTTTGTCAAACAGTGAGTTCTTATATCAGAAGTTGGGTTCCTTGGATTTATCAAACAGTAGATTGCTATAATCATTGACTACTATGACTTCAGTACCTAACCTGCTTAGACCCACTGGCCTATCCCTCTCTTTCTTTGTCAGTACCAAGTGGTTTCGATGATTGGTGCTTTTATAATACAATTTGAGATCTGTTGGGTAAGGCAACATCCTCTAGCATTTTTTTATTAGTTCCTTTCCTATTCTGGAAGTTTTGGTCTTCCAGATGAATTTTGATATAATGTTTTCTATCTCTAAAAAATAATTATCTGGTAGGTTAATTGATATAGTACTGAATAAGCGAGTTAATTTAGGTAGAATTGTCATTTTTATTATATTAGCTCAGCCTACCCACGAACAACAGATATTTTCCCATTAACTTAGATCTCACTTTATTTGTGGGAAAAGAGTTTTGTAATTGTGTTCATACAATCGCTGAGTTTGTTTTTGCAGGTAGACTTCCAAATACTTTACGGCGTCTATTGTAGCTTTAAATGAAGCTTCTTTATCTCTTGCTGTTGAACTTTGTTAATAATATATAGAATTGCAAATGATTTATGTGAGTTTATTTTGTAATATGCAATTTTTTTTCAAACTGGTTTATTATTTCAAATACTTCCTTTACTCGAATGTCTGGGATACTCTATCATTATATCATCTACAAGAAGTGGCAATTGAATTTTATCTTTGCCTATTCTAATTAACTCAATTTCTTTTTTCTTCTCTTATTCCTACAGTTGGCATTTCTAATACCATATTGAATAACAGTATTGATAATGGACATTCTTATTTTACCTCTGATCTTATTGGAAAAGAATCTAACTTGTCCACATTGCATATAATGCTTGTTGATGGTTTTAGGTACATATTTCTTATTATTTTGGGGTAGTTCCATTTATTCCTATGTTTTCTAGTGTTTTCAATAGAAATAAGTGTTGTATTTTGTCAAAATCTTTTTCTGTATCTATTGAGATAACCATGTGTTTTCTGTTTGTCTTCCTATTGATATGATCAATAATGCTAATAGTTTCTCTAATATTGAACCAGTCCTGAATTTCCAGTATAATTCCTACCTGATCAATTGTATTATTCTCATAATAAGTTGCTATATTCTTTTTGCTAAAAAACTTATTTAAAATTTTTGCATTAATATTCATTAGAGAAATGGGTCTATAATTGTTTTTCTCTGTTTTGACTCTTCTTGATTTAGATACCAGAAGCATATTTGTATCATAAAAAGAATTTTCTAGGACTCCTTCTTCAGCAGTTTGAGGTCCCCACTAGTGTAGTTTTGCTATTTCCTCCTGAAACTCCCTTAACATATCCTGTAAGAATTTGGATGCTATATCACTTGGAGTGTATAAGGAGAGTAATGAAATTGCTTCGTTGCGTATAGTGCCTTTCAGCAGGATAGAGTTTCCTTCTTTATCTCTTTTGATTAGATCTCTTTCTGCTTTGGCTTTGTCTGAGATTAGGATTGGTACCCTTATTTTGTTTTTTTTTTTTTTTTACGTCAGGTGAAGCATAATATATTCTGCTCCAACCTTTCACCTTTACCCTGTGTGTATCCCCTCCCCCATTTCAAATGAATTTCTTGTAAATAACAAATTGTTGGATTATTGTCTTTAATCCATTCTGCTATCCATTTCCATTTTATGGGAGAGTTCATCCCATTCACATTCAGAGTTATGATTACTATCTATGTCTTTCCCTCCATCTCCTTTCACACATTTATGGTTTTAGTTCTCCCTTCTCCCTTTCCCTCCACAATAGAGTTTTAATTTTTGACCACTGCCTCCCATAGTCTTCCCCTCCTTCTTTCAGCCTCCCTCCCTGTTACTTTCTTTTACCCTTTCTTCTCCCCCACTTAGCCTCCCCTCCCTTTTCTTTCCCCTTCCCCTCATACTTTCTACAGAGGTAGTTTTACTTCAATACTTAACTGAATTTGTTATACCCTGTGTGACAAAAACCAGATGAGAGTACCTCTCAAACAATGCTCATCTCCCTCCGCTCTTTCCCTCTACTCTACTAAATCACATTTGTTTCCATCACATCATTTAATTTATACTTTCCCTCTATCTATGTTAATTCCTTTTATATATCAAAATAAATATACATTTCTCAAGATTAATAAATATCATCTTCCCTTATAGGGATGTAAATAGTCTGTCCATACTGAGTAATAAGTTTTTCCCCCTATTTACTATGTTACGCCTCTTTTGAGACTTGTGTTACAATACCGACTTGTCTATTGAGCTCTAGTCATTTCATCAGGAAGGTATGGAAGTCCCTTATTTCACTGAATGTTCATCTCCTTACCTAAAATATTATGCTCAACTTTGCTGGGTAATTAATCCTTGGTTTTATCTCCAGTTCCTTTGCTTTATGCAATATCGCATTCCAATATATTTGACCTTTTTATGTAGAAGCTGCAAGGTCCTGTGTGATCTTGACTCTAACTCCTAGATATTTGAATTATTTCTTTCTCGCTGTTGAAGTATTTACTCTTTCACTTGCTAGCTCTGGAATTTGGCACTAATATTCCTTGATGTTTTTAGTTTGGGGTCCCTTTGAAGAAGTGAATGGTGTAGTCATTCGATGACTATTTTGGCCTCTGAATCTAGGAATTCTGGGCAATTTTCCTTGATGATTTTTTGGATGATATTGTCCAGCCTCTTTCTTTCTTCATGGCTTTTTGGAGACCAATATTCCTTCGATTTTCTCTCCTGGATCTATTTTTCAGGTCAGTTGTTTTTTTTCAATTAGATATTTTACATTTTCTTCTATCTTTTCATTCTTTAGATTCTGTTTGACTGATTCTTGATGTCTCATAGATTTATTAGTTTCTACTTGCTCAATTCGAATTTTTATCCAATTATTTTCTTCAGTTAACTTTTTCATCTCCTTTTCCATCTGTCTAATTTTTCCTTTCAAAGAGTTATTTTCTCCACTTATGTTTTGTGCTTCATTTTTCATTTGTCCAATTGTCCTTTTAAATTCTTCTGTGGTTCCTTTTTTCATATGTTTAAGTCATTAATCAGTTTTCTTCTATTTCTCTAATTTGCCTTTTAAAATCCTTCCCAAGCTCTTCCAAGAAAGCTCTTTGTGCTTCAGACCAGTTCATAGTCCCTTCTGAAGTTTCAGATAGGAGTACAATCTCAATGCTTACCTCTTTGGTATTTGTATTTTTGCGTTTTTCCCCACTGAAATATTCTATAGTCTTTTCTTCTTTGCTTTGCTTCTTACTCATGATAATCACTCTTTTCCTGGCATTTAAAGTGGATCTCTGGGTCTGGGGTCCCACAGTTATTATGCTTAAAATTTGAGGCTTTGTGTATTGTTACCTTTGATTCTTTCTGCTAGAAGCTGAAATGATGCGGCTTCCCTGGTTTTAAACTGCTAGTATGACAAAACAGAGGCCAGATGAAGTCTTTCTGAGTTTTCCTGGAGCTACCCTGGAGAATGCTGCATTAAATGTGGTTCGTTTGTGGTCTACTTGCAAAAGGCCCCTCTCCTGAGCTATAGCATAGCAAAGCTCAGCAGTACGTGAACCTTGTCTGCACTATCTTCTCCTTTCTCCTGGGTGTTTTAGGCACGCCTGGGTTCCTGGTATTGGTGATTACGGGCTCCACCCCCTTGGGATTCACGATTTCCTCCTACTTCGCTGTGATTGGGCTGTCTCGGACAGCTCCTGGTCCTACACTGATCCCTTTCAGCCACAGCAAGAGGGACTCCCTTTGTGATTTTTCTACCCTCACAGGCCAAGAGATTGTTTACCCCTTCCAATGATCCCACTGTTCTAGGACTTTTCTTAGGGAAATATTCTTTGGGTTTTCTTTCTCTCGTTCAGTTCCAATGCACTCCTGTCCTGGGTTAATAGGTGGAAGAATAAGCAGTTCTGCTTCTGCCTCAGACTACCCAGGGCTTCCTTCTCTCTTTTTCTATAGTGGAGTCTGTGTTGGTACAGTCAGTGTGCTGTGCAGTGCTCTAGCAAGGTGAAACAGACTCCTCCTGTAGACCTTCCAGGGTATCTTGTGCTAGAAATCTGCAAAAAACTGTCTCCTAGTGAATTATTGCACTCTTAAATTTTTTTAGATTCTATTTTTAGAGGTATCTATAGGAGTTTGTCTAAGAACAAAAGGGATTACTTGCTGTCACTCCACCATCTTGGCTCTAGGAAAGTCTCCAAAGTTAGAAAAATGATCTTTCCATGTAGGAATGTAAAAAGTTCAACTTTAGTAGGTCCCTTATGATTTCTCTTTCCTGTTTATGTTTTCATGCTTCTCTTGATTCTTGTATTTGAAAGTCAATTTTTCATTCGGATCTGATCTTTCCAACAAAAATTCATGGACGTCTTCTAGCTCACTGAAATACAATTTTTTTTCCTGAAATATTGTACTCAGTTTTACTGAGTAATAGATTCTTAATTTTCATTCTAGCTCTTATAACTTCTGAAATATCCTGTCTCAAGTCCTGCAATTCCTTAATGTAAAAGGGGTTAGATCTTGTGTTTTCCAGATTTTATTTTACACAGTACTCGAATTGTTTTGTGCTGGCTGCTTGCAATATATTCTAATTTACCTCGGAGCTCTGAAATTTGGTTACAGTATGCGAAGTAGATTTCGTTTTCAGATTTTTCAAGGGGTGATCAGTAGATTCTGTAAATATTTTACCCTCTGGTTCTAATATATCAGGGCAGTTCTCCTTGATAATTTCTTAAAATATAATGTACAGGTTCTTTTATTGATCAAGACTTTCAGTTAATCCCATAATTCTAAAGTTGTCTCTCTTGAATCTATTTTCCAGACCAGTTTTTTTTTTTTTTTTTTTTTTTTTGCCCAAGGTGATATTTCACATTTTCTGCTATTTTTTTTTCCTTCCACTGGCTTTTTTTTTACAGTTTCTTGATTTTTCATAGTCCTTAGCTTCCATCTGCTCCATTCTAATCTTTAAGGAACTATTATCTTCAGTGAGTTGTTGGACCTCCTTGTCTGTCAGGCCGATTCTTCTTTTTAGAGCAATCTTCTGCCAATTGAATTTTTCAGTCTCTTTTACCATTTGGGTTACTCTATTCTTCAAGTGTTATTTTCTTTACCAATTTTTAGGTGTTCTTTAGCAAGCAGTTTACTCAGTTTTCATGATTATCTTGTGTCATTCTCATTTTTCTTCGCAGTTTTTCCTCTCCTTATATTACTTGATTTTTTAAATCCTTTTTGAGTTCCTCCATGTCCTGACACCAATTTCTACTTTTCTTGGAGGCTGTGGATGTAGAAGCTTTGCCGTTGTTGTCTTCTGTTTGCATACCTTCTTTCTCCTTATAGCCAAAGTAAGATTCTACACGCTGATTCTTTTTTTATTATTTAAATTTATTTATTTAACTTTTCAACATTCATTTCCACAAAATTTTGTGTTCCAAATTTTCCCCCCATATTGCTCCCCCCACCCTAAAATGCTGAGCATCCTAATGGCCCTTACCACAAATCTACCATTCCTTCTAACATCCCTCCCTTTCTTTCTCCTCATCTTCCCTTCTGTCCTGTAGGGCAAGATAACTTTATGTACTCCATTATCCGTATTTTTTATTTCCAAGTTGCAAGAAAAATACTCAACAGTTGTTCCTAAAACTTTGAGTTCCAACTTCTCTTCAACCCTCCCTCCTTACCCATTCCCTTCGGGAAAGCAAGGAATTCAATATAGACCATATCTGTGTAGTTTTGCAAAAAAGTTCCGTTAAACTAACTATGGCCCCCTCCATACTATCTTGCTCCCCATTTCTACTCTCTCTTTTTATCCTATCCATCGCCAAGACTGTTGACTTCAAATTGCTCCCTGTTCCCACTACCCTCCATTCCATCCTCCCCCTGCCCTGCTTATCCCCTTCTCCTCCATTTTCCTGTATTGTAAGATAGGTTTTCATACCAAAATGAGTGCGCAATTTTTCCTTCTTTTAGTCAATTATGATGAGAGTAAGCTTCATGTTTTTTTTTCTCTCACCTCCTCCATTTTTCCATCCACTTGCCTCTTTTATGAGAGATAATTTGTGCCATTCCATTTCTCCCTTTCTCCTCCCAATATATTTCTCTCTCACCACTTAATTTCATTTTTTAAAGGTATGATCCCATCCTATTTAATTCACCCTGTGCTTTCTATCTCTGTCTCTCTCTCTGTCTCTCTCTCTCTCTCTCCCTCTCTCTCTCTCTCTGTGTGTGTGTGTGTGTGTGTGTGTGTGTGAGTGTGTGTAATCCCACGAACTACCCAGGTACTGAAAAAAAGTTCAAGAGTTACAAATATTATCTTTCAATGTAGGGATATAAATAGAACTATTTATACTCACTTTAGTGAGTCCCTTATGATTTCTCTTTCCTGTTTACCTTTTTATGCTTCTCTTGATACTTGTGTTTGAAGGTCAAATTTTCTTTTCAGCTCTGGTCTTTTCATCGAGAATGCTTGAAAGTCCTCTATTTCATTGAAAGACCATTTTTTCCCCTGAAGTATTATACTCAATTTTGCTGGGTAGGTGCTTATTGGTTTTAGTCCTAGTTCCTTTGAGTCCTGGAATATCATATTACACAACCTTCCATCCCTTAATGTAGAAGCTGCTATGTCTTGTGTTATCTTGATTGCATTTCCACAATACTCGAATTGTTTCTTTCTAGCTGCTTGCAGTATTTGCTCCTTGACCTGGCAAATTTGGAATTTGGCCACAGTGTTCCTAGGAGTTTCTCATTTTGGATCTCTTTCAGGAGGTGAGTAGTGGATTCTTTCGATATTTATTTTACCCCCTGTTTCTAGAATATCAGGGCAGTTTTCTTGATAATTTCATGAGACATGATGCCTAGGCTCTTTTTTTGATCCTGGCTTTCACGTAGCCCCATAATTTTTAAATTGTCTCTCCTGGATTTATTTTCCTGGTCAGTTGTTTTTCCAATGTGATATTTCACATTGTCTTCCATTTTTCATTCTTTTGGTTTTGTTTGGTGATTTCTTGGTTTCTCATAATGTCATTAGCCTCCATCTGTTCCATTCTAGTTTTGAGAGAACTATTTTCTTCAGTGGGTTTTTTAACCGTCTTTTCTATGTAGCTAATTCTGCTTTTGAAAGCATTCTTCTCCTCATTGGCTTTTTGGACCTTTTTGCCAATTGAGTTAGCCTATTTTTCAAGGTGTTATTTTCTTCAGCATTTTTTGGGGTCTCCTTTAGCAAGGTGTTGACCCACTTTTCATGCTATCCTTGCATCTCTCTCATTTCTCTTCCCAGTTTTTCCTCCACCTCTCTTCCTTGATTTTCAAAATCCGTTTTGAGCTCTTCCATCGCCTGAGAACATTGTATATTTATTTTTGCTGTTTGAGATACAGAAGACTTGGTTTTTATGTCTTTCCCTGACGTTAAGCTTTTTTCTTCCTCATCTGAACGAATGGGAGGTGATATCTGTTCACTAAGATAGTAACCTTCTGTGCTTTTATTTTTTTTCCTTTTGGGGGCATTTCCCTGACAAATTACTCGAGTTTTTAATCCTTTGTCAAGATTAGGGCATACTTTGGAAATCTGTAAAATATCATTTCCTCCAAGGTGGCAAAATCAAGTGTGTGTCCTGGTCTGGGAGAAGAGAGAGATTTTTGTGCCCAGTATTTTAGCAGTTACCTCCCCACAGTCATCTGGCGTCCAGTTTCACCAAGCCAGCGCTAGGGAGGGTTGGGATTCAGTCAAATTGTGGGCACAGAGCCGCCATTCATTGAGAGTCCAAGACCAGCTCCCACAGGGCCTCTACACAGGGCCGAGGTAATAATTAGTTCCTCAGTGCCCCCAGGGGTTTTACTATTCAACAATGGATGCGGACTGTTGTAGGGGCTGAGATGGGAGCTGCTGCACCCTGCAGATGTGGCTGCTGAGTGCTGCTGCATGATGCTGGAGCTATGGAAAGACCCTTCCTACTTCCTTGGCCAGCTGAAAAATCCCAGTCACTGACCTTTGGCACCTGTAGGTTGAGGGATCTGCGAATCTACTGCTGCTGCGACGGGAGATTCTGCCCTGAGGACTGTTCTCAAGCCGCACCATGTGGCCAAGGCTGGGCTCCGTGCTCCACTCCATGTCTTCTTCAACAGAAGTTTCCCATGGACCTTTCAGGTCACCACGTCCTGGAAATCTCCTCCACTTTGTTATTCCCCACCTCTGCTGCTCCAAAATTTGTTGAGAGCGCCTCTCTACAGGTATTTAATTTCTACCCCACAATCTTGGTTCCTCCCTTATAGTCTGATTTTTTTTTCCAGTTTTTGCTCATTTTCCAAGGTATTTCCTTGACTTTTGTGCTCTCTCTCTAGGTAGTTCTCTGCTTGCTGTGGGGGTAGGGTGCATTATCAATCGATTGTTTCCTCAACAATATGTGAGCCTAGAATTCCATTAAGAGTTGCTGCGATGGGTTCTTCTTCTGCAGATTGCTCTACTGCCTCCACAAACGTGGGGCCCAGCAACTGTGCTCTTTCACAGGCATCCAACCTGATATTTCCAACGACCTTCCAATTTGTCCTCATCGTTTTGGGGTCATGAATTCTGGAAACTGCCACAAAATCTTCAGATTTTATTTCCTCCAAGATCCGATAATCCCTCCTCTTTCTTGGCTTGGCCCATATTGTGCTGTACTCTGCTCTCTGCACGGTGCTATAAACACTTCCCTGAGATATTCCAGGCTGTCTTGAACTGAACATTTGCTTCCCTCTATCATTCTGTTTATTCTGAAACTCCAGACTTTGTTTAGAGTCATTTTTAAAGGTATTTGGTTAGGTTCAGGGGAGAGCATTAACAAGTCCATGCCATTACTCCAACACCTTGGCTCTGCCCCGTTGGCTATTGTTAATGTGATAATTTAAAGTAAATTTATTTCTTTGAGATATTTTACATTTTCTCCTATTTTTATCATTATTTTTATTTTACTTTATTGTTCCTTGATATCTGTTCGAGTCATTAGTTTATATTTGATCAGTGTCAATATTTATGGAGTTATTTTCTTCAATTAACATTTGTATCTCTTTTACTATTTGGCTGATTCTGATTTTCAAAGAATTATTTTCTTCAGCATTTTATATTACTCTTTTACCAAACTTTTGATTCTCTTTTTAAAACAATTTTCTTGTATCACTTTCAGTTATTTTGCCCAATTCTCTCTACTTATGTTATTTGATTTTTATTTTTTCTCTCCTTTTATATCTTTATATTTTTTCTAGAGATTGTTGTTAGTATTATGTTTAATTGAAACTTCATAGCAGTAGACAAACGGCAAATGTATGTCATCAGTTATCATAATTAGAAGTTCTTTTTACTTCTATTATTTAGGGCATGTTTGCAACAACCACACAGGATCAGAAATTCTAGATGGATAACAGTCTCTAGAATAAATAGAATATAAACATTCGTGAGTTCCAGAATGAAGTCGTCAAAGAAGTACTGAAATTCTGTGAAGTCTTCAAGCATTGCAGATGGAACTTTTCTCTCCATTATACTCTGTGTACCTTGATTTGACTTTTCTCGGGGAATTTAATAGTAGAACATGAAGGATTGATAAATTGAATTATTTTTTTTGTGTGTGAAATGAAGGAAGAGCAATTAGGGTAGAAATCAGATGAGTCACAAAGGAAATAAATATATTTTTCCCTTAACCCTACTTCTCCATCAAATGCTGACATTTAAATGTTTTGTAGTATAATTTGTGTCCACTCATTCACTTTGCCTGTCCTATGTATCCTGTGTCCTTTTCCTTTAAACCGTTGAGAGATTTTATCTACAATAACTCCCTATTAACTATCAAATAATACATATGATCATTTGTGAAATGTTTAAGGTTCCTCATGTATTTAAAACTCCAAAATTTGTTCGAACTCTATGAAACTATTTTTCAAATTATTATCAAAGCTCTATTCATAAACCACAAGTCTTACAGGCCCACATAAAAACTCAATAAATTGTAATGACTCCCTATCAAACCTAGCATGCTATGGTTCTCCATCACCCTCAATCACACAATCATTTTGATGAATAGTTGTGGCACATATAATATTTAAGTTACTAAAAAAGTAACATTCCAAGACATTTGGACCTACAAAACTTTGATATTCCTTTCTCTTCTTCTTTCAAATTCTCATCCTCCTCTCTGTGTGTATCTGTCTCTGTTTCTGTCTTTGCCTGTCTCTATTTTTATTTGTCTGTCTCTTTCTGTCCCTTTCTCTGTGAGTCTGTCTCTGTTTCTCATTTCTCTCTCTCTCTCTCTCTCTCTCTCTCTCTCTCTCTCTCTCTCTCTCTCTCTCTCTCTGTCTTTCTTTGTGTCTCTGTATCCCTCCTCTCATTCATGCAAATTGTAGCCAAGAGCAACATCATATATTTGCAAATACATTTGCTGTTATTACTATCCTGGTGCCAAGCTACAACAGGCAGACAAGACTTAATAACTGTCAATTTATTACCTATGTTTCTGAATACAGTGCACTTTTTCCTCTACCACGTGGCATCAGGAGCTAACTGTCCGTATGCCCTGGAATGCATGATGTAGGACTACTACTTTTTAATGGAAAAAGAAATCTCCTAAACTCCGCCTGAGAGCATCATTTCTTCAGACTCTCAAAAAATTATATATGCTTCTGCTCACAAGTTATAATCAGTTTAGATATTCTTTGTTTTCAAACTGATGCTTTAGAGAGTTGAATGTTATCTCTACTTTACTTTGCAATGTGCAAATCTTCTGTCTTTATGTCTGAGTTAAAAAAATTATGATGAAAAGATGTGTGTCAGTCTTCAGTCACATTTCAAGTGCTTTGAAACAATTGTCGCTTCTCAGTTTCTTAGAAGCTGTGTGTACACGGACTTGAATTCTCCAATTCCCGTGGACAGCAAAGGCTTTTGCTTCAAGATGTGCACTAGTCTTATCTGTCCATTTCTGGTTCATAAACAGCTACATTTAATTAAACTTCTTACTAAATTAATTTTCTGATCCGTGTGTTTGACCAGTCAGTGAAATCAGACATGGCTACTTTTAAGACTGATTACTATTCAGTATGTAGTATAGTGGAATCTTAAGCTACAAATGTTATTGTACAGATATAACAACTAGAATCCAAGATTTGGTACATTACCAAATTTATTGTATTTAATAGTTAATGATCAGAAAATATGACTTGATAAATGATTACTTATAATCTCTGGGCAAAGGAAAGTTATACTGATGCCTTTAGCTTAGCTTCGTTAATGAAGGACATAAGGAATTCATTTAAAAATAACACTGAAATCCCTTAGATTCATCATTCAATAGCAGTAAGTTTTCTAACACATTACCATACTTCATTTTCTAGAAGAGAAAAAAATGCATGTGTATGTTTGTAAATATTGTTGTTAATGTGGTGACGTTAATGAATATACATAACAAAACCGGTATTTCTACTGTTTCTCAGGGATGTCGTAAAGATTGTATTTAATATCACAATGAAGGTCGAAAATGGAGGCAGTCAGAAAATACCTTTCTAAGATGCTTCATCCTTTATTGCTTGCTATGTTAATTATAATTTTGTTTCTTTTGCTTTCATTATAACTTTAAAATTTACTTCCTGAAACTTCATTACACGTTTTTAATCATCTCATTTCTCTCATCTCTGAGAGATGCTTTATTAAAAGTTGATACTTCGTAGTTCATAATAGTTAATTTTTCAAGACTGGGCATTATCCTGCAGCTGCTCACTGAGTAGCAACTCTGATTTTGAACCATGAAAGTTGTATTCTTAAATAAAGCAAATTTTACTCTTTTTATTTAGGCCACCTCCAAAAAAAGTTAAATGAAAGGGTGGACAGAAGGAAAAGATTTATGATGATGATGATGATGAACATGATGAGAGTTATTGCTATTATTCACATCATCATCATAATTATCCTCTTCGTCATCATCTCCATTTTACAGATGGGCATATAGAGGCTGAGAAAAATTTGTCATTTGTGCACAGTAACACAGCTACTTCTTCTTTCCAACCACAATACTCCTTCCACACTCACAATTGCTTCTACTGATAGGAATCATTTTATTTATCTCATGTATTTCTCCGTTTTCCTTTTCCATTTTGTGAAAACGTGAGAGTTAATGCAAAAAGTAATCTTTGAAATTCCTTAATTAAGGCATTCTAAATATATATGTGAGAAAATCAGAGTCATAGACACAAGTGTTATTTGCTTATAGTCCCAAAGCTAGGAGGTTAAAGGGTATGGCTTTAACCTCAGGTCTGTTTTTAAAGCCAAATCTTGACTTCTTTCCATTACCTTCTGCTGACTCTGAGAAAATTATGATTTAAGAATTTAATTTACTTGCCTAGAGTCTCCATAGCTAGAAATACTGAAAAGTAGAGTTTCGGTTCAATCCTATTTCCAACTTTTATCTAAAGTCTTATACTTTTGCTCTTTTATCTAGTAGTTATTTTATCCACTTATCTGGTATCTGAAAGCTGTTAGAAAAATCTCAGAAACATATATTACTTTATTTTCTGCTTTCTTTTTTTTATTTTTTCATAGATTTCTTATTTACCTTGATATTTATTTATCCCCTTCCTCTTTTAAATCTATGATTTTGTATTTGTGTGTGTGTGTGTGTGTGTGTTCACATGTGGTGAGGAGTAGGTGGTATTTTCTTACGCTGTGTGTCTAGTGTAATTTATAGGCATCATTTCCAAGAACTGTGTCTCTAATGCTTCCATGGAGAAAAGAGAGAAATAGAAAAAAATGCAATGGTAATTTTTGTCTTTTGTTAAAATTCTTGGTAAAAGATTCTGTCAGTTGTAAGGATAGAACTTTTGGTTTTATAGTCATTTGTAACTGCTCATTCAAAACGGTTCCCCTCCCTCTTAAAGTGGATCAAATTATATATCTATATCTACATAAATTAATCTATCTATCTATCTATCTATCTATCTATCTATCTATCTATCTATCTATCTATCTATCGATCGATCTCTTTCATTAACAACAATAGTGACTTCATATTGATGGGCCATTTCATAGTTTATAAAACATTTACATATAAATTTGAACTTAATACTCCAAAATACTTTGCATGGTATAAAAAGCCCTGAAGACCCAGCAAGGATTTGTATGTCTTCTCTCAATGTAGGCACAACCTATAAACAATTCAATATAATAATCATCATCATTTACAACATTTTAATTGTCACAAGGATTGTGTTCTTTGTCATTGACAGGATTGCAAATTACTTTACACATGATATCTAGTTTCGTTCTCAAACTACAGAAAATAGTTTTCATAGTATCCCTTTGAAGATGAAGCAACTGAATACCAGGGAAATGAAGTGTTAAAACACATGAATAATACGCATTGAAGCTAGATCTTGGAGGAGACTAGAGATATTACCCAGTTTAATTTCTCATTTTTTAGAAGAGGAAACTGAGGTCAGAGAAGTTTAATATTGAGCCCAAATTCACATAATAATGATAGTCAATGTTTATTTTGATTTTTCAGCGTGCATTTAATCAGGCCGAAGAATTGATATGATGGGAAATCTGTTCAATGAAAACAACCCTGCAGAAGATTAGCACCCTAAAATGGTGAAAGGTCTAAAGGCGGAATGGACATTTTTTGAAAGAAATGGCTTCTCATTCACTAGTGGTCTTCACCCTAAAGCTGGAAGATTAATTATTAAGGTTGTTGTAGGGCAGAGGTATCAGACACATGGGACATGCATTCCATGTGTCGACCAACAAACCTGACTGTGGCCCAAACCAGATTAAACGGTAATTGGAAAATATTTGACAAAATAAAATAAAATAAAACCTGACTACTAATACCTTTTAAAATGTCAGTAAGAAACCCATATGGATGCTTATTTTGAATTACTAGCCCATATTTCAATTTGATTTAACACCACAATTATAGAGTATATTCTCCCTTGGATATGGGTTTACTTAGGTAAGTGTTACAGTGGATAAAGTATGGAACCTAGAGTCAGGAAGAACTGAGTTCAAAAACAGCGTCATATAATTATTAACTGTGAGAGGCTGGGCAAGTCACTTAACATTTGCCTCATTTTCCTCATTGGAAAACTGAGTTCAAGAAGTAAACAGCAAAGCACTCCAATATGTTTGCGAAGAAAATTCGAAAAGTAGTCATGAAAACTCAGATACAGCTGAAACAATTTTAAAACAACAAAAATATACCCTCTGAGGTCCCTTCCAACACTAACATCCTATTTTTTCTCCTGTCAACTAAAGTCGCTCAGCTATGAGTAGCACAAACAAATAGAAGGCGATATGACGGTCATTTGTGGCAGTACAGTAGATTCCTACACCTTGTTTTTACGCCACACAAACCCACTGCATTGTGAGAGTGAATTAACGGAGCTGGATCCAGTTTTCAAATATGCCTAGAGTGAGTGTAATAATTTCTGCAAATGTAAAATTTTCTCAACATTTTTTTCGTCCTTTATAGTTTATTTTCTACCCTTCAAACATGGAAAGAATTTTCACAGTAAAGTACAACAACCTATGAATGTATAAATTAATATTTGGGCTCTTCCTGCAATAGTAAGAATGTGTTTCTTTACTTCTTTATACAATGTATTTATTATGAAATGATGGATTGAAATATTTTTCTCAGATTGATTTTTCCTAGGAAATAGTAGAACTGGGGAATGCAAACATTTATGAGGTAACAAACATCACTTAAGTTGAAGGAATTGATAGTTTCAATTAATATACATAAACAATGAATTAACACCTTTGACAAATAATTTTAAAATCATGTTTAAATATTTCATAACTGTTTATATATTAAGAATAAGTTCCCTCAAAATAAGTTAGATCTGACATTTTTCCTAAGCTAATTCAAGCTATTCCTGAACAAGTGACTCTTCAAAAATATACACTATCCATTGATATCTAGCATCGATAGATTATTATTAGGGTGAATCACTTATGTTAATAGACACGCAGCTTTACTTTTGGACAGATTAACTTTAGGAAAAATAATTCATTACATTGTGGTTAAACTCTTTTTTTAAATATACATATGTGCATTATGTGTATACATTATGTATATCTAAAAGTACACAAATAAGCACATATACCTGAAAGTATAAGTGAATATGTGCATGTTTGTGTGACATACTACCTGTATGTACTTGTGTGTATATATTATGCATGTGTGTGAATACTGTTCTATCTGAGAGCCTGTCACATATTTGAATACAGTAATCATGGCTTGCCAAAGTCCTCTTCTCCAGGGTAAGTACCCACTATTAATTCTAGTCACCCTACTAGTATGACCTCAGATTGCATTCTCAATTTATTTCAACATTCTAGACATTCCTGAGGTATTGATTTTGACAAAAATAAGAAAATTACCACAACAGTAATAAATGAGATATTTTGCATGAATATGCATTTATTAAAATATATTTCTTCTGATTTCATATGCAGAACTAAATCCTGAATTTAAAGTACCAAAACAAAAATGAAGACTCAGGGCAACATCACAGAATTCATTCTCTATGGACATTCTTATGACCAGAACATACAGATATTTCCTTTTATCTTCTTCTTATTCTGTTACATCAGTCTCCTCATAGGAAACCTCATAATCTCATCTCTATCTGTTGCAGTCCTCTTTTCCACCAACCAATGTACTATTTCCTCAGTCACTTGCCTTCTATGGATATCTTCTTTACTTCCAGTGTTACATCAAAGGGATCTTTTAACTGAGAGAAAAATCTGCTATGATTTTTCTGTGTTCCAAATCTTCAGTGTCCACCTCTTTGGCAGTATAGAGGTTTTCCTCCTGACTGCAATGGCCTTTGACCACTATGTTGCCATCTGTAAACCTCTCCACTACATGGTCATCATGAACAGAAAGAAATGTAACCTTCTTGTTTTAGTGTCTTGGCCTGGTGCGGCTGCTCACTCCTTCCCTCAGTTGTCCATGACTCAAGTTGGCCATCTGTGGCCCCAGCGTAATTGATTGATATTACTGTGACATCTTCCTATGGCTGAAAATTTCCTGCACGGATACTTACACCACTGGTCTTCTTGTTGTCATTAATACAGGGATAATTGCTTTGGGAATTTTTGTGATCTTACTCGTTTCTTATGACATTATATTATGGACCCTATGCACATATTCAGTAGCAGGGCGCCGGAAAGCTCTGTCCAACTGTGGGTCTCATTTCACACGGGTTGTCTTGTTTTTTGTACTTGCAATTTTTCCTACCTTCGACCTCCCGCCACCTATCCAGAGGATAAAGTGTTTGCTCTATTTTGTACCATCATTGTTCCAATGTTTGACCCCACTATCTGTACTCTGAGAAATACTGAGATGAAAAATGCCATGAGAAAGATGTGGTTTCCAAAGATGTTTGAGAAAGTCTAAATGAGTTACATTAATTTGTCTATTGTGATATTTCGTGGAAAGAAGTAAGTGGTTTGATATTCAAATGTGATTTTAGGATGCAGCGCTTCCAGGAAAGGCCATACTTCAATACTTGAGTGCAGGCAGGGCGATAGTCATGACTGTAGTGTTGAAAAGACAAATCATTTAGCTAGTGAGATAAGTTAATTATGAATATCAAGGTTTTGTTCTGTCCATACTTTTCATAATCTCTCACGTCATATGTTTTTGAAATATTTATTACATCTCAATTTTTTGTTCACGATAGGAGCCTTTTTATATCACCTTCAATAAGTCATAATTGTGCGTGTATGCACAGATATATACATGAATATTATACATATATATGGATACATATATAATCTTCCATTAAAAGTAACCCCGAGAATCAAAGGAAAAAAAATTATCTTTTCCCAATTATTTTGTGGTTTAATAAATTTCGAACTTTACCATGAACTCTTTACACTCACTCTGAGAAAGAGAGAGAGAGAGAGAGAGAGAGAGAGAGAGAGAGAGAGAGAGAGAGAGAGAGAGAGAGACAGAGACAGAGACAGAGACAGAAAGACAGAGAGAATCACGAATTATGTGATGCAATCTTTTTTTGGGCTTTTCTTAATCTTTCCTGTGGATGGTGTATAATCTAGGCTGAATCCAGTACTTGATTTTGAAATAGCGGCCATTCAGAAACATCTTGAATTTCTCAGGAGATTAGCGGGAAATTATTAGTGGAGGAGAGTTATTTGAAAGCTGACTTTCCAAAATGATCAGTGTACATCACTGAAGAAGATGAGGGCAGTGAGATGGAGCAGTATAGTGATGGGGCCTGAAGTGCGGAAGAACTGACTCAGATACTTATTAGCTATGTGACCTTCAGTAAGCCACTTCACCCTGTTTGTCTTATTTTCCTCATCTGTAAAATGAGCTGGAGAAGGAAATGTAAAGGAATCGAGTATTTTTGCCAAGAAAACTGAAATTGGGGTGACACACAAAAACCAGACATTATTGAAAAATGACTAAACAACAATAACAGATGAAGTTTCTGTGACAATAAGTGATGCAAGCACAGAAGCTTTGTGGGAAGTTTATTTTTACTGGCATCAAAAGGGAGCCAACATTATTTTTTCCAAAATTCTCAATCGTGTTTGCAAGGGTTATGTAAGTCAATTTTTGCTGTACATGGAGCACTGGACTTGAATCGTGTTTGCATTTAGCCTCTGATTCTTAACACCACTGACTTTAACCTCTCTGGGCCTCATGTACTGAATATGGTAAATTACAGACTAGATAATCACATGATTACATTACTGCTTTAGATCTAGGATGATATTGTAGGGGTTTTTAACTCTTTCGTGTCCATCATTGCCTTTTACCGACAGTTTATACAAGCCTATGAACTCTTCAGAATAAGGCTTTATAAGGCATTAAATAAAATTTAATAGATTTAAACATCATATTAAAATAATTATAAAAGTGTTTTATGTGGTGAAATCAATGTGTTTTATCATACGAGATAATATATTTGAATGCAGCCAAATTAAAGCTAAATTTTATTTTTTCAAGGAGTGTGAAGGTTTGTGTTGAATATCCAGGAATAGCATACAAAACTGTGGCACCATATTTGACCAGGAAACAAGAGAATCTTGGCAGTCCGCTAAGCAGATTTGTTTTAATTTTCTTGATATAAATATTGAAATTCACAATTCAGTGATATATAAATTAATATAACATAAATGTATGTACATACACACACGCATATGTATATATATATATATATATATAATATCTCTGTGTATGTATACACACACACAACAAGAGACAAGGAGAGACAGAGAGACAGGAGGGGGGGCGGGGGGAGAGAGAGAGAGAGATGCAAAGCTTTCATAACCTTCACTGACAATGTGTAAAATGGTTTCTCTCTAGTAAAAACATATTTGGACAAAACTTTCTAAATTCGACAATTAAAATGTGTTTTTTCTTTGTTCATTTTGGTCCAAAGTTAAAGGCATTCTTTTATTTTTTTAATTAAAGGTAGTTTATGTAAAAAAGAAAATAACTGTACATTTATGAATCAACTTTAGTGCCATCAAAAATTAGACAATTTTTTCAAGGTATCTGAAGTTTCTTGTTGTCATAGATTTCTCTTTTTAAAGAATTTGACAGAAGAAATTCTATTCCCTCTTCTACGTGGAAGTTTCTTCCTGGCACTTGAAATTTTGTAAAGATTTGGGCACTTTTTTCGTTTTCATAACAGAAGGTCAGCACAATTATATACTTTTTCTTCAGCATTGTTAAAACTGAATTCTGGCCCTTGCTTTGAAGTATTTATCTAATTCATGTGGTTAAAAATATTTACCAATCACACCAAATAATGGATAAAATACTTCTTTTAAAAACGGTCCTGGTGACTTCGTTTTCTTTCAGAAATCATCCCATTAGTTTGAACAACTTCAAGTTATCTTAAAAGACAGTGAAGTTCTATATAGTTGAATACACACACGCACAGACACAAACACAAACACAGATACAAACACACTCATGCACACACACACGCATTTCTTGCAAAATCTATTAAAAATTCCGTGGTCCTATCATAAGCATCATCAGTGTTTACGGCAGCAAGTTTTTGTGTTAATAAAGTTTGTTACTGAAGGATTTTAAATGACAAAAAGAATTATTCATGTTGTACAAGTTCTCCGAAGTTTTATTTGTCTAAATGATTTTTGGGAGCTCCTGCAAACTCATAGGTTATCACAGTAGATCACGAGTCTTTTGATCTATAAGACTATGGCAATTATTCCTTGTGGAGTAACACAGCTTTCTGTGCCTTCCTGGAAATATTCGCATTTCCTACATTGTTTGCAGTTTTCTTAAAATTCTTTCAAAATATATATTATTTTTCAAAGAATTATAATGGAAGGGTACTTCCTGTAGCATTGGGTCATTAGATTGTAAGGTTATCAAGAACAGGGACTATCTTTTGTCTCTTTGCTCTTCCCATAGTTTAGTACAATGCCTGCATATAGCAATTTTCTTTTAAATGTTGATTGACTGATTGACATTGATGAAACCATTTTGTGCATGCAAGCTTTTGCTTTGTAACAGTGTACAAAAAATGAAATCTAAAAAAAAAAACATAAAAAAGACCTCTGTATTCAAATAATTTCTAGGACTTATGCTGCCAATATCACTGGACTGCCTGTTAAGATGAAGAAAGAATTTTTAAACACAATTTTGTACAGGAAACCTTTTTATTATTGATATTTTTTCATTTTTATACTTTGTTTTACTTTTTTGAATCAAACTATTCAATGGTATATCTATCTTTTTTTCATATAACTGGCTACAAATTTTATTAACAGTGAAATTTCTATATAATTTCAGTTAGAGAGATTGCTGTAAAAATAGATGAGTCAAACACTATGATAAAATAAATTTCTTCAGTTTAATAAATGCTATTTAATAAATGTGTATGGTAATTCAAAGGTAATTATATGATCAATTAAAGATATGTTGAAAATTTAGCAACTTGTAGTGAAATAGCAGAATATGCCTAATTCAAATGGAATTGATTTCCCTTAGAATTAGAGGTGTGGATAAATAATGTAAAGTAATCATTAGCAGGTGGAAAGTAAATTTATCACCCAACATAATCTACTCATGGGAGTATCTGACTTCTTAACCCTATTACATCTTTAACATAAAGTAGTATATAAGGTTCATAGAATTTAAAAACATTAAAACTGTGTATTATTTAATCAAAATAAAAATTAACTGATATGTAAATTTGAATTATTTTTATCAGGGATCATTTTCATCTGGAATCATTTTTTATGAAGAGGTTGGTTCCACCAATCTCAGTAAGCTCCACCTTTCATAATCATTTCTTGACTTCCTATAGTGTTTGGATGATTGCTGGTGTTCCACATTTTTATTTCCTTTCTTGGCATACCTTCTCATTCTTTTACTGATTATATATCTCAGGTCCACTCCTTGTCCCCATATTTTTTCTTTCATACTCACACCCTCATGGAAATCATTCTGTCTTATTTCCACCAAGTCTCCACTGAGTTCTCCTAAATCTATGTCATTAGTCCTAATCTCTCATCCAAAATTTTTCTTATATTTCCGTGAGTGGTTTTCTGAATCTCCTTTATTAAAACACAGCTTAAAATTAGAACACAGTTTTATCTCCCTACAAAAAGTTTTTCCTGTTTTCAATTATTATTAAGGTTACCATTATTAAAATTAAGACGACTACTACTTTGAAATATTGCCAAATTTTTGAGGGGTTTTCCTGGTAAGGAAATGCATGAATATGTGCGCAAACACTTTGGACAAATCATTTTTTTTCTCTTCAACAAGTTCCTCCATCTGTGAAACAATAAAGATAATGATGATCATAGTGACGATGATGATGATGATTGGATTTATGCCTTTATTGACAAATAGATCTCCAAAGTAAGGATAGTGCCTGTAGCAATTCATTTTGGCAACTCCTTTGTAACACACAATTTTAGAGAATTTTTGGATCCCTAAGACGTAAAATGATTTATCTAGGGTCATAGGAAAAGTATATTTCATTGCTGGGACATGAACCTAAGTCTTCCTGTATTCATGGTAACCATTTTCCTAATCTTTATCCAATGAAAGCTTACATTTATGTGCTATATTAAATTGAAATGAGTATTCACTTCATATTCAATCATGTGATCTTCATAAAAACTTCACAATAACTCTCTTAAGTAGGTTCCATTATTTCCAATTCACTTCTCAGAAAATTTGAGATATAAATGCTAAATCAAAAGTGACATGGGATTCAAAGCAGACATAGATAGTCATCAGTGAAATAGGCAATATGATTTGTTTCCTTAGAGTAAAAGTTGTCATTTATATATCACTATAAAGTCTGTGAAGTACCTAATATAATCTTATTTAAGCATTGGTGAAACTGTGATGTAGATTTTCTATTTATAATTCTCTACATTTTGCAGATAAGAAACTTGAGCCTTACAGGGGAAAAGTGATTTGACGATGATCCCACAAACTAAAATTGTCAGAAGAAATTGAAGCCAAATCTTTCGACTCCGAGGTCAGTTTTCTATCTGTTATCATGTGCTGTTTTTAGGCTTACCAAAATCTAGAGGATAGTTTCTTTTTTTATCCTGCGATATCACTCCCTGTACATATTACTGCAGGTACTCTTTCCATTTACATGTATTTCATTATCAAAAAGCAAACAAAAATGGTAGTGAAAGAAAATAAAGTTGCAAAGAAAAGAATACATTTATCGAGACTACATGAGATAATTCACAGCATTTTCGAATCATGTTATTTTGGGAGACTCAATTTAGGGTTATTTTCTTCTCTCTAACTTCTTCGCATGCGAAAGGCAAGATGCTCTTAGGGTGTCACTTCCTACTTTTTCTGGTACATTTATAGATTTCAAATATTCCTTCATGTAAATATTGTTGATATTCTAGTGTCTATGGATGAAAATAATACGGAAAAAAATTCCCAAATAAACTAATTGTCTACCGTCAGTCAAACAACATTCTTGTTATTGTGATTTTTAAACTGTGAAATTTCCTGCAAGAGTGATTTTCTTTGGTATTTTTTTTGTTTTCTTATTTTGAAAGGTTGAAGTTTCACCACCTCTACCTTCTATACCACCATCATTTTGATAAGGAATGGATGAACAACAGTCCTGCTTAATGTGGTGAACATTGTTAACGATGAAGCCAGTCTTTTTCATATACAACAAGCAAACTCATAGGAATTAAGAAAACTTTCCCAGAAATAGTTTTGGGATTAAATTTCCCTGCTTATTTCTTACTGCTTTGCTGCATTTTACGATAACTGATACAATAACTGCCCTCAAAAAGTAATAGAAATACAATTTACCTATGAATGCAGGAAGGCGAAATTTATTACCATATATTCTGAAAAGGAACTAACTGGATTTTTTGTAATAAAAAAAAAATTCCCCAACTCATGGTAGGGTGTGTGAAGGCACTGTATTTAAGCAAGATTGGCAATGCAACCATTGTGAATACTCATCTCTGCTCAATCCTATTTAATAATATGTTATTGTAGTGTAACAGATTGTAGATGTAAAAGAGGAATAAATATGTAGCCTTGTGACAGAGAAGCATGCGGGATAAAGTCTTCTGAGAAGGCCACAGATAGTTGTTCCACTCTGTGAGCCCTTGTTCTTTAATTTGAGGTGACTGATATTTACCAGGAAATAAAACAAGAAGGATCTGTTTCTATAATCTTTAAATGGTGTATTCAATATATTGCATTGGTATCCCAAATGGTAAGAATATTAGGAAATAGACAAAAGACCACTTAGTTACTAGATTCAAGCCCGACCTAACAGTGGACCACAATCAAATAAACCCTGCTATTGTTCCTGGATGGAGAGTGTCATGGTACTCCTCTAAGACCTCACTTGCTATATGAAACTTTTTGAAAAACAGTGTCCTTCCTTGACTATCATTCTAATATTTATGTTATCACCAATATCAATATGTAAACTTCTTGAATAAAGGGACAGACTGGGGAGAGGGGGTTCACATTCACATCTCCATTACTGAGCTCATATAGGAAATACACATAGTACTCACTATATGTGTTTACCTAAAACAAGAAATCTATAAAGTGTTTCAAAAGAACTGTAATCCAATTAACTTTTTCATTTATTACCAAATAGAAAATAATGCTATGCTTTTAAAAATAATATTTCATCCTCACAATTTCATGAAAAATGCTCAATTCTTCACCAAGATCCAATTTGTGGATATAAGGGAGGGAAAGAAATTGAAACTCATATATTTAAATTAAATAATATTTATCTGGACCACACCTTCTGCATAGAATTTTTAATTCCTGATTTTCTCTGTGTGTAAATGAGAGAATTCAAAATAGGTCCAATCACTATATAAAATAGGATTTTTTTTTCATTATTGCCAGCTCTGGGTAGAGGAGATATGTGGAGATACAGGGCACAAAGAAAGGGACCACAGCCATGATGTGGGAAGAATAAGTTGAGGGAGCTTTTCTTTTACTTTCTGATGAATATATCCGAAGGGTTTACAATATGGCAATATAAGATAACACCAAAACCCAAAAGGTGGCTACCTTCCCAGTATTTGCAATGACTAAGCAATTAACATTTGTGTCCATGCAATCCAGTAGCAGGAGGGATTTCACATTATATATATATATATATATATATATTGATCACTATATATATATATATATATATATATATATATATATATATATATATATATATATATATATATATATAGTGATCAATCTGGTTAGGACAAAAGAATGGTAAGGTAAGAATCATGTGAAGGTGGGCCACAACCCAGGCCAGAAGAATTAATGTTACATCTTTTCTGGTTCACAATTATGAGGTAGTGTAATAGCTTACAGATGACAGTGTAATTATCAAAGGCCAGAGACACCAGGATGAACATCTCAACACCACTCAGTCAATGATCACTGAAGACCTGAGTCATACAGCTATTGCGGGACATAGTTATTCTTTTCACAGCTATGTCCCTGATCAGCCTGGGTATGTTGGTAGATGTGTAACCCAAATCTGTAAGAGGCAAATGACGGAGAAAATAGTACATAGGTGGTTGAATCAAATAGCTATACGAAATGGTAACGAAGGTGACAAAGTTCCCCAAAAGTATTACGAAATAACATAGAAAGAAGAAAATAAGACTTAAAATATTAATTTCCTTATTTGTGAACAGGCCCAAGAAAACAAGGTCAATGACATTGGTCTGAATTTGATGTACTTGGAGTATGTGATGATTCTGCAGGGGGAAAATATCTGAAATCATACAGAACATCGCACTTACCTTTCCATTTCATTGGAATCAAGGTTATTATGAACAAATAAAAACTATCCATGATATTTTTAGATCAAGGTCACCATCTTGTTTTAAATTTATCAAGAAAGGGATGTTTTCTACAATTAAATGCATGATCCATTATCTTTTTTCATGATTTAAACTTATTTTTTTCTATTCCTTCAAACATTCAAGACAACATTCAACGGCAAGGTCAGTTTAAAATTCTGCAAAATGGGGTAACAATTCAGTATAAATGAAATCTTTCCCCAGTGATATTCATTATACAAGGTGAATCAAAACATAACTGAATTTACTATAACTACTGAGGAAAACATAATAAATTTAAAGTATAGGTATTTCACCTTACAAGATGAATTAGAGTCAAATACAGTTATTAATTAGTGAAAATATAGGTTACAAAAATAAAATATGATTAAAAATGACACGTTCCCAAAAGAAAATTAACTGAAAACCAATTATCAGGGTCAAAGAGGCTATTAAAATCTTTAAAAAGTAGAGAGAAATTTTGCAAACAAGAACAGCAAGAAAGCCCACAAAGAATAGCAAAATAAGAACAGAGCAGAAATTAAATAGGCAACACAAGATTTTTTGAAACACTATGAAAGGAACTCTAAGAATGCTTAAAAATATTATTGTCGTTTCTGAAAGGAAATCATGGATTGAGGAACCAATAGGACCATTTGATGATTATAAGGGAGACGTGGTGTAGATAATTTTGGTCAGCTCGTACTGAACAGATATGTGATCAAACTGGAGCTGTGAGAAAGAGTTAATTAAAGAAAGTAGCATCCTTTTTTTCATCCTCCAGTCTATTTACAATTTTTCACTCTGCTTATGCTTTTCCCCTTGTATTTTCTGGATCTTTTTCTCCTTTTTTTCTGATTCTCCTCACCTCTGGTCTCCAAATGATTTATCATCTCTCTCTCTCTCTCTCTCTCTCTCTCTCTCTCTCTCTCTCTCTCTCTCTCTCTCTCTCTCCTTATCTTTTATTCCACTCTTATCCTTGCTGCCTTCTTTCTTTTTCACCCCATTACAATGTCTAGTGTGACTTTGGAAATACATCAGAATATTTCTAAATTTCAGTATTCTCATTTACAAAACTGTTAGTAATGACTTCCTGGCCTATCTCACTTTTTTATGAGTGTCAGATAATATGGAATAGGAGAAAGGGCTTTAGTAAATACAATTCATTGTTGTAATGTTTATCACTCTACAGAAACAATGTCACCCTAATCGCCAACCATGGGCAAATGATGCAGAAAAGAATAAACTGGAACATAAAGAGAATACAATAGCTCACATTTTCTTAGTATTTCTATATTTACAATGCACTGTCCTCTCAAATTCTTGATGAAGTAATCAGTGTAACCTATTCACTCCTCAGGGCAAAATCTTTTTCATCCACTCTAGTAATGAAATTTGATATGTTCCTGGAGAAAACCTATACAACTGTGAAAGCAAGTATATTTTAAGAGAAGATGATAGTACTGAAAATGCAAATTGGGAGAAGTTTGTAGAAGCGTAGTTGATTACAAAGTGGTGTATGTGCATATGTTCATGTGTGTTTGTATGAATGTATGTACGTGTTTCCTTAATCAATTTGGCTCCTCGCCAAGTTAGGAATAAAATAAGTATAAAAATGGGCATTCAGGTTTAGTATCAGGGTGCTTAACATACCACATTAAGATTAAAGAGGGAGATATATATGGAGATAATGAATATATCTGAATGTGGGAGGAAAATCTTAAATTTGTCCTATATCAAAGTCAAATACATACCTGAATATTGTTAACTCATAAACATTCAAGACTTGGACGGCGAATCAAGGATTCCTACTAGGGAAAACAATCCTGGCAAATATAAATGAATGAAAAATCCCAAAAGTAGGTGTGATGCATGTATATTTTGTAACAAAGTTCTTTCTTGTACTAGAAGGAAGTGGCTTTTCACAAAATGAATATCATTTTGTACACATTCTTTTCTTCCCTCGTTTGGAATCTAAAGAACAAGCCGTCATACCAGCTATACATATCTACACACACAAACACACACATATAAATATTATATATATATATGTACATATATATATATATATATATATATATATATATATATATATATGTTTACATTAAGCATTTCAACTAAATTATCCTCCAGGGACACCTTATTGAACACTCTCTGAATTTAAAGGTTTATGAGTGACACATGGATAAACTCCCAGAGACATGTCTAAGACTTCAAGGAGCACATTTTATAGTTAGAAGTTACATTTTGGTACTAATAGAGATCACTTAAAAAAAAAAAAACTTTCCAAGGTTCTTTCATTAACACATATCATTAGCCCTCGTTTTGTCAGTGAGTTACCCTTTGTATCTTATTCCCTTTTTTCTCACTCCAATTAACTTATGATAATTTTCTATAACTCTACTATATATTCACTTATCCTCAGGATGATTTCTTTCTGATGGGCATCAAGGGAAGAGGGGCTATAGAATATGTAAAACACTGATTGTCCCTAGTATTTGAGTTCTCCTCAATAATATGTTTCACTCACATGGAGACAGAATGTAGTATTTTTAAGTAATCATAATTTTACCCCTAAAAAATCTGACTGGGATTCTTGCAAACCTAGAGAGATTACTCACTGTTTTGATTTCCCATGAAGGCTTTCTTATAAAATTAAATTGCCTTTCTTTGTCCTCATTTTCCTAAATATCTGCAGCCTTTGATAGTGTTGAACATTTCCCTAATGCTACCTCTGCTTTGTTTCTATGACAACACGCTATTCTCCTTTTACTTTGCTTTCTTACACTAGCATCCTTTTTTACATTTATGGATTCATCAAATCTTCCAATTCATGACATCTTAAAATCAATGTTTCCCAAAGTTTCCATCTAATTTCACCTTGCTTTGTGCTATCTTCCTTGTCAATATAATTTTTCTCATTAAGTTCAAATATCCATTTCTTTGTGGATGAGCTCTATCCTACCATTTACTAATATTTATCTATTACACATATAGCACGAATTTTTAGAAATACACAATTTATTTCTCTTTCAGTGCTCAACATTCACTTCCACGGGAATTTGAATTCAAAATTTTCTTCCCATCTCTCCCGACACTCTGCCCCAGGACATCATGCACCCCATCCACCCCTTCTTCCAGTCTGTCCTCCCTTCTAAAACTCACCATTCTTCCATCCCCCTTCCTCTCTATTTTCCTGTAGGGAAAAAATCGATTTCCATACCCCATTGCATGCATATCTTAATTTCCAGTTGCACCCTAAAACAATTTTTGACATTCATTTGTAAAACGTTGAGTTTCATATTCTCTCCCTCTATCCCCACCCACCTACACTGAGAAAACAAGCAATTCCATACACCTCATACATATGTAAAAATGCAAAGTGCTTCCATAACTAGTTATGTTGTAAAAGACTATCCACATTTCCTTCTGTCCTATCCTACCCTCTATTTATTCCATTCACTACCCTTATCTGTCTCCCAACAATAGTGTTCTCTTCTGATGATCCCTTTCCCCAAATTGCTGTCCCTTCTATCATCTTCCCTCTTGTATCTCCTTCCCCCTTGCCTTCCTGATGGATGAAATAGATTTACATATACAGTGGAGGGTGTGTTATTCCCCCCTTAAGCCAAATCCCATGAGGGCAAGGCTCAATTATTTCCTTTCATCTTCTCCAACTTCCTCTCCATTATAAAAACTCTTTCTTGCCTCTTTTATGTGAGATGATTTGCTACATTCTCACTCTCCCTTTCTCTTACTCCTAGTACCTTCTAATCAAGTAAATTTTATTTTTTTCAGAAATTCTCCCTTCATATTCAGCTCACCCTGTGCTCTCTATAGATGTGTGTGTAGGTGTGTGTGTGTCTGTGTCTGTGTGTGTGTATATATATATATATATATATATATGTGTGTGTGTGTGTGTGTGTTTGTGCTTGTATGTACATATGTACTATATATGTGTGTGCGTCTGTGTGTGTGTGTGTGTGTGTGTGTGTGTATCAGCTAGGTGGTGCAGTGGATACGGAACCAGTGCAGGAGTCAGGAGGACCTGAGTTCAAATATCACTTCAGACACTTGACGCTCACTAGCTGTGTGAACTTGGGCAAGTCACTTAACCCCAATTTCCTCATCCTGGGTCGTCTCCAATCTTCCTGATGAATATCTGGTCACGGGATTCAGATGGCTCTGGAGGAGATGTGAGACTGGTAACCTGCACAGCCTGCCCTCACTCAAAACAAAGTCAAGTTCAAGTTATGCCATTATTTCTCTGATGGCATGATCTTCTTCAGCAGCGAAGGACAAGCACACATACACAAAAAGACTTACAATGATGTACAATACAACATTATTTCTTTTCAAGTGATTAAGTATGTCAGGGGGGAAATAGAAGGGGTGTGGTGAGTATTTAGTAGACTTCCCCATTTACATGCTTAGTTGTTTTGAAAGAAGCCAAAGAATACTCCTCTTTTAATCTATGTGGTTCTTCTAAACCCATTATGATAAATCAATTTCTCCCCCTATTTACAGTGACTGCTAGAAGGAGCATAGAAGTCTGTCTTACTGAGAAAAGTCTGTAATGGGATGACATCGAGTGTATGCTACTGTATAGCATGTAGTTTGCCTTTAGGTACATGATTTAACCTCTCTAAGTCTCATATTTTACAAAAAGGGAATCATAGTAGATATCTGACACATCACAGACTCCTGGTAATAGACCAGATAATATTTGACAGTGAATTTTGAAATACATCAAGCACTGTCCCACTGTAAGTAATCAATGTTAAAGTGAAACTATGTCATCGTAAGTGCCTCGTTTCTTGTCTTAAAAGTGTTTTAGAGAGTAACAAACTAATGCCTAAAAAATAATGATGGTTCCATAACATATAACAGCTTCAGATGGCATTTTCCTCATAACAACCCTTTTATCCATATCTTTTTTCACTCATATTTGTCCCCATGCGTCAGACTTGTGAAGTGAGGAAAGGGCTCAGTGACAGGAAATATGTTTGGGAAACGGAGTAAGGTAGATTTGAAGAGAAAGACCTTATAGAGAATGGGGTCTGCGGCTGTATTGAAATTGTTTGTTAGATATGTTATCTATGTTTATGAACTGGTACAGGACTCTCCCCCCCCAAAAAAAAAAAAACTACAGAGTTCTGCCGGCTTAATCTACAAAAATGACGATTTTGAAGGGAATGTATATAAATATACATTATCTAAAAGATAAAAATTACAGAGAGATTTCAGATAGAGGCCAATACTCTGAATAGGGTCTAAACAAGAGAGATTATAGTGGGACAGTTCCTTGTATAGAGCTAGTGGGGAACCTACAGTTTTGAGGCCACATATGGCCTTTTAGGTCCTCAAGTGTGGCCCTTTGGCTGAACCCAAACTTCAGAGTACAAATCTATTTAATGAAATTATTTATTCTGTCCAAGCAGGACTCAATTAAAACACTGCGCTTGTGGACCTAGAAAGTCACACATGGTCCCCTCCTCTGCAGACAATGTGTGTGCTTCCTTTAAATAAGTGTGAGAACACTTATCCTTTTTGTCATGTCATATTATTGAATTGTATTTAATTTTTAGTTTAATGACTGAGACTTTCTCTTCTTTTCTGCCAAGTGAATGTCTACATATCCATTTTGTGTCCACGAAGTACTTTGATTTAAAAATAAATAACAAGGAGAAAGGCGAGGAACTGATTTTTAAGAAATCCAGTGCTCCAAGTGCTATTAGTGGTACTTGCTCTGGTTGCTGTAGGGAATTCTCAGTGATGATCACTCACTTTCTGTGCATATGGGTAACTACATGAGATATAGTTTCAGAATTGTCTGAGTCCCTGAAAACTTTGGCGAATTCATTACCCAGATCTGCACAATTTGTCAGCACTGAGGCTTGATGCCATGTTTTCCTTGTTCTGAGTCCCGCCCCCGCTCCTCACTTAACCACATTGCCTTTCATTTTGTGTACGGTAGGTACTTCATGCAGTGTATACTTAAATATAGTGAGTACCTAATGTGTGGTTGTCTACACTAAAAACTTACATAAAAAAAGATAATCTGTGGTCTTAGAGATCTTGTATCCTAGTACCAAGAAACTACTCATAGAGTAGTGTTACCTAAGAAAGCGTACTTTGGTTTGGAGAGTTTTAGGAATATGTGCTTGAGTTACCACTCAGAATCAATATCTTGCATAATTGTTTTCCATCCTATTTCCAGAGCTTAAAAGCTTTTTTTCCAAATCTCCAGAAAAAACCTCAGATGGATGCTAGTTCAGGAATAAATTTTAATGAGTAAAGTAGGTCATGTTTTTTTGGCTCTAGCAGTTACAACAAGAGTAGACCATTAAACTCTTATATTTACGAAAATGGAATAAAATAGTGAATGATTTCCGACGTATCATTTCTCATAGTTTTAGACATTTTACTAGGGAACACTCACAATTGAGAAGCTAATGTTTTTTTTTTATCTTTATCTTGCTAGAAACTTGAATTTTGTTTCATTAAAATGTGTTTAAATTAAAACTACAAGGGATTTGATGTTTAGCAGAGAATTCAAAAAATGATGGTGGCTAACCTTCAATTTTACAAATCTGGGAATGAATCTCCCAGTGAGAAGTGACTTCTTCAATGTCACACATCTACCCATTGACAGAGTTGGATTCAATCTCAGGGTTTTAGAGTCCATATACAATGATCTATACTTTGAACACAAAATGGAATTTATCAAATGTTCCATAAAAAACAATTAATAGAAAACTGCCTATTGCTTTCAATTAGAAGGTGCTGTTATTTTTTAATGGATTACATCTGAGATGTGATTAGTTATCTTAATAGCATGCTCTCTTTATGTGAACTTTTAATTGGATAAAAATAAAAAAAGTCCAAATTACCATTTGTGTAAAAATTATGGAGATGTCTAAAAGTTCATTAGGTTAAATGTATTTCTCCCTATAGTCTAGGATTTCTTAGTCTTTTTATATACCACATAGTTCCTTGGCCATCTACTATAAATTTTGGAACCTTTTTCAGGATGCTGTTTGGAAATAATTGAAGAAATTTTTAAAATTAAAGATTAGTTGATATTTTCCCATTCAAATTCACGGATTCCATGATATTTACCCATTGCCTTTTTCAATGTACGTAAATTCAAATTTAAGAACACCTGCTCCAGTACAATGCCTCAAAATTCTGGATTCAGGAAGGTATCAAAACTAATCCTGTCTATTGTAAAAGTTCTTTTGTTATCTAATACAACTCTTAATCTCTCTTAGTCTCACTGTTCGTATCTAAAAATTAGGAGATAAAAATCACCTCTAATAAAAGGAAGTGAAAATCAGGTCAGACAATATATGATGAAGGGGTTTGAAAAGTGTCTGGTGCTATGTCAAAGTAATCATCCTAACTGAAATCTTGTCAAATAAAAGTCAGTCAGTCAATTCCAAGTTTACTCCCTAGTTGTTGTTGTTAGGGGAGTGGGAGTAAGTAGAAGAAATACTTTGGCACATTTTCTGGTTTTAACAGTCAGTTATTTGACAGAGTGGTAAAATAGGGAAGAAGGGAGTGAGCAGAATTATGAAATATGAGGTGTGAGGGGCCGTTGTGAGGGGCCGCCATCGGACCTCCTGGGTGGATAAGTGACGGCCAGGAGTCTATACCCGCCCTAACTGGCGGTCACGCGCTTGGCCCGTGACTTCCTCATTTTGGGCCCAAGGAAGGCTCGTGGACAAGGTACGGCATCGCCCTCGGGGAGGTACTGAAGGGGCTCCACACCAATCATGATGGGACATGACCAACTATGACCTTAGAAGGCAAAGTGTTGAGAGATGACCCGATCTTAAGACCCAATGCAGACGCAGGGCTAGAACCCGGAAAGGATAAGGAATATAAGGCAACGCCCTAGGGGGATCGGGGGGACTGGACTGATGTGAACTGCTGAATAAACACCCGCTTTGCTCTACCACCCTGGCTCGTGCTTGGTTTCCGCCTGAACTCCGATCCCCGGGGACGGGTCCAGAGACATCTGAAGCTGCGTGACGCAGAGTGAGGGGTTACTACCCACCGGGAGGGTCGGTCGGGGACCCAGTCGCCCGCGACATCTGGCGCCCGGAACAGGGACCCCCAACGCGGTGAGGTGAGTAACCCACCTACTCCCTGCAGGCAGGGGTAGAAGGGCCAAGCACCCGGGGATTGCCGAAGCGAAAGTAAAAAATTCGCGCGAGTCTCCCCGAAGGCAGAAATAGGATGGGACAAGCCCAGTCCGCAGGAGAAGTTAAGCCAGAGGATAAGGGATTCCTAGCTTGCCAAGTGTACAAACTCTGCAAGCAGAATGGGATAAAAATACACATAAGAGTGTGCCGAGATTGGGTCGAGAAAGTAATAACGATCAGTCCATGGGTAGAGCATACAGGAATTGATCCGACCCGTTGGCGACTGATAGGGCAACAGATGGCCTCATACCAAAAAGAGGACCCCTACTTCCTCAATCCCCAGGACTTTGTTATCTATGCAACGGTAGGCGCCTCACTAAACCCACAGCCGCCACCGTTATCACAGGAGTGTGGGGCCCAATTGGGGGAATCACTCTGTGGCTCCGGGGAGGAGGACGAGGATCTGCCCCCTGGGGAACCGCCTCCGCTGTATCCATGGAGAAGTCTGGGTAGAGTAGTTCGAGAGGCGAAAGGAGAGAGTCAGGAAGGGAGGAGGGAGCAGGATATGGGAAAAGACAAGGAACAAAACCTCGCCCGCAGAGAGGAGAGGGACCCCAAAAGAAATCACAGGACCTACAAAAAGAGGAAGTCCCAGAGCAGCAGAAAAATAGAGAAGCAGAAAAAAACCCCGGCCCAAATACGTTAGTGTCTTGAGGAAAAGCCTCCAGCAAGCTGCAGAGAACGGAGAGGAAGTAGATTGGGAAGGGGCCAATTTATTCCCCGTGTATGTTCAGCCAGGACAGGACGGACAGCCTCAAAGGGTGCATAGACAGCTGTCCTACAAATTCTTAAGAGACCTCAAAGAGGCCACCGCCAAATACGGCCCCGGGTCGGCCTTTGTAAAGAGACTCTTTACCACCTCCTCGGCTGTGGCGGCATGGCTCCCCTATGATTGGGAGGAGATGACGGCTGCTGTATTTGACCCCCCCCGTAGCCATGACATACCTGGCCCACGTGACCCGAGAGGCTCGCCGTTATGCCTCAGAAACACACTCTGCCAATGAAGACCTCTTTGTTAGCCAAATGATAGCATCTGGGGAATGGGAGACAATTGAACGGCAATTGACGTTCAGTGAGGACCTCCTGAGGGCCGTTCAGGTGGTGCACATAAGGGCTCTAGACAAGCTAGGAACTACTGGAGGCAGGTCCCTATCCAATTTAAAACAACGGCCAGGGGAGACCCCAGTCCAGTTCATCTCCAGAGTACAGGAAAGAATAGAAGGGCAATATGGGAAGTCAGAGACCGCAGTCCAGGTAACTCTACAGCTCATTAAAGATGGCTTGGGCCCCCAGCACCGAGGCATCCTTGCTACCCTACCACCAGATCCCACACTGCAGGAAATAATAGAAAGGTGCCTAGATGAGCCAGAAGACTCGACACGAGCCATGGCAGCCTTAACGGAACAGCTTGTCACCATGGCAGTGCAAGGAGTCCGACAGAAACAGTGCTACAATTGCGGCAAGGAAGGACACTTCCGTGCCGCTTGTAGAGCACCCCCTAGAGGAGGAAAGTGTTTCTCTTGCGGGAAGACGGGACATGTGTCCCGCGATTGCCCCCACAAGAAGGCACGGCAGGGATCCTCCCAGAACCAGGGAAACGGGGAAGCGGGACCCATGAGGGGGAGGTTGTCCCGCGTGGAATGAACCCCCGAGCAAATCCTTTCCGACCCAGAAATTAAAAAGTGAGATCTTCACCCTCCAGGGACAAAGTATAGCTCCCTGGACCACTGTCCCAATAAAAATCCACCCCTCTGATCACCCCCGGCTTGCAATTGGCACCCACAAACTCCCAGAGGTCATTGTACACACCAAGTATCTTGCCCCAAGAGATACAGAGACCTTTGTGACCAACCCTCACGCTTACCCAGTACCCCTGGGAGAGAGGAAAGAGATTGCTCAAGCCATCCCTCTTCCTTGGATGGACCCCAATTATTCCCCACAGCACTCCGACCCTTTCGTGGCCTGGTCAACCGCTATTACACCCCAACGACCCACACTGACCATCGAGGTCGAGGGAGTGCCCATAACGGGGATGATGGACACTGGGGCTGATGTGTCAGTTATCGCCGGTTCAAGCTGGCAGCCCCAATGGGACAAGGACACCGCCCCCCGACAGGTCTCGGGAGTTGGCGGGAACAGCGCCGCCGCTATCTCCACACGGCTATTACAGTGGACATGTGGGGAGGAGGAAGGGCGTTTTCACCCCCTCTGCATCTCTTCCCTCCCCATAACCTTGTGGGGCCCTGACATCCTCTCACAAATGCGTCTTATACTTACCAATGACCCTTTAAACTAATGAGGGCCACACTCCACCCCGAGAAACCTCACCCAGGAAAGATGATTTGGACCAGCACTCAACCAATTTGGGTGGAGCAGTGGCCCCTCGCCAAAGAAAAATTGCAAGCCCTAGAAAGCATAGTGCAAGAACTTTTGCAGGAGGGGCACATTGTGCCCTCCACCAGCCCCTATAATTCCCCAGTATTTTGCATAAAGAAAAAGTCTGGCAAGTGGAGAATGTTGATTGATCTCCGCCAGGTCAATTCGGCCTTACAACCTATGGGCGCCTTGCAGCCGGGTCTCCCGACACCAACCATGGTGCCAAGAGGGTGGGAAGTTATTATTGTAGATATAAAAGACTGCTTTTACAGCATTCCCCTTCACCCTGATGATGCCCCAAAGTTTGCCTTTTCTGTCCCCTCTATCAATTTCCAAAACCCAGCCGCACGCTTCCACTTCACTGCACTGCCCCAAGGGATGGCAAATAGTCCGACATTATGCCAAAAGTATGTTGCAGCCATCCTACACCCCTCTCGGAAGAAATTCCCTGAGGTTCAGATCATCCACTACATGGATGATATCCTAATTGCTCACCCACGAGCAAGACAGGCAGAAAAAGCCCTCAAAGACATCACAGAGAGACTCAGTGAGTACGGGCTCAAAATTGCCCCAGAAAAAATCCAAAGGGGCGATGACCTTAAATATCTTGGCCACAGGCTCCTAAACGATGAGATCCTTCGGCCTGTCCCCGACTTTGATCTCACCAAGGTCAAGACCCTCAATGATTTCCAAAAACTCGTTGGAGCCATACAGTGGCTCCGACCGACGCTTCCCCTTTCAGAGAAGGAGATGCAACCCCTTTATACCATTCTGTCAGGGGACCCAACCTTAAATTCACCGAGAGCTTGGACTCCTGAGGCAAGAAAAGTTATGGAACTAATTAGAGACAGGGCCAATATGCGAGTCCAAAGAATAGATCCCCAATATCCCCTAGCTGTGGCCATCCTCTCCCGTGGGGCCACCGGGGGGATTGCAGCAATCTTCCAGCAGTGGGGAGTTATAGAGTGGATCTACCCAGACAAAAAGAAAAAATGCATCCCCAATCACTTTGAGGAACAAGGGAGACTACTACTCAAGGCCAGCCTCAGAGCCAGGCAGATCTTTGGCCAACTTCCCGTTCTTTTTCTTAATATAACTCCCAGTTTGCTACAGGAACTTACCCAAGAGTATACCTCTTGGGCCATCTTAATTACCCAACATCAGCTAACAAGTGCAGCTTTGCCCAATGCTCTCCGGGGTTGGGATGCCTTACCTCTCTAGAGACCCCCACAGGTAATAGCTAATGAGCCGGTAGAAGGGATTAACGTCTTCACTGATGCCACCAAGCATCAGCGAGCCGCCGTATATATTCCAGCCAAGAATATCCTAAAAGTGGTAAGTACCCCTTACTCCTCCGCCCAAAAGAATGAGTTATTTGCCATTTATGCTGCGCTTCAATTATTACCCACCGAGCCCTTTAACCTCATAACTGATAGCATGTACTGCGCTCTAGCCATCCCCCAACTCCCTGGAGCAGACCTCACCACAACCACCTCCACTGTTTTTGATCTGCTAACTCGCACACACAATCTGCTCATAGTCAGGAAAGCACCTATCTATGTCCTTCATGTCAGGTCCCACACTTCTACAGCAGGCCCTCTCTATCAAGGCAATGCAGTTGCCGATCATGCCCTCACAGAAGTCACCCCAGAAACCCTAGGAGTGTTCTATAGCTCACCAGATCTTGCTCACCGCCACTTTCACCTCTCAGCCCGAACCTTACGGCACCTTTATGGTATCAACCGTGAGGAAGCACGCGATATTGTCCGAAGATGTTCCCATTGTGTCCCTTTCCGACCCCCACCCAGTGACCAGGCCTTCAATCCCCGTGGCCACGCTCCCAACGAAATCTGGCAAGTGGACGTGACACATTTTCAATCCTCGCTAATTCATGTGTCCGTCGACACCTTCTCAGGCTTCATCATGGCCACCCTACAGCCTGGGGAAAGTGCCAAATGCATCATCCAACACCTTTTGGAATGCGCAGCCACTGCAGGTCTCCCAGCCCTCATAAAAACTGATAATGGCCCGGGATACCGATCTAAAGCTTTCCAGACCTTTATTCAAGAAATGGGCCTCCAACACATCACTGGTATCCCTTACAACCCCACAGGGCAAGCCATAGTTGAGAGGGCAAATCAGACATTAAAAAGTATCTTACTAAAACAAAGAGGGGGGGTTCCGGGGAGGCTAACAAGAGTCCAATTAGCAAAAGCCACATTCACCGCCAACTTCCTCCAAGTGCGGGAAAACGGCCTAACACCGGCCATGAAATTTTTCACAACACCCCCAGCCGCTTCTAATCCAAAAAACCCGGCAGGGGCAGGACAGATGCCTAACTATCCAGAAAACGAGATGGTTTGGTGGAAGGATGAGGCTAATAATTGGCACGGCCCTCACCCCGTTGTCGTGAGAGGCAAAGGATACCTCTGTGTCTCCACAGGTACAGGGGAAGATGAAGGCAGAACAACGCAATGGGTGCCCACCAGATGGACCAGAGCAGCCGCTCCTGCTGACAACACGAAGGAAGCGGGGCCGGCGCAAGAGAAAGAACCGGACTCGGCAGGCTGCGGCTAGAGTAGTCAGGGAGGCCCTGCTCGCCCTCGCCCAGCTGCACCTGATGCTGTGGCCCGTCCCCAACACGCACGCACACGAAATTCGATGGGGCCTCCTAGCCGATTTCCCTTTCCCCATGCCCGTATCCCAGAATGCCACCCTATACCCGCGCCTTTTCACGACTAACGAAAGCCTTGATCTCTCTTACTACCCTTTCCAGGATGAGGAGGCTCCCACCCCTACATTTAACATCACCCTAAACGGTGCCCTCTGTTTTCGGCTAAACCTCACTAATGCGAACCCCTGCATAATCCTTGGTAATAAAACAGCGATCTGGCTAGGGAAGCCAATCAATGGCACCATGAATGGCACAGCCATAAAAGGCTCCTGGCCCCGGATTAACAATAGCACCGGGGACCTGCCTATCACTTTGGGCTCACGGAGACCTAAACAGCCCAGATGGGGACCCACCTGTAGAGGATCTAGGGAGGATAAGATACCGTGGACTGGCTGTCAGAACCCCACTAGCCAGACTTTGGGAGGAGAGTGGAGCTTCTCTCCTAATATAGCACCCCTTCACAATGAATCGGCTCCCAATAACCCTAAAGACTATTACGGAGGATCGAACCCCTTCCACACCTGGGTATTGTGCGGGCCCGGACGCGCCTGCATGGATCTTTCCCCCTTCTCAATGATACAGGGGGGATGTATCTATAACGGCACCTTCAAATACACATCCTCAGGCAATCCGGGCTACTTAGACAGGCTAAATAATACCCACAACTACTCCTTGCCCTTCGATCCTACCCCTGTATGGGGTGGGTGATGTGACATTTCCTGCTAATGTTTAAGGGTGTATCATACTAGGGAAGACCCTAGCCTGGGATTTTCTGACTTTAGGCATGCAGTGATGTATGTTGTACACTATATGAAATACTGAGCATAATGAAACTCATATATTTATTTCACGATATATTTTGCTTAAGGATGTTACTATGAATGTTATTTGTTACCTTTTTGAAACATGTTTAGTTTAGTGCTGCATAGAAAGTTCGCTATGCTGTGCTATCATACCCTTGAAATTATTCACAGTAGGAATCCTAAAGTGGCTAATATGACTGAAATTACAATAGCACTTAGTATTCCATTATATTCATGCACCACAACTTGTTTAGCCATTCCCCAATTAATGAACATTCACTCAATTTCCAATTCTTTGCCAGTAAAAAAAAAAAAATGAAAACAAAAACAAAATGAAACAAAAAAAAGCTGAAAATATTTTTGCACAGAAGGGCAATAATCCCTTTTTTATAATCTTTTTAGGATGCAGAACTATTAGTGTTATTTCTGGCTCAAAAGGCTATACAGAGGATGGGGTCAAATACCTGAGTAGAACGATGCACATACTCTAACTCTTCTCCCACAGCCCATAAAATACCCGTAAAAATGACTCTTAAGGAATTCTAGAGCAGCAGAAGCCAGAAAAAGAGAGAGTGAAGGAAATTCCCAGCCAAGAGTAACCTGGAGGGCTGACAGGAAGGTTCTGTCACATGGAGCACAGAGAAATGTGCAGCCCAGCCTTAGCCACGTGACCCCAGAAAGAACAGGACTGGAACAGGCCTCAAGGATTAGAATCCTCAGCAGCACCACAGGCTCTCAGATCCCTCAACCCACAAACACCAAAAAATACTTCAAAGGGCAGTGAGAGGGCTTTTTCAACTGCGTGAGAAGGGAGGAAGGTCCTCTCCTAGCCCCAGCCTCAGGTGGCAGCAGATGAGGCAGCACCAACGTTCACTTTTGGAGCCCTTACCCTACAGCCCCTGGGAAAATTGAACAGCTGATCTGAACTTCATCCTTGGGTGGTAGCCCTACTTTCTGCCTAAAACCCCTGGGGGAACTGAACAGCTGATTTGAATCTCATCCCTGAGCACTGAGTTTAAATGAGAAGGAGCTCTGCCTTGAAAGAATTGGAGGTGGCTGTGGAGGGGGAATTTGACTACTCTTAGATTCTGGGCCAAAAAGTTTTTGGTTACTCCCTGACCAGTGAGCAGGGAAGGAGAGGGATTAACTCCTATCCCTTTGTTGTGCCACCTTGGAGGAGCTGAAAATTTACAGGTCCCCAGAGTACACTCTTCTCTTAACAAAGGACTCAGAAGTCAAGTAACTGGCTGATGAAATGCCCAAAAAAGTGGGGGAAAGACTATAGAAGGTTACTTTCTGGGTGAATAGGTATATTTTTTCATCTTTGCAGATGAGGAAGAACACAGCATAACATTCGAGGAAGTCAAGTCTTCTGCATCCAAAAGTTGCAAAATAAATATGCAATAGTCTCAGCTCAAAAAGGATTTTTAAAATCAAGTAAGAGAGGTGGAGGAAAAATTAGGAAGAGAAAAGAGAGCGATAAAAAAAAAATCATGAAAAGTGAGTCAACAGCTTGTTAAAGGAGACCCCAAAAAATGTTGAAGAAAATAACAGTTTTAAATACAGATTAACTCAAAGGGCAAAAGAGGTTGAAAAAGCCCATGAGGAGAAGAATGGTTTAAAAGCAGAATTAGCCAAATGGTAAAGGAAGTTTAAAAACTTACTGAAGAAAATATTCCTTTAAAAGTTACAATAGAGCAGATGGAAGCTAATGACTTTATGAGAAAACAATGAATTATAAAACAAAACCAAAAGAATGAAAAAAAAATAGAAGATAATGTGAAATATCTCATTGAAAACACAACTGACCTGTAAAATGGATCCGAGAGAGGCAATTTATAAATTATGGGACTACCTGAAAGTCATAATCAAAAAATATCCCAGAAATAGTCTTCCAAGATATTGTGAAGGAAATCTGACCTGATATTCTAGAACCTAAGGGCAAAATAAATATTGAAATAATCCAAAGCTCACCTTCTGAAAGAGATCCTAGAAGAGAAACTAAGAGGAATATTGTAACCAAATTGCAGATTTCCCCGGCAAAGGAAAAAATATTGCGAGGAGCTAGAAACAAACAACTGAGTATTGTGAAAATATAGTTTGGATAACACAGTATCTCACGTCTTCTACATTAAGGGATCAAAGGGTGTGGAACATGATGTTCCAGAAGTCAAGGGAACTAGGATTAAAACCAAGAATCACCTACCCACCACAATTGAATGTAATACTGCAGGGGAAAAATTGGTCATTCAATGAAATAGAGGAATTTCAAACATTCTTAATGAGAAGACAAGACTGAAAAGAAAATTTGACTTTCAAACACAAGAATCAAGAGAAGAATGAAAAGGTAAACAGGAAAGAGAAATCAGAGGGGACTTACTAAAGTTGAACTGTTTACATTCTTCCTACATGTAAAGGTAATCTTTGTAAGTCTTGAAATTTTTCTTATTATTTGAGTAGTTGGAGGATACACACACACAGATATACATATACATATATATGTATGTATGTATGTATATATATAATATGTATATATATATAATATATATATATAGAGAGAGAGAGAGACAGAGAGAGAGAGAGAGAGAGAGAGAGAGAGAGAGAGAGAGGCAGGGTAAGTTGAATAGGAAGGGATCGTAGATAAAAAAAAAAATTAATGTGTGAGAGAGGAATATACCGAGAAGAGAAAGGGAGAAATGGAATGGGGCAAATTATCTCTCATAAAAGAGGCAAGAGAAAGATTTTTTTCCGTGGAGGGCAAAAGGGTGGATGTGAGAAGGAAAAAATGAAGCTTATTCTCATGACATTGTCTCAAGAAGGAATTACACGCACATTCAATTTGGTATGAAAGCCACAGCAAAGTAGGGGAGAAGGGGATAAGTAGGGTGGGGATGATGATGGATGGGAGGGAAAATGGGAGGACGAAAAAATGAGAAGTAAATACTCTTGGGGAGGGACGAGGTCAAAAGAGAGAACAGAAGAAATTGGGGGAGCAGGGTAGGATGGAGGGAAATATAGACTTACATAACATGACTACTGTGGGAGTCATTCGCAAAACTACTTATATATAGCCTATATTGAATTGCTTTACTTCTCAGTGGGGATGGGTGGGGAGGGAGAAAGGAAGAGAAGTTGGAACTCAAAGTTTTAGGAACAAATGTTGAGGATTGTTTTTGCATATACCTGGGAAATAGGAAATACAGGTAATTGTGCTTAGAAATTTATCTTGCCCTACAAGACAAGAGAGACGATGGGCGTAAGGGAAGGGAGGGATGTTAGAAGGCATGGCAGATTTGTTGAAGGGATAATTAAAATACTCAGTGTTTTGGAGTAGGGGTGGGGAGGGATAGGGAGAAAATTTGGAACTCAAAATTTTGTGGAAATGAATATTGAAAACCAAAAATAAATTAGTAAACATTAAAGAAAGGAATGTACCGTTTTTAGCCCTTTGTGCATAGTTCCAAATTGCTCTCCAGATGCTTGGATAAGTTCACAGGTCTACCCATCAATGCATTAGTGTTTCAATTTTTACACTTATTCTCCAACATTTATCATTTTATTTCTTTGGCTCATTAGTCAAGCTGATAAGAACGAGGAGATATCTCAGAGCTATTTTAATTCGTATTTCTCTAATCAATTGTGATTTAGAGAAATTTTCCTTTGCCTATAGATTCCTTTAATTTCTTCATCTGAAGTTTATCTGCTCATGTCATTTGACCATTTCTCAATTGGGGAAAGGCTTTTATTCTTACAAATATAAGTCATGTCTCCATATATTTGAGAAATGAGATCTTTTAGAGATGTAAGCACAACTAGTTTCCCAGTTTTGAGAACACATTTCTTAATGAAAATATTTTAGATATTAGTCAAATAATGCAGAACTAGGAAAACGAGGAGAAGTTTCAATGATCCAAATTTCGGGTTCATAAAATGAATAAATCCTTACTGAATACAGTTAACCACATATTGAATCTATTACTTCTAGATATAGTGGCTTCCTTCTCCCCTCAAGGAGGTCTTTAAACAAAGACTGAACAGTCATTTGTCATTGATATTGTCGAAATCATGATGAATCTGGTACAGACCGAACTAGATTGAACTTTTGTTCTCTCTTCTTTAATTCATTCAATAGGACTCATTGATGTAGCAAAATTATTTAATATTTTCCTAGTTTTTGTCCATAATCCAATCAACATCCACATTGAAGTCTAATTACCTTCTTGTCCTTAGCAATACTTTCAAATCTAATTCTTCCATCCGAATATCTCACCAATCCCTCGCATACAGTGTGCCTAATTATGGTTGATCAGGCAAGCTCAAAAAACACTTCACAGGTCAGGCACAACTCGTTCATATGAATATTTGGAGTGGAGATGCATTTAAATTTTCCCATTTCATACTTCTTTTGAATTTGTGTAAGTTTGCTTTGGTAAAGGAGCACAGCACCTACTTCAATGGATGCATGCCATGCTAGGCAGTCCTTTGCTAGTGTGTCCCATGTCTCCAATGTTTCCAACCGCTGCAGATATACAAAGGAATGCGTTATCACTAGTCATGGCATGTGTCTCACAATTTATAACAATGTTCTTCAGACTGACCTAAAGAGCGCCCTTGTATACATTTTTTCTTACCTCTGTGATATATACTGCTACAGCATATTGAGACATAAAAAATATCTTAAAAAAGCAAAATGATTGAGAAGGAAATTTAATTGATGGTAGATTTTTTTAGAAAGAAATTTATCATCTATCCAAAATTTTCATTCAAAATATATTCTATTATCCTATTATTGTTAAAATGTTTCGGGGGGGGGGGCTACCCAAGATGGTGGAGTAGAAAGTTTCATATATACTAGCTCCGAATCCAAAGCCCATAAATTACCTGTAAAAAGAAACTCCCAACAGGTTCTGGAGCAGTGGAAGCTGCACGGCAAAGGAGTACAGGAGATTTCTGTTCCAGAGAGGCCTGAAAAACTGACACCAAGGATCCGTTGGACAGCAGAACTGGAGTGGAGCCCAGCCCTGCCTTGGCCACATGGCACAAAGTGGAGCAGATACGAGCAGGCTTCAGGGACGGAATCTCCAGCAGCTCCGAAGGTCCCTCTGCCACAGGCGCTGCAGGTCAGTAAGAGAGCCTTCTGAGCTGGCTGAGAGGGGAGCGGGGTATCTCCATAACTCAGGCCCCTTTGGGAGGCAGCAGCAGAGGAAGCAGTGGACACGGGCTCCCGGAGCATGCAGGAGGTCTGGTCCATTACTGAAGTTGTCTGCATAAACCCCCTGAGGGAAGTGAGCCTAGGAGGCATCCCTGCCCCAACGTGAGAACCTGAATTTAATCTTACCCTGAATAGTAGTCACGCCCACCACTGAAAGCCCTGAGTCTGGAGCGCAGCATTTGAATCTGAGACACCAAGCACTACCTGGGCGAATCTGGAGGTGAGGCGTGGGTGGAGATGAATCTCAGAAGTCAAGTAACTGGTTGGGAAAATGCCCAGAAAAGGGAAAAAATATGATATCATAGAAAGTTACTTTCTTGGTGAGCAGATGTTTCCTCCTTTCATTTCTGATGAGGAAGAACAATGCTTACCATCAGGGAAAGACAGAGAAGTCAAGGCCTCTGTATCCTGAACATCCAAAATAAATATGCAATGGGCTCAGGCCATAGAAGAGCTCAAAGAGGATTTTGAAAGTCAAGTTAGACAGGTGGAGGCAAAACTGGGAAGATAAATAAGAGAGATGCAAGAAAAGCATGAAAAGCAGTTCAACACCTTGTTAGAGGAGACCCAATAAAATGCTAAAGAAAATAACACCTTGAAAAATAGCCTCACTCAATTGGGAAAAGAGGTTCAAAAAGCCAATGAGGAGAAGAATGCTTTCAAAAGCAGAATTCGCCAAATGGAAAAAAGAGGTTCAAAAGCTCATGGAAGAGAATAGTACTCTCAACATTAGAATGGCTTAGATGGAGGCTAATGACTTTCTGAGAAACCAAGAAATCACAAAACAAAACTAAAAGAATGAAAAAATGGAAGAGAATGTGAAATAACTAATGGGAAAAACAACTGACCTGGAAAATAGATCCAGGAGAGACAATTTAAAAATTATGGGACTACCTGAAATCCATGATCAAAAAAAGGGCCTAGACATCATCTTTCATGAAATTAACAAGGAAACCTGCCCTGATATTCTAGAACTAGAGGGCAAAATAAGTATTCAAGGAATCCACCGATCACCGCCTGAAAGAGATCCAAAAAGAGAAACTCCTGGGAACATTGTGGCCAAATTCCAGAATTCCCAGGTCAAGGAGAAAATATTGCAAGCAGCTAGAAAGAAACAATTCAAGTATTGTGGAAATACAATCAGGATAACACAACATCTAGCAGCTTCTACATTAAGAGATCTAAGGGCATGTAATAGGATATTCCAGAAGTCAAAATAATTAGGACTCAAAACAAGAATCACCTACCCAACAAAACTGAGTATAACATTTCAGGGGAAAAAAATGGTCTTTCAATGAAATAGAGGACTTGCAAGCATTCTTGATGAGAAGACCAGAGCTGAAAAGAAAATTTGACTTTCAAACACAAGAATGAGAAGAAGCATGAAAATGTAAACAGCAAAGAGAAGTCATAAGGGACTTACTAAAGGTGAACTGTTTACATTCCTACATGGAATGAAAATATTTGTAACTCTTGAAACTTTTCAGTATCTGGAAAGTTGGTGGGATTACACACACACATCCACACACACATGCACACGCACATGTACCCACGTGTACACACACACACATGCACACTTCCATGCACACACAGAGACAGAGAGCACAGAGTGAATTGAATAGGATGGGATCATATCTTTAAAAATTAAGGTAAACGGTGAGAGAGAAATGTATTACGAGGAGAGAAGGTGAAATGTAATGGGGTAAATTATCTCTCATAGAAGAGTCAAGCAGGAGACTTTGTAGTGGAGGGAAAAGGAGGAGAGCTGAGAAAAAAACACGAAGTTTACCCTCATCACATTCGACTAAAGGTAGGAATAAAGTGCACACTCATTTTGGTATGAAAACCTATCTTACAACACAGGAACGTGGGGTAGAAGGAGGTAAGCAGGGTGGGGAAGATGATGGAAGGGAGGGCAATGGGAGGAGGGACCAATTTGAAGTCAATCCTCGAGGAGGGTCAGGATCAAAAGAGAGAATAGAAAAAATGGGGGGCAGGATAGGATGGGGGGAAATATAGTTAGTCTTACAGAACATGACTATTAACGAAGTCATTTGCAAAACTACACAGATATGGCCCATACTGAATTGCCTGCCTTCCCAAAGGGGGTGGGTGGGGAGGGAGGGATGGGGAGAATTTGGAGCTCAAGGTTTTAGGAACAACTCTTGAGTATTGTTCTTGCTACTAGGAAATAAGCTATCCAGGTAATGGGGAATACAAAGTTATCTGGCCCTATAGGACAAAATAGAAGATGGGGACAAGGGAAGGGAGGGATGACAGAAGAGAGGGCAGATTGGTGATAGGGGAAATTAGAATGCTCAGTGTATTGGGGTGGGGGGGTGGAGATAAATGGGGAGAAAATTTGGAACCCAAAATTTTTTAGAAAATGAATGTAGAAAGTTAAATAAATAAATTTATATTTAAAAAAGTTCAGCAAAATAAAATAAAATGTTTCTATGTATATCAAACGGACAGTGAATATTGGCATCGTGACTGTGGAGACTGAAACTGTTTCCCCAAGGGATAGTTGATGGTTTCATTATATGGCTGCTTGTGCCGTACCTTGTTCTTTAAAGTGGCTTACTGACAGTATTTCCCAGGGAGGCTCATTAAGTTTTTTTCTGGGAAAGCGCCAATATATTGTAAACAAATTATGCCAAAATATTTCTTTCTTTTTCCTTCTAAAGGGAATTATATTACCAGGCAATAGGCACAAGCCAGTGTTTTGATTTGATTAAATGTACCAATTTCAGCCAAAGTTTACTCTTTTTCCTTCTCTTGTTTTCCTTCTCCTCCTCCCCCTTTGCTTCCACTTTGTTCCTCCTCCCAACAACAGCAAAGCCGCAGCAGCAACAGCAACAGGAAAGTAATACGCACAACAATTATAATAATGCAAATGAAAGAACACCAAACCACGAGTTGAAACTGAATTTTGTGAAATTAGAAAGTACAAGCTTAAACCCAAAGAAACCCAAAGAAGAGATATGAAAAGACACTTCCCGCTTCTTCTGTTATGGAATTTAGTATCCTGGGGTGTAAAATGTTGCATACAATGTCAAATTTCTTTCTCTGACTTTGGTATTTAATTTTTCCTCTTTCTTTATGTTCTATTTTTATGATAAGGGGTGTCTATGAAAGAGAAAAAAAAGAAATCTAGGTGAAGCAATACCTATCTTTGCATCTGTTTAAAGATCAAAAAAATCAAAATTCAATGAATCCTGATAGCTCATAAAGTCACAAATCTGCATTTCCTTTTATACCTTGTCTAGGGTAAAATTGGGTGTTGGTAATGGTCGTGGTGTGTAAGGGAATTGCCCACCCCCATCCTCTTGGACTGCATTCACTTGTCACGACTCAGGTAAACTGAAGGGAGACTGATAAGGCATGAACAAGATGGCTCTGGGAGGAAGGGTTTCACCCCTGTTTTCTTCAAGGCTATTTTCCCTGACTTTTCAGGGAAGAAGCCCAAAATGTTTTTCTTTCTAGGAGCTATGTGTCTGCCCTGGGCAGTCCTGGTCCAAGGTATACTACTTCCTTATAAGGGCAAACTAATTGCTGATAGGTTCACTTAGGGCTCTAGTGTCAGAAAAGAGATAAAAGTACCGTTGACTGCTTGAATAAACGGAGTTATGCTATCTTCTCTCCCACCTCGGTCATTGCTTACAGCTAACTCCACCAAGACCTGCAGGCCTCTGCTGGTCAGATAAGGCCTGTGGGCCTGAGAGATCAGGCTCAGACTCCTAGGTCCCTAACAGTGGTGGTGGCACTTTTCATCTTTCAAGTTCTCACTTTTCAATACTCAGTCCTTTGTGATGTAATGGTGAATTAGCAAGCACTCTAGCACACCCAAGATGGCCTGCTAGCACAGATTCTTCGATCTGCTTCATAAAGGAAAGATGATGTTAAAGAATTAACAATCCTGTTTCCGTTAAACATATATAAGTCAATCACTGATTCAGGGGGAATGCCAACAACCTGATCGTGGAGAAAATACAAACAGAAAATGTAAACGGAGAAACTAGTACAAAGATCAAGAAGCATGGCTCCAACTGTCTGACACATAATACACCCACCTATATAAACACTGAATGGAGAAGCACCAACAACATCTTATTAGTTGGGGTGCTCTTAACAAATGGCTACTTAGAATCCCATCGAAGGAAACAAATGGTCCTTCTCATAAACGAAATCCCCAAATCAAAACATGAATCTCCCAATATATATTGTGTTCAGATTTCCACACGACTCCGGATACAAAGTCAATTCTCTTTTGTAGGACATTTACACTGAGTCACAGCAAGATAGTCATCTTAATGCAGGAAAATAACTTCTAGTTGTGCGTCACAATTTGAAACTCTGACTTTTGTTTTTACAAAACCTTCTTTATGACTTTCCATATGACACATATTAACCCCCATACTTGACATTTTATTGGTTTAATTTGATTTGTTTAAGTTTTAAAATTGTATCTTCCTCTGATCTCCCTGAATACCTCTTTCTTCTTGACAGTATGGTAAGTTTATAAGTAGCCAATTGGGTTTATAAGGTATTATCGGAAAAGTAGACCCTTTTCAGGACTGATCATACACCTTTGGTGTCTACCTTGCATTCAGCTCTCACCTGTGGCTCTAAGAAGCTATACCATGAAAAGTGGCTATATTCAAGTCAAACTGTATTTGTAGACAGGCTAAACCAGGTTGAGGGCTCCTGAAGGGCCTCAAACTCATGGATGAGATGGGAGTGAGGGGTGATTATTCCAATTATGAGAAGACTTCCACTCAACTGCTGAGAACAATTTGTTCCAAAAGCTGTGAGGGCAGCTGAAGTAGATGGTGTCGAACCCCTTAGACTTGGTCAGACATGGATGCCTCTTTCCTTACACACCATCACCCACATCGCTACCTGCTTCCTTTCAGCATCCAATCCCTTGCTTCCATCCTGTCTGATTCAATACGCCTTTCATTAATTGTCTTTATATTTCTGTGCTATGTGTCCCTACTTCCTCTCTGACTATTAACATATGATTACAAACCCATTTCCTACTGCCATCATTGTTATTCCCACAGAATATTCAAAGACTCAATTGTGTTTGCCCACATTAATAATTTAATTGTTTCATAAAGTATCAATTCACTTTAAAGCTTAAAGGATTTGACAGGTTAACAAGAAAAGAAATGTCAGTTTCTTTTATACTTGCCAACTTCAGATATTATTTAATTAGTGCAATAAACATTTAATTAGTGTAAACTGAGTCAATATACGTGTATATATGTTTGCCTGTATACATATATACCTACAAACATATAAACATACACATACTTATGCATATACTCATACAGAAATACATACACACACTTGTTCTTGCTATTGGATTGTGCAAAGATCAGTTATTTAAGCAAGATGAATCCATAGCTTTTTAAAGGTATGTATTGGGATTACTTTTAAGTACAGCTCATACCAGGAAATTGAGGAATTTGAAAACAGATTTTGACACCATGAGCTCAAGAAATAGATCAAGCTGATTGCTATATGTTTTATTTTGATCCTATTACATTTGGTGGTACCATAGTTTCCATAGAGCATTCTTCATTTCTGTATTTCTTAGAGTGTAGATAACAGGTTTCAGCATGGGTGCAATCACAGTGTACAGCAACGACATTCTTTCTCACTATTGTTGTCACGGGGAAGTATTGAGCAGGATAGACTCAGACAGAAAAGAACAGGACTAGAACCCTAATGCTGGAGCCACAGGTGGAGAGAACTTTGCATTTACCCTCTTCTGAGTGCTTATGAGGATTTTGCTATATAACTATGGAAGGATAAACAACTAAGCAATTCATACCAGTGTTAGGAACGGCCAAGATATTAACAACATGAGTGCTGGTGCAGACCAGTTTCAGGAGGGGCTTCACATCATATATATGATTATGGCCACAGAAAGGTAACCAAAGGGCAATAGATATCTGGGCAATGGAATGCCAAAAGACCACTGTCCAGAAAGTCAATATCAGCATGTTGCATCGACACTGTCTCACAATGACTGTACAGTGCAAAGGTTTACAGATGGCAACATAGCAATCAAAGGCCATAGATAACAAAATGAACATTTCAGCACCTCCCAGTCAGTGAGCAGCAAAAAGCCGAGTCATACAGGAAGTAAAGGAGATGTTTTGCTTTCTCCAGCTAAATCTCTGATCAATGTGGGGATGACGGTGGAAGTATTTTTCTCCTTCATAGAGATTCTATGTTCTATAATTTGAATTTCCAGATCAAGTGGGTTAAATCCTATGCCTGTCTTTCTTATGTAACTAACTTTTTACTTTTATGATTTCATCAATTTGATTTCTTTTTAAATTTTTAGATTCACTTTGATAATAAGTCGGAGGCATTTCTGAATTCACTGTTTTCCATCTCCTTACGGAAAAAAAAAATGTTTCCTATCCAACTCCTGGACAGATGTACATTGTATATTAAGAAAATATTTTCATGTCCACAAATAAGGCACTTTAATAGCCATTCTAACATGAATCCCATATATATATATATATATATATATATATATATATATATATATATATATATATATATATATCTTTATCACTCTTTAAATATTATTACAATAAAAATAGAATAAAACATAGATGGGCTGACCTTGATTGATCCAGTCAATGATTAATTAAATTCACGACATGTGTAGGACCAGTGCTCTCTTCCAAAAAGGGTAAAGGCATCTCTGATTATTCTTGTGTCTTACGACTTCAAGGTGGGGATGAGAAAAACCACAGAAGCACCACTTGTAGAAAATAATCAAGCTGAATCAACCATATTCACTATTTATAGTGTGATATTTTTCTGCAGAGAGAAGGGAGACATCTGTTTAATCATCTGTTCTTTGGAGTCAAAATTGTTCCTAGTCCTTTTTGTTTGCTCATTAATCTTTCTATACTATCTCTCTGTCTTTCTTTTTTACATTTTCATCTATCTATCCATCAAATCTCCATAAATACTTTAATCTCTCATTCTTTTCTCTTAATCTATCCATTCATCTATCCCTCATTTACCTATACATCTATCTGTGCATGTGTTTTTCCCCAGTAGTCCTTCATAGGAATGCTCCTCTACTCTTGATTTTAACTGAAATAAGTAAATTATAACATTCAACAACAATGGATGGAGAATGAACCAAAAAAACGGAACAACAATTTTAGCCACTTTATACATTAATTTTCCCAGAGCTTTGTGTATGGAAGCTACACCGAATTGTCCAAGTTAGGAAATCAGTGATGAATTACTTGTTAATAAGAAAAAAGGAAAAGTATATTAGAGTTCAAGGTAGATAAAGAGAAAGAGCGAAAGCATAATTAATAAATATAATTTAAGTACAGGAAAAGTCCACTTAAATGAGAATACAGATAAATTTAACCAATCAGAATTCTTTTTTCCCAAAAGGTTTGATATGTTAATGAAAGGTATACTGGTTTTATAATGTGTATACACATAGATTTGAATTCTACCTCTGATAATCACTAGAGGAGTAAATGTGAATGATGGAATTAACTTATTTACACCTTAATTTCCTTAACTTAAAAGGAATGAATGAATAAAAATAATGGTTTCTACCTTGGGGTATTTTAGTTGATGAAATGAATTTTCATTTGGAAAATGCTTTACAAACATGAAGATGTTGCATAAGAGTCAGCCCTTAGTATTTCTTTCGAGATCATCTCAGTTGCCACCTCCTCTGTGAAGCCTTTATACCCCACCATATACTATCCTTTCAATTTATATTCCTTGTCGCAGCATCACCACCCCCAATGAATTTATTTTTTTTCTCTGTGTGTCACAGAATCAGAACTTTAGAGCTAGAAACAATTTCAGTGGTCAAATACATCAGTCTCTAAATGGAAAGGGATAGCTAATGCTACATTTCATCCTGAATTAGGAAAATCTGACATTAAAACCTGGCCTTGGACACTTACTACCCGTATGTCCTAGACACTGTTTGAAGTGCTTTGCGAATTTTATATATTTTATCTTCATAAAACCGTGCTAAGTAGGTACTGTTACTATCTCTATTTTACATTTAAAGCAAATGATATAGAGAGGATTTTAATATCTTACTCAGGGTCAAACAGATAGTAAGTGTCTAAGGCCAGATTTTAACTCGGGGATACATAAATTGGGATAAACCCTCTATTATATTCAGAAAGGTGAAGATAGGAATGACAAATACTAGGGAATAAGTGTCAATTACTAAATTATTCTACATTAATAAAATCATTAAATTTTCGCAGATTGAATTTAGGAATTAACATAATTCTCTTCTAATATTTTTAACTGTTCCCATCTGTGTGAAATGGTCCTTCAAAAAAATGCTGTGTCTGGTTCGCCACCACTTCTGGTCAGTGACCACGTCATGTGTGGCGGGCTCTGGAGAGCGCCGGACAGCGACTTCTACATTCAGCTGGGCCGTCACCACGACCAGTATTTCCAGGGTGACAAGAAGGACCAAGAGAAGTTATTGAAGAATATCTGTGCCCTGTACATTGGGACCCTTTCTTTTTACACCCTCGAGGAACACATCTATGACCACTTCAGCAAAAACAATGACATCAAGAAAATTCTCATGTACCTAGATAAAGTGAAGAAAACAGCATGTCGGCTCTACTTTGTGGAAAACTACTCCAGAGCAGATGCTGAAAATGCCCTGCACTACATTATTGGGACCTGCCTGGATGATCACATTACCTGAACAGACTGCGACGTGGGCTTCAATGAGGGCCGACAGTATGGATGAGGACGATCTGTGTTACTTACTGTTCACCATATGGAGTGGTCATTTAGGGAAAAGATCCTCATGAAATTTGTATGAAATGAGTGAAACGATCTGTGCTCTAGTGGCAATAGCCTATAAATGAGGAGATTTATTTCTAAGCTTTTTGAAGATATCCCTTGTTCCCAAGGTGATTTCTAGCTCATAGACACATAAGTTTATAGGGAATTCCCAAAGCAGTTCTGTCTTCACATTAACGATCCAACGCCTAGGAAGAGAGCTCTGGACTAGTGCTTTGAACGGATGATCTAGAGATAAATGTGTATTTACAATGATAAGCATATCCTTGAGCTTTCAATGTGACACTCGTCCAAAGAATGCATAAGAAAACAGGATTTTCTATGGGAAATTCCTCCTATAGACTGTAGGGAAGAAATGTCAGATGAATTTCTCAGAAGTTCATTTTAATTTGGACATTGGCACAAGTTGATGCTAGCCTCATTGTATTAATTATTATTATTATTTGTCAGGGGCCGTCCCTGGACCTCCTGGGCAGAGAGGTAACGGCCGGGAGTCTATACCTGCCCCTCCCCGGCAATCACGCGCCTCACCCGTGACTTCCGGGCTAAGGGTGCAGGGAAGGCTCGTGGACAAGGCACAGCACCACCCTCAGGGGAGCCCTGGTAGACCTCTTACCTATCACAAAGGGACACGGCCGCTCACCCCACCTTTGGGGCCCAATGGGGAAGCTTCGTGGGCCGGGCGGGGGTACAGCCACCAATCAGATTGATGTTGCCCATACCCGGAAAGGATAAGGAATAAAAGGCAACGCCCTGGGTTGCTCGGGGGGACTGGACTGATGTGAACTGCTGAATAAACATCTGCATTGCTCTACCACTCTGGCTCGTGCCTGGTTTAGCCCGTCCTCAACCCCTGGGGCCGGGACCGGAGACGTCCGAAGCCGCGGCTAGGCGGAGAGCAGAGGTCACGACCTACCCCCTGCGGTGTAGCAGGGACTGAGCCCGGACAATTGGCGCCCAAACGTGGGGCTCCACCGTTCAGGTACGTCGTGATCTTCCTGTCCCTCGCAGGCGAGGGACAGAAGGGCCAGGCACCCGGGACTTTCGCGTCTTCCCTTTAGTTCCGAAGGCAGTTTAGCAATGGGGAATAGAGAAGTTAAGCCAGAGGATAAGGGAATTCTCGCTTGCCAAGTGTACAAACTCTGCAAGCAGAATGGGATAAAAATACACATAAGAATTTGCCGAGATTGGGTCGAGAAAATAATAACCATCAGTCCATGGGTAGAGCATACAGGAATTGATCCGACCCGTTGGCGATTAATAGAACAGCAGGAAAATAGAGAGGAGGTAGATTGGGAAGGGGCCAACCTATTCCCTGTGTTTGTTCAGCCAGAACAGGGCGGACAGCCTCAAAGGGTGCATAAACCGCTGTCCTACAAATTCCTAAGAGATCTTAAAGAGGCCGCTGCAAAATACAGCGCCGGCTCTGCTTATGTACAGACAGTCATACAATCTTGGCGGTCTGGGAGCTCAGGAGACAATCATGACCAGATAGGACAGAGAGGAAAGAGGGAGTTGGTGCAGTCAGAAATTCAACCAGGAAATACATCCAGAGTTGGCCCAGGGCCTGGTTTTGTGGCACAGCAAAAAATTTGCCCAGGATTTGTGGCACAGTGGCGAATTCAGCAGCCCGGACACAGTGACAGAAATTAAGCCAGAGTTATAATGTGTACAGAGGATTTCTGACAATTTTTTCCAGTTTTTTTGGATTCTTTTATTGTCTGTATATGTGTTCTGTCTTTACATGTTCTGTGTGCGTGTGTTTGTGAGTTATTACGGTCAGCTCCATGGTAGCTGGACCTTGGAATGTTATCTCTTTTCCTCCCCCTCCTCCCTTCTCTCTGATGACTGCAGCATCGGAGAGAAGTATGGGAGAGAGAAAGAGAGGAACTAATCTTATATTATTTAGTTTATGTGATTGCAAGGTGTAGTCTTGGATGGGAAATGCAGGGACATAGTGTCTGTGCAGTTTTAAAGGGGGCTTTAATCAAAGCCCATTAGGAAAACAACATGGATATGAAGTTTAAGGAAAGCATAAAAGTTTTGGAAATTATTTGAAAGTTTTTGGTTAAACTCTCTCTCGCTTTACCCTCTTCCCTCCAATCCTGGCCAGATTGTGAGGGTGGAGAGAGACGAGACGAGATCTGGGGCAGGCTGATCAGCATTTTCACCTAAATCTCACCTAAAAGAAAAGTATTTTGTATAATGAGAAGTAACCCAAAGGTAGTTATTCTGTTCACATTTTAAGTGAAACGTGTCACTCCTAATTGGATGTTTAAAACAGATTAGGATTTGTTATATTATTTGGCACTAGGCAAATTGGAAATATGCATAAATCTTAAAGGAACACCTCAGCAGAGATAAAGCTTTTGAAACTCTCCAGCAGAATGGAATAGACTTGGCGCCACTGGGCAGTTGTCCAGAAGTCTCCCTCCCTTCAGCTGAGGAATTCAAAAACTCTCTCAATCAAAGAAGTTCTTAAGGAGTGGACACAGAAATAAAATTTACTTGAGTAAAGGATGGAACCATTAAGATTTTTTGCCCTGCAGTCCCAACTCATCATTCAGCTGGGTCTACAGTGAATTGTAACTTTTATCATTCCAGATTAGATCAAGAGAAGAGAACTATTATTTTGAAGGTTTTCAACTAATTTTTTTGTAAAAGTTTAGTGACTGTTAACAACAGGAGAAATTTTAAACGGTTTTAAATTTTCATTTTCAAGACAATGTATTGGTAAATTAATATGTAATGGTCTATGAAGCAGAAAAGATCTTGCTCTTCTAATCTGAACTTGTAGTCATTTCTTGGCTTAAGCAAAAGTTAAATTTAGTGTTTGAACTTATTAACAACTTAATTTCTAAAAAGTTTTCTTTTTCAGAGTAAATGTAATCAGAGAAGGAGAAACTACCCTGTGAAACAATGATGTAAGGTGGTAAGGCTTAAGTTTGAAGTCACCTATCATAGATTCTACAAAGGTTACAACTTTAAATGACTTTCAGAAATTGATAGGAGAAATTCAGTGGTGTAGGCCACAGTTGAGAATTACAACTGATCAAATGAAACCATTATATGATTTATTGAAAGGTCCTTCTCAATTAAACTCATGCAGAGGATGGACAGATGAAGCACTGGAATGTTTGAAATTAGTGCAGAAAAAGATTATGGGGTGTACTATTAGCAGGATATTAGAATCACAGGACTTGGAAGTAACAATTTTATTCACTGAAAAAATACCCACTGGAGTTTTACATCAAAAACAAGGGATTATTGAGTGGGTACATTTGGCTCAGATAAAGAACAGAGCTTGTGTGCTTTATGTTGTGCTGGTAGCCCAAGTCATACATAAAGCAGTGAAGAGAGTAAGGATGTTAATAGGACAGAAACCTCGCACAATATATACTATGTATACAAGTCAACAAACAGAGAACTGCATACAAGAGTTTGTGGAATGGCAGATATTGATTAATCAGAATTTCCAACACGGGTTCCCAATTCCTTCTGGGTGGCAATTTGCCACGTGGCCATGGTCTTGGACCAACAAATGCTCTTCCTCACTGGTAGAGGGAGTTAATGTTTTTACAGATGCAACAAAAAATTTTAGGGCATCTATGTATATTCCATCTAAAAGGGAGATGCATAAATTTAAAACAACATTTACTTCTACACAACAAAATGAATTATATGAACTATTGCAAGCATTATTATACAGTACCATTGATACCTAGAGTAGAGTCAGCCTATATTCCTGATAGGGTAGATAGTATTAAACAGATAACTATGGAAGTTCAACTAGCAATAAGGCCCAAAACAACAATATTTTATATCACACACACTCGGTCACATTCTAAATCATGCAGTACCAAAAAGCATTAAACCAAACAATGGTCCAGCTTATGTCAGTAAAGCCATTGAACAGTTCATGGTGGAATTTTCCATTTTACATGTCACTGGAATCCCCCATAATCCCACTAGTCAAGCTATAGTGGAATGAGCAAATCGATCCCTGGACACTTACTTGCAAAAAAGAAAAAGGAGGAGTTGGACCAGGAGTTGATAAATTCGCAATTGGCTGTTTATACTCTAAATTGATGATAAATTACAATTGGCTGTTTGGCTGTTTATATTCTAAATTATTTAAAATTCTATAATGATGGCTTATCGGCTGCTATTAAATTCTTAACATTTCCTAATAAGGAGTCTGCAAAGAATGAATCAGCAATAACAAGTGCCCTGAAAGCAGCCAGTAAAGTAATGAGGCACGATGAGAATAAAAATTGATTTGGTCCTCATACAGTGTTAACGTGGGGAAAAGGGTATGTTTGTGTTTCAACAGATGATAATAAAGAAGTTTGGGTTCCAGTGAAAAGGATGGGAATGAGGAGGTGCCATCAGCGGCGGATGAAAAAACTTCTGGAGAAGCTTAATCAACTAGGTCACAATGACTCCTTTCATTTTCTCATACTTATCATGACACTTAAAGAACACTGCGTCCATCGACCCAGCACCGAAGGAACAATAGAGATGGGCGTTCGTCAGGAATCCACCATGGTTAAGGGTGATGTCATGGAGTGAGACAATGCCTAAGTTTATCATCCAAGGCAATATTTCTCACATGTTTAAAGATGATGGACTAGACTATGATAATAATGGGACTCTTTCAGAGACACTAACTTTTCAGGACTAGTCACAGGTTTCTCACTTTGTCTATAGAAGGGTATTTCTGGGAATTGGAATGGGTTTGGTTTTAAATACACACAGAGGGGTATCCCTGGTGTGCCACTATTGTGGATGGACAAGAGACATTGGATGAGAAAGATACATGACACGCTTATAATCTATTCACCTGGAGGATAAATGGGACAATAGTAGTTTGGTCAGACAAGGACTTTGTGGGACTTGTTCGTGGGATGAAATTTAGGCCATTTTGTAACTTACAAAAGAAGAGAAATGTAACCCTTTGGCATCTGTATATGAGGTTTTTACCATTTGAGAACTGTCACGCACATACTTGTCAGGAGAAAGAATTGATTATGGGAAACTACACAGAAATGTTATATTCATGTCACAATCTTACATACTTACTTGAGGAAAAATATGCACCAAACTTTCCCAGACAAATGTACATCAATTGTAAAGGGTCTCCTGAGGTTGAAAGACCTGTTCAGGGACTAGACAAAGTTATTCTAGCTATGAGAGGACAAACAGTGCAGGGAATGCCTGCTGCAGCATCACCAAAGAAAGCTAACAACATTACTTTAATGGGTGAAGTATGTCTAGGGAACACACATATATTTCTATGGGACAGAGACTACAGATCTAAACTAGAGACATATCAGAACATGACAGGAATTTTCAATTTTACATGCCAGAATTGTTCTGTACAAGCATGTATAGGACCAATATAGTAGGGAGAGTGTTTATTCAAACAAAACCTCTCCCATGCTGCCAATTTGTCCCGCAAACTATCGCAGATGCTCACAGGAAATTGGTCCGACAACTTTGAACGCACTCTCCACACCCTTCGGCACCAGGTTGCTAATATCAATGCCACCCAAATTGATCCCGCTGTTACCACCACCTTTAGTTCTATCTTCTCTACTCTATCTACATGGGTGAAGGGCTATGTGGGCTCCGCCTCTTTATTCCTTCTCCTTGCCATGGGCTTCCTGCTCTGCCTACACCAGGTTCGGCAGAGGCAGACAACAGCGGCAATATACCGCGTGGGCTCTCCGCTCCCTGACAAATCACTCTAATCCACAAGTTTGGATTACAGCTTTAGAGAGACGCTAGCCCTCGCCTCAGCCCCAAAAGCATCCCTGTGCCCCACTATAATCAATAATGAGCTTTCTACAGGAATATTGTGGCTCCATGACCTGGAGACCCGTTGGCTGCAGAGGTACCCAATGACGGGATTATTGTGGGTCCACCTACCAGAAATGCTGGAGATGGGGGCCACCCACATAGCCTAAGACAGGGGCCCTGCCCACTTTCGGTACCAGACATGGAGACTGGCCACATGACCTATTCTCTCACTTACCTTTATAAAACAAAAAGGGGGAGTTGTCAGGGGCCGTCCCTGGACCTCCTGGGCAGAGAGGTAACGGCCGGGAGTCTATACCTGCCCCTCCCCGGCAATCACGCGCCTCACCCGTGACTTCCGGGCTAAGGGTGCAGGGAAGGCTCGTGGACAAGGCACAGCACCACCCTCAGGGGAGCCCTGGTAGACCTCTTACCTATCACAAAGGGACACGGCCGCTCACCCCACCTTTGGGGCCCAATGGGGAAGCTTCGTGGGCCGGGCGGGGGTACAGCCACCAATCAGATTGATGTTGCCCATACCCGGAAATGATAAGGAATAAAAGGCAACGCCCTGGGTTGCTCGGGGGGACTGGACTGATGTGAACTGCTGAATAAACATCTGCATTGCTCTACCACTCTGGCTCGTGCCTGGTTTAGCCCGTCCTCAACCCCTGGGGCCGGGACCGGAGACGTCCGAAGCCGCGGCTAGGCGGAGAGCAGAGGTCACGACCTACCCCCTGCGGTGTAGCAGGGACTGAGCCCGGACAATTATTATTATTATTATTATTTTTTAATTTTGCCAGAATGGTAAGCGAACTGGCAGGGTTGAAAGGAGAGTCTGAAAATCAAAGGAACAAAACCTTTCTTATAGGAAAGATCCAGTAGGCTTCACTTAGAATTAATTGTTGAATTGTGTACCTGAGATGATGACTCAACTGGGATAGAGTAGGAGAGCAATTTACCTACTGAGCAGGCTTTTCCAACCATGCAGAGCAATTTACCTACTGAGCAGGCTTTTCCTAAAAAGTCTGTTGACTCATCTGCATCTTTGGGGAAGACAGATTGGAGCCCCACTGCAGAAACTTGTTGTGATTCATCTAAAGAATTTTAACAAAAGGGAAATATCAAAAAGGGCTGACATCAATCAGCAACTTGCCGTCATTTTAGTGGTGGGTGGCTCAAGACATCGGGAGGAAATCTCTTAGGGATAAACATCCTTTGTCACGTTAGATTGTGACCAAGTGATCAGTTGTGGAGTTTACACGAGTTGTCTTATTTCAAGTGACCCTGATTTGTACATTGTTATCTGGGTTGAACTGTACGCATGTCTTAACCATGAGCAGGGCTTTAGGTTTGCAGACACCTTGCCAGTTTAGCAAGAAAGAGTCACGTGCTGTCTAGAAAAGAGGGTGCTTTCCTCACACCCAGAGAAAACTTGGCCCCTTTTTTTTCGCTAGAGTTTTCTTTACAGAATAGTTTTAGTTGTATACTTAGTTCTGTGATAAATAGAAAGATTAAATTTCATTTCGTTCTTAAGAAAAATTTTAGAAGGGACTGTGTTTTCTCTCACGAGTTACTTGGTCAGGTCTCCTTCCAATAAAGCTATAACCATCCCTCTCAAAAAAAAAAAAAAATACTGTGTCCTTGTTTAAAAAAAAAAAAAAAAAACTAATTCAATTGATATATATATATATATATATATATATATATATATATATATATTCAGTTCAATTCAATAAATACATAATTATATTGAAAACATATGATCACAGATTGTTTTTATTTAGATGTAAATTACTGAATCTAATTCAGTTCACTCATTTGGCAGTGAACGAAACATCTATTGCCTAAAAGGTAATATGATTCATCCAGGGTTACACAGTCAGCAAGGTGTTGAAGCTAGGATTCACATGCAGATTTTCTGAATCAGATTCAGTACTTTATTTAATGCATTACCCTATTGACTCTGGGGAGGGGAAGGCAGATTTATGTCTTTATAATTAGATAACGCATATTTTATGGGGGAAACTATATAAACGTATACATCAGCAAAATAAAGAACCGAACAATAAACTAGGCATATAACTAAAAAACAAAACTAGAAAATGGACAAATTAAAAACTTCTAATTAAATACCAAATCACAAATCTTGAAAATCAAAACCAACGTAAATTCTGTAATGTTATGTTGCATAAAATAAGCTTTTATAAATTATTCACATTTCTAAATATTGCCAGTAAAGTCCAGCAACAACAGATAGAAATTGCATTCTAAATATTTCAATAAAATTGAAATAAAAATTGAACTAATAAATAAAATTAGGAGCTCTGTTTTGGAAAAAAATGTAATACGTATACCACTAGCTAATATCATTTTTTTAAGGAGGAAGAAAAAGCTTACACAAGCCAATAATGAAAAGGGTAAATTCACCATCAATGCAAAGAAATTAAAACAGTTATTAGGAGCTATTGTGCCCAATTATATGACATTGCATTTTATAATTTACATAAAATGGGTTGCAATACATGCATACAAACACATATATGTATAATACATGTATATAACAAATTTAAATATATACTTACATAAGTTTTCATTTATGTGTATATACGATTGTGTGTGTGTATCCCAGATTAACAAAAGAGGGCTACAATACATAGATAACACTATTTTAGTAAAAAATAATTTTAACAAGTCATCAATGAGATTCTGAAGAAAGAATAATCAGGAGGGGATGTATTCACAAGTGTATTCAACCAAACATTTAAAGAGAAATTAGTTCCACTATTATATGCTATATTTGGAAAAGAAGCAAAGTAGAAATTCTACTAAATTCTTTCGCCATAAACATGATTTTGTAACCTCATAAGAAGAATAACAAAAGCAGGGAAAGATAGCTACACATCAAATTCTTTAGTAAATATGTATGCAAAAATATTAAAATACTGACAGGAAGAAAATAACAATATATCACATAGATTTTATTATTTGACCAGGTGAGATTTATATTAGGAATTCCGGGTTGGTTGAATATTAGGAAAATTACTGGTGTTATTGACCATATTGATAATAAAGTCCACAAAAATATATGAATATTTCATTACATGCAGAAAAAGATTTTTGACAAAATTCAATATTCAGTCTTATGAAAAAACATTAGGAAGCATATGAATAAATGTATTTTTCCTTAAAATAAAGAATTGTATCTCTCGAAAATAATCAGTTAGCATCTGTAATGGAGATAAGAAAGAAACTTTCCGCATAAGATTATGTGAGGCAAGGATGCCCATTATCACTTCTACTATTCAATGCTCTATAGAAATGCTAGCTATAGCAATAAGAAGAGGAAAATGAAAGAATTAGGATAGGCAATGAGAAAAACAAATGATCACTCTGTGTGGATGAACTCTTGGTATTCTTAGAGAATCTCAGAAAGTCAACTAAAACTTAGTGGAAATAAGAGCTTCTGTAATGTTATGTTGCATAAAATAAGCTTTTATAAATTATTCACATTTCTATATATTGCCAATAAAGTCCAGCAACAACAGATAGAAACAAAATTCCATTCTAAACAACCGTAGACATTATAAAATACAAGATAGTCTACCTAGTAAAATAATCCCAGGAACCATATGAATACAATTAAAAAACCCTTTTCCCATAAATAACATCTGATCTATATAATTGCAAAAATATTAATTGCTCAAAGATGATAATTCCACTTAAATTCACTTACTTTTTTGGCACCATACCAATCAAACTATCAAAAATTTTTTATAGAGCTAGAAAAAATAGTAACAGCATTCATCTAGAAGAACAAAAGATCAAAAATATTCAGGGAATTAATGGACAAATATATGAAGAAACATGGGTTAGCCATACTAGATATCAAACTGCATCACAAAGTGTGATCATCACAAGTATCAACTATTGACTAAGAAATAGAGTAATAGATTAGAGAATAAGTTAGACACACAATAGTCAGCAGTAAATGACTACAGTAATCTAATATTTAATAACCCTAGTGTTCCACACTTTTGGGAAAAGAACTCACTATTTAAAGAAACTGCTAGACAAACTGGAAGACATTTTGGCAGAAATAAGCAAGAGATAAATACCTTAAAATGTAAAACAATATAAGGTAAAAAAATGGATACTATATTTAGGCATAAAGGGTCATACTACAAGGAAATTAGTGGAGCATGGAATATTTTACATGCCAGATATGTGGAAAAGAAAAAAAAAATTGTGGGGGGGGTGGAACCAAGATGGTGGAGTAGAAAGACTCACGTATACTAGCTCTGAACCCACAGCCCATATATTTCCTGCAAGACGAACTCCCCACAAATTCTGGATCACTGCAAGGCACGCAGAAACACAGTGGAAAAGATTTCCGTTCCAGAGAGCCCTGGAGAGCCGTCCCCAGGGTCCCTCGCGCCCCGGAAAGTGGAGCCCAACCCTACCCTGCCCTGCCCGGGCGGCCACAGAGGAGCAGATCCGAGCAGGCTTCAGGGACAGAATCTCCAGCTGCCTCGAAGGTCCCTCCACCCACGGACGCTACAGGTCAGTGAGAGAGACTTCTGGGCTGCCTGAGAGGGGAGTGGGGTGTCTCTGTGACTCGGGCCCCCTCGAGAGGCAGTGGCAGAGGAAGCAGCAGCTGGGACTCCCCGAGCAGGCAGGATCTTTATTACTGAAGGTCTCTGCATAAAGCCCCTGAGGGAACTGAGCCTGGGAGGTGACCCCACCCCCACCCGAGCACCAGAACTTAAGCTCACATTGAATAGCAGCCGCGCCTCCCCCAGAAAGCCCATTTGAATCTCAGACCCCAAGGACCAGCTGGACGGATCTAGGCGGGGTTGGACAGGAATCTCAGAAGTCAAGTAACTGGCTGAAAAAGTCCCCAGAAAAAGGAAGCAAAATAAGACCATAGGGAGCTACTTTGATGGGGTGCAGATGTTCCTGCCTTTCAATTCTGATGACGAGGAAATATTCTTACCATCAGGGAAAGACGTGGAGTGCGGGGACTCTGTATCCCAGACACCCCAGGTGGATGTGAGTGGGCTCAGGCCATGAAAGAGCTCAAAAAGGATTTTGAAAAGCAAATTAGACAGGTGGAGGAAAAATTGGGAAGAGAAATGAGAGAGATGCAAGAAAAGTGTGAAAAACGGGTCAATACCTTGGTAAAGGAGACCCAAAAAAATGCTGAAGAAAATAACACCTTGAAAAATAGGTTCACTCAATTCACAAAAGGGCTTCAAAAAGCCAATGAGGAGAAGAATGCTTTCAAAAGCAGAATTAGCTAAATGGAAAAAGAGGTTCAAAACCTCGCTGAAGATAATGGTTCTCTGAAAATTGGAATGGAACAGATGGAGTCTAATGACTTTCTGAGAAACCAAGAAATCACAAAACAAAACCAAAAGAATGAAAAAATGGAAGAGAATGTGAAATATCTCATGGGGAAAACAACTGACCTGGAAAAGAGATCCAGGAGAGACAATTTAAAAATTATGGGACTAACTGAAAGTCATGATCAAAGAAAGATATCCTAGACATCATCTTCCATTAAATTATCGAGGAAAACTGCCCTGATATTCTAGAACCAGAGGGCAAAATAAGTATTGAGAGAATCCATCGATCGCCGCCTGAATGAGATCCAAGAAGAGAAACTCCTAGGAACATTGGGGCCAAATTCCAGAATTCCCAGGTGAAAGAGAAAATATTGCAAGCAGCTAGAAAGAAACAATTCCAGTACTGTGGAAATACAATCAGGATAACTCAAGATCTAGCAGCTTCTACATTAAGGGATTGAAGGGCATGGAATAGGATACTTCAGAAGTCAAAGGTACTAGTACTAAAACCCAGAATCAGCTAACCAGCAAAACTGAGTATAATACTTCAGGGGAAAATATGGTATTTCAATTAAACAGAGGACTTTCAAGCATTCTTGATGAAAAGACCAGAGCTGAAAAGAAAATTTGACTTTCAAACACAAGAATGAAAATGAGCATGAAAATGTAAACAGCAAAGAGAAGCCATAAGGGATTTACCAAAAGTGAACCGTTTACATTCCTACATGGAAAGACAATATTTGTAACTCTTAAAACTTTTCAGTATCTGGGTATTTGGTGGGTTTATACACACACACATACACACATATGTACGCGTGCATGCAGACACACATACACATATGCACCCACATACAGACACAGAGAGCACAGAGAGAATTGAATAGGATGGGACCATATCTTAAAAGAAATTAAGATAAATGGTGAGAGAGAAATGTAGTGGGAGGAAAGAGGGTTAAATATAATGGGGTAAATTATATCTCATTCAAGAGGCAAGCAGGAGAATTTTTAGTGGAGGGAAAAAGAGGAGAGCTGAGAAAAAAAAAAAAAAAACAAGATGTTTACCCTCATCACATTCAACTGAAGGAAGGAATAAAATGAACACTCATTTTGGTATGAAAACCTATCTTACAATACAGGAAAGTGGGGGAGAAGGAGATAAGCAAATGGGGGGGATGATGGTAGGGAGGGCAATGGGAGGAGGGAGCAATTTGAAGTCAACACTCTTAGGGAGGGACAGGATCAAAAGACAGAATAGAAACAATGGGGGGCAGAATAGGATGGAGGGAAATACGGTTAGTCTTACACAACACGACTGTTATCGAAGTCATTTGCAAAACTACACAGATAGGGCCTATATTGAATTGCCTGCCTTCCCAAAGGGAATGGGTGGGGGAGGGAGGGATGGGGAGAATTTGGAACTCAAAGTTTTAGGAACAACTGTTTAGTATTGTTGTTGCTACTAGGAAGTAAGAAATACAGGTAATGAGGAATAGAAAGTCACCTGGCCCTACAGGACAAAAGAGAACATGGGGACAAGAGAAAGGAGGGATGATAGAAGAGAGGGCAGATTGGTGATAGGGAAAATTAGAATGCTCGGTGTTTTGGGATGGGGGGAGGGAAGAAAAGGGGAGAAAATTTGGAATCCAAAATTTCGTGAAAATGAATGTAAAAAGTTAAAAAAAAGAAAAATGCTTACAACTAAAAAAATAAAAATAAACTATTTGAAAAGAAAAAAAAATGTGACCAAATAAGTGATAAGGAGCATTACAGAATATTAAAGGGATAATTTTTGTCTCACTACATTAAAAAATATACGTAAACAAAAGAAATTCAATCAATATTAGAGGGAAAGCCGAAATCTGCGGAAAATTTTATAGCAAATATGTCTGATAAAGCCTTCATTTTATTTTTATCAATTTAATTTTAACCTAAATACAAAAATCTAAATAGAAAATAAGAGAAGAGATGAAACATTAGAAATTTAATGCTAAAGAGAAAGAAAGAAAAGTTTTCCTGTGTACAGAAAATCAGGCCAGGATTCAAAATAGCAATAAATTTTCATTTCAAGAGAGCTTCTATAATAGATATTACACATTGTGTTCCATGCTTCTTATCTTTTCTTCCTTGTAAATTTTCTTTTCTTTAAAGGTTTCATTTTTAAAATGGATAGAGGACTGGATAAATTTACCACAATACAAGTTAGTGGTAAGCTTCCCCTCGTACTCATCACAAAATAAAGGAAGAACAAAAAAATAGAATGAGAAGAAAAAGATATAATAAAATTAGAGAATTCTGAGGCAGATACAGAGTAAGTGACTTCTCAATAGTAATAAAACTGGAAAAAGTGTCTGTAATTGCACGTGAACTCAGTATTTTTCTGGACATACATGAACAGAGAAATTATACGGTAGTATTTTCTGGTAAATTTGATCAGAAAGGAAATTTATAAAGAGGCAGGTAGATGAGACAGCGTTGAGATCACTGAGTTTTCAGTCAGTAGGACCGGAGTTCAAATGTAGTAGTGAAAATTAATGTAATGGTCCCCTCTTTAAAGAAATCTCCACATGAAAACTCCTAAAAACATTAAGACTCAAATTCAGAACTTTTAGTTGACAGGGGAAAACATACTGCAGCCATCCAAACTGAATTCAGGAAGAAAAGTGAAAAAAAAAATTCGGTATCACAAAACGTTTTAGCCATCACTTTAATGGAATAGAATTCTTGGGATATTATATTTCAAAAGGCAATGGATAAGGGTTTCCCAAGAAGAATAATATGGCCAGGAAATAATGAACGCAAGCCTACAAGGGGAACATGGAACTCTAATGAAATGAAGGAATTCCAAGTGTTCCTCAATAAAAGACTGGAGTTGCATAGAACCTTTAAGTCAAACCTAGGAGTTAAGAGTAACATAGAAGTTAATATAAATAAAACTGATAAGTTACTAATATATAAACTACTTACATTCAATATGTAGAAATGTTTGTCCTCTATGAACTCAATCATCGTCTTGTGTCATAGAGAGTCAAATTTAACAGAAAACCTGTGCCTGTATACATATATTTGCCTGACATACTATGTTTTTTTATTTATTTATTTTTATTTTATTTTTCTTTTGGTGTTCTACAATCACTTCCTCAAAATTAAGATTTTAACACCCCCCACCTGTCACGCACTACCCCACTCCTTCCCCGCAACAGCATACAATATTGTATAGGTTCTACATATATTTTCCTATTGAGTACATTTTCACAAGAGTCATGTTATGTAGACGAACTAAAATAAATGGAAGAAATCATATAACATATCAAAACATAATACACTAAAACCTACACATATACAAACATGATCTGCTACGTTTTGCGAATGACTTCCATATTTCTTTCTCTGAGTGTGGAAGACATTTTGTGTTAGAATACTACTGTTGGGATTTTTTTTTAGTAAGTTCTTGCGTTATTACAAAGTTCCAAGTCTACCAGAAAAAAACTCTCGCGCACTGTGGTCGTTGCTGTGCACAAGGGTCTCTTGCTTCTGCTCCTTTCGCTCAGCATCAGATCATAGAAGTTCTTCCAGGCCTTCCTGAAGTCTTCTTGTTCATCATTTCTTATGGCGCAATAGTACTCCTTTACATGTATACACCGTAATTTATTCAGCCATTCCCCAATTGATGGGCATCCCCTTGATTTCCAGTTCTTGGCAACCACAAAGAGTGCTGGTATTAATATTTTTGCACATGTGGGATGCTTTCCCATTTTTATGATCTGTTTGGGATACAGTCCTAGTAGCGATATTACTGGGTCAAAGGGTATGCACATTTTTGTAGCACTTTGGCATAGTTCCAAACCGTTCTCTAGAATGGTTGGATGAGCTCACAGCTCTACCAACAATGAATTAGTGTTCCAACTCTTCCACATCCTCTCCAGCATTTATCATTTTCTTGTTCTGTCATATTTGCCATTCTTATGGGTGTGATGTGGTACCTCAGAGTTGTTTTGATTTGCATCTCTCTAATCAGTAGTGATTTAGAGCACTTTTTCATATGATTATAGATATCTTTGATTTCTTCCCCTGAAAATTCCCTGTTCATATCCTTTGACCATGTATCAATTGGGGAATGACTTGTATGGTTGTACATTTGAGTCAGTTCTCTATATATTCTAGAAATGAGGCCTTTATCCCCGAGCTTAGCCGTAACATACTATGTTTTTATTAAATGTTTTTAAACTTTGAATTACATAAAATCCTGTGAAATGTACTTCTGAACATCTTTGGGTTATTAAAAAGAAACCTTCCAGGACATTAAAAATGAAAAATTTATCTCAGAAACAATGCCATAAATGAAGTTATTTTGAACTTTCATAGGTAGCAAAAAAAAAAAAAAGGACATGACTATACAATTCCCTTAGTCAATATTTCAGACGAAGCATGGCACCGTGGCAGACTGGCACTAATTGGCTAAGGAAGATTGCTTCTTCACTGACCAAAGTCAAGTGAACTAATGGCAGCAATTATCTAACAAAGGGTGGCCTCATATATCCCTTGTGACAGAGTCAGTTCTCTAAGTTTCTGAACTTTAACGCAATTACTCTAAGTATCTAGGTGACAAAGAAATACATTGCCTTTTAGTGTTTACTGTGAGTCAGAGTATAGATCAGAGACAGCATAGCTCTGACTTCTATTGGAACATAAAAGGGAAAAATATTCATTGTAATATTTTAACAAAATCCTATTAATTGTGTCAAAGGTAAGTAAATCATCTAGTATCACTTCTGGGTCTTCATAAAAGGTATAATGGGATGGTAGTCCAAGGAACATCATAAATTTCCACTTTGTTAAAAAAAATAATGGTCATTTTTTAAAACTTTTTTTTCTATTTTTTTCTTTTAAAACTTTTTTTCTTCTTGACCACCCTGGCGGTCAGGAGCTGGGATTGTGTTAGAGTAGTAAATATGTTTGATATGATTGATGCATTATTAACCACCAACTTTTCAGTAGTTTATAATCTTAAAGAATTTCACTTGGGACTAAGGTTATACATGACTTGTTTTCTAAGATCATTGTGTTCAGCCTTCATTGCCGAGGAAGACTATGCCACCAGAAAAATGATGACGACTTGCACTTTACATTGTTTTGAGTGAGGGAGGGCTGTGCAGGTCACCAGCCTCACTTATTCTCCAGAGTAATCTGAATTCAGTGACCAGATATTCATCAAAATGACTGGAGATGACCCAGAATCTTCTGGGACAAGTTGGGCACTTTAGGCCGAGGTCTTTGCAGGTACTCAGATAGGGTGAGGTAAGACCCATTCATTGAATAGGACTGTTTAAGCAGTAGCCAGGGCATGGCCCCTTTAATGAGGCCAAGAAAAAAAAAAAAAACATCAGGCTGGGAGGGAAAGAGCAACAGTTAACACTGATAATCGCTCCAAAACTAAGAGGTCCCAGAAGAGAGGAAATGAAAGGAAAGGAGAGGAGAGGAGTAGGAGAGGAGAGGAGAGGAGAGGAGAGGAGAGGAGAGGAGAGGAGAGGGAGGGGGAGGGGAGGGGAGAGGAGGGGAGGGGAGGGGAGAGGAGAGAGGAGGGGAGGGGGAGGGGAGAGGGAGGAGGAGGGGGAGGGGGAGGGGAAGGGAGAGAGGGAGGGGAGGGGAGAGGGGAGGTGGGAGGGGGGAGGGGGAGGGGGAGGGGAAGGGGAGGGGGGGAGGGGAGGAAAGTAAAGTAAAGGAAACGAAAGGGGTAGGAAAGCTAACGAAGAAGACCATGCCATCAGAGAAAAGGTGAAATGACTTACACCTGATTTTGTTTTGAGTGAGGGAGAGCTGTGCAGGTCACCAGCCTTGCTTCTCCTCCACAGCCATCTGAATTCAGTGACCAGATATTCAGCAAGATGACTGGAGATGACCAGGGTTGCATTGGTACACCTTGTGATATGGATAGAAACACTCCTCTAAGAGTTAAAAATAATATTGATTGATTTTGCGAAGACCTTGGTGCCCCAAAGTCTCCCCTTAGCCTAGACCATAAGATTCCCTGTCCCCACCCCCTCATCCTAGGGGGAACATAAAATTCCCTGCCCCCACCCCTCATCCTGGGAAATGGGATTTCCCTATCTTGTGACATTCATAGTCCTCACCCTGTGCCTTTATCTTGCAAGTTTTACCCTAGGTCTCCAACCCCTATAAGTAAACCCTAAAATCTTCCTATAGAAGCCTGGTTCTTTTCTTATATCATTGCCGTTGTTTAGCTCCTTGCTAAACCTCAAACCTGTTGCTTTTGTGTCAATAAATTTCGCAACGGCTACAGAGAAGGTCTAAGTGAATTCATTCACATTTTTAACCAGCTCTCCCATCTCTTTCTCTTCAACATAAAGGTACCAAAACCCGGGAGTCTAAATATTAATTGGACGCCCGTGATCTTCTCCTAGCCGCTGGCATAAGAGGTAAGCTCTATTTTTTGTTTTCTCCCCCAGACCTTTCTGCTCCCACTGTCTCCCTAGCAATGAGACCCCTGGAGTGCCCAGACACGCCAGTGGCGTCTGTAGCTGCAGTGATTTCTTGGCGGTCAGTCGGACTGTGGATCTTCGTATAAGGGAATGCCCTTGGGCTGAGTCAGTCACGCTTTTTCTCCCCTCTTCCTGGAATGCTGGGAAAAGAGGCTGTTCAGAGATGGCTGGGAGGGGAATTCGGGAAGGAGATCTTAAGGAAAAGTGACTGCTGTTCCATTGTAACACAACCTGACCTCAATATAATCTAGAAAAGTAATTTGTGAAGGGGATTTCTAGACTCAGTAGAAATTTAGTAAGATTTGTAAGAAATTTGGTCTCCAAAACTTAAAGAAAAAGACACCTTGCTCTGCTTGAGCAGACTTTTTACCCGATATTGTTCCCTCAGCACCTTGGTTTACCCTGTGTTGTTCCTTTTTTCCTCCCCGTGGGACATTGCGGGAGGCGGGAGGCAGACCGCTGAACCTGGTTTTCTTTGGGGTCCCTGTGCCCTGATTTCAAGGTCTCTTTACCCTGTGGGCCTATAAGGTTGATTTACTGCCTAGATGTAACCCTTCTCTCTATCCTTAAACTTTTCTTCCCCTCCCTGAGGGATACGCATTTTCTAGTGTAAGTCTCAAAGGGAAAAGAAACAACCAACTGAAGCTCCTCTTCAGCCAGAACTGGAAGGTTCTGGGTCCAGCAGTTGGAGACCATGGACCTGGGCACACCTTTCAAGTCCTATCTGGAAGGGTAAGTCCAATTCCCTCATTTCTCCCATTGCTGGGGAACTGGGAAAACTACTGGTGCTTGCTTCCCTCTGCACCCCAATACTCCCTGTACACACTCACCTGCCTGCAGGATCACCCTTCTCTCCTGGCCTGCTGGCCACCATGTCCTTGCATCTGGACTCAGCAGGATTTAACTGAGAGTTCCCTCTAGGTTAGCAAAAATGTGAATTTATGGATAATATTTTCTTTCAAAGTGCTCAGAGTACTGGTTCTTAGAAATTAAAATGTTGCCACTAGTGATTATAAATCCAGATTTGATTTGCTCATTCAACTAAATTACAGTCACCGGACCGGTAACTAATTAGTTCTGCTTCAAGTTTTAAATACATGCTTGTGTTATGATTATATGTCTGTATTTTCTTATTGGGTAATTTTATATTAACCACGTTAGAAAAACAACTCCTATAAACTAAATGTGGTTAGATTGTTATGAGATTATGAGGTTCTTAACTGTCAGAATTTTGGAACTATCTAGTCATAAAATCTAATCAACCCTGTGTAGTAGAGTTCCTACTGATAAAAAAAAAATTTTAAAGACCTGGTACACTTATCGTGATAAGGCCAGTTTGATTGGGTATGTTCTTGTCTTAGAAAAAACAATGAATTTCCTCCCCAAAGTTAAACATCTTTTGGTACTTAGGAAATTATGATCATTGAAAATTTTGATTTGGGGGATTTGTGATACTTAAAAGATTTTTTTCACCAACTTGGTTTCCATAAATCACAATCTTGAAGGTTTCCAACTAATTTATTTTATGAAAGTTTAGTCATTATCTATTTTAACATCAGGATGAATTGTGACCATTTTTGGAAATGGAAATACTTTTTACAAAGAAATACTTTGCAAAATCTCTTTGTGATTCTAAAGGCCTAGTAAATTCCACTTGGAAGGTAATTTGTGTCCATCAATTGATACTGATAACAATTATATCCTAACCTACAGTGTGTTTTCTAAGTTTAACTCCTAGGATTTTTGTATCCTTTAATAGGTGCTTTCAAAGAAGTAGTCATTTGTTCATGCTTCAATTACCCTAAGAAAGGGCACTCTTGTGAATGTCAGACTGAAAAGTTCAGTGCCCCACTCTAAATTTTTAAAGGGTGAACATAAAAGTGAAAAGTTAGAATCTCATCATATTCTGAAGGTTTTGTCATGGATCATTAAGGAATTTTGAAACTCATTAAGGAATCTTGAAACAACTCCTTAGGGAGGATGTGTCAAGTAAAAGAAGTCAGTCAGTCACTGTCTGCACTTGGTAAGATAGCCCATCCTTACAATTTTTATATGATCTGGATATGCAAGTAATGCCATCTGAAGTTTATTGTTTGTGTTTACAGGTAAAACAATTTGCTTCTCACTTATGAAAATTTTAGGTTTATTGGTCATACTTTTAATGCTAAAACCTAAAACTGGTACACTGTATGCATATGTGTGGAAAGGAAAAAGTACAGCTCCAGAAGCTCTAAGGAGCTTGTTTGTTTCATGGAGTTCCTAAAGAAGGAACTTATTTTGGTAAGAATTTGGAAATACATTCAAATGATCTCTAGTAATCTGTTTTTGCACTAGGACTAATTTAAAATTTGAGATGTGAGTCCTGGTAAATTTTTGATGGGAACTTGCCATCTGAGGCAACAGCTCTTGGGACTATAATGAACTATTTTTTTGAGTTACCTGATGGATCATAAAAATCCATCAATAGTCAATTCATCATCTGAGAGAAATGCCACAAGCTACTTACAGACCATGACAGGTGGAGATCTTCTTCTGGCATAGCTGAGAGGAAGATTCTAACATCTGCCCAGGATGGGATCCTCCTGACTCAGTCTCTGTACTGCATTCCTTTGAAAAGGAATGTTTCCCATCTGAGTATTCTTGATTCTGGCTATGAGATGGAATTGATACTACATGTTTGCAAAACTGTGATGTTTTATTTACTCATGTCCTTGCTTTTCTTTTTAATGGCAGATTTCTGTAATCAAAGCAAGTGGTCATTTTCAAATAGTGGCCATTCAGAAATGGCTTGAGGTTCTCAGAACTTTAATGGGGAATTCTCAGTGGAGGAGAATTATCTGAAAGCTGACTGTCTGAAAATGACCTGTGCACATCATGAAAGAAGATGAGGGAAGTCAGATGGGGCAGTAGATTGATGGGCCTGAAGTCAGGAGACCTGACTCGGACACTTATTGGCTGTGTCACCCTGAGGCACTTCACTTTTTTGTCTCAATTTCCATATCTGCAAAATGCACTGAAGAAGGAAATAAGATAACACTCCAGTATCTTTGCCAAGAAAACTCCAACTGCAATCACACAAAAGTTAATGAAAAATGACTAAACAACAAAGAACAGATGAACTTTCTGAGAAAATAAAAAGTTCTAGCACAAAAGCTTTGAAGGAAGTTTATTTTTACTGACATAAATACAGAGCTAACATTATTTTTTCAGAATGCTCAGTCATGGTCCCTAAGTGCTAGATAAGTCAACAGGTGCTGCACAAGGACCATTGAACTTGGAGACATGTAACACGTTTGAATTAACCTCTGATGCTTTTTCTTTGTTTAAATTTATTTATTTAAGTTTTCAACAATCATTTCCACAAAATTTTGGCTTCCAAATTTTCTCCCCATTTCCTTTCCCCAACCCTAAAATGCCGAACATTCTAACTGCCCCTATCACTAATCTGCTCTCCCTTCTAACTTCCCTCCATTACCTTATCCACATCTTCTCATTGGTCACTTAGGGCAAGATAACTTTCCATACTCTATTACCTGTATTCCTTATTTCCAAGTTGCGAGAACAATACTCAACAGTTGTTCCCAAAACTTTGAGTTTGAAATTCTCTTCATGCCTCCCTTCTCACTCATTCCCTTTGGGAAAGCAAGCAATTCAATATAAGCCATATCTGGGTAGTTTTGCAAATGACTTCCATAATAGTCGCACTGTGTAAGAGTAACTATATTTCCCTCCATCCAATCCTGCCCCACATTGTTTCTATTCTCTCATTAGATCCTGTCCCCTGGCAAGAGTGTTGACTTCTAATTGCTCCCTCCTCCCACTGCCCTCCCTTCCATCATCCCCCCTCCCTGCTTATCCCCTTCTCCCCCACTTTCCTGTATTGTAAGATAAGTTTTCATACCAAAATTGGTGTACATTTTATTCCTTCCTTTAGTTGAATGTGATGAGAGTAAGCTTCATGTTTTTTCTCTCAATTCCCCTCTTTTTCCCTCCACTGAAAAGTCTTTTACTTGCCTCTTTTATGAGACATAATTTGCCCCATTCCATTTCTCCCTTTCCTAATGTATTTCTCTCTCGCTGCTTAATTTCCTTTTTTAAGATATGATCCTAGCCTATTTAATTCACCCTGTGCTCTCTGTCTCTCTCTGTCTCTCTGTCTTTCTGTCTCTGTCTCTCTGTCTCTCTGTGTGTGTGCGTGTGTATGTGTGTGTGTGTATGTGTGTGTAATCCCACCAACTACCCAGATACTGAAAAGTTTCCAGAGTTACAAATATTGTCTTTCCAAGTAGGAATGTAAACAGTTCAGCTTTGGTAAGTCCCTTATGACTTCTCTTTGCCGTTTACCTTTTCATGCTTCTCTTCATTCTTGTGTTTGAAAGACAAATTTCCTTTTCAACTCTGGTCTTTTCATCAAGAATGCTTGAAAGTCCTCTATTTCATTGAAAGACCATTTTTCCCCTGAAGCACTATACACAGTTTTGCTGGGTAGGTGATCATTGGTTTTGGTTCTAATTCCTTTGACTTCTAGAATATCATGTACCACACCCTTTGATCCCTTAATATAGAAGCTGCTACATCTTGTGTTATCCTGGTTGCATTTCCACAACACTTGAATTGTTTCTTTCTAGCTGCTTGCAATATTTTCTCCTTGACCTGGTGACTCTGGAATTTGGTCACAGTGTTCCTAGGAGTTTAACTTTTTGGATCTCTTTCAGGAGGTGATCAGGGGATTCTTGTAATATTTAGTTTGTCCCCTGGTTCTAGAATATCATGGCAATTTTCCTTCATAATTTCATGAAAGATGATGTCTAGGCTCGTTTTGTGATTATGGCTTTCAGGTAGTCCCATAATTTTTAAATTGTCTCTCCTGGATCTATTTTCCATATCATTTGTTTTTCCAATGAGATATTTCACATTCTCTTACATTTTTTCATTCTTTTGGTTTTGTTTTGTGATTTCTTGGTGTCTCATAATGTCATTAGCCTCTATCTGTTCCTTTCTAATTTTTAAAGAACTATTCTTTTTTTCAGTGAGCTTTTGAAACTCCTTTTCTATTTGGCTGATTCTGCTTTTTAAAGCATTCTTCCCCTCATTGGCTTTTTGAAACTATTTTGCCAATTTAGTTAGCCTGTTTTCAAGGTGTTATTTTCTTCAGCATTTTTGGTTCTCCTTTAGAAAGGTGTTGACCTGCTTTTCATGCTTTTCTTGCATCTTTCTCATTTCTCTTCCCAGTTTTTTATCCACCTCTGTCACTTGGTTTTCGAAATCCTTTTTGAGATTTTCATGACCTGGGACCACTGTATATTTATTTTGGATATTTGAGATACAGAAGCCTTGACTTTCATATCTTTCTCTGATGGTAAGCATTGTTCTTCCTCATCTGAAAGGATGGGAGGAGATATCTGCTCACCAAAAATGGAACATTCTATGTTCTTATTTTTTTTCCCTCTATTTTGGGCATTTTCCCAACCAGTTCCTTCACATTTGGATCCTTTTTCATGAGTAGGGTCATGGGGATCTGTAAAATATCGATTCCTCCAAGTTGGCACAATCAAGCATGTATACTGGTCTGGGAGCAGAAAGAGATTTTTTTGCCAAGAATCTTAGCAGTTACTTCTCCACAGCCACGTGGCCTCCCGTTCTGCCAAGACAGCAATGGGGGGCTGCTTTTCAGTCAAGCTGTGCGGTCAGGGCCGCCATTCAGTGCGAGACAAAGACCAGCTCCCTCAGGGCCTCTACAGAGGGCCGAGGTAATAATTAGTTCCTCAGTGCTCCCAGGGGTTTTATGTCCAACAATGGAAGCGGGCTGCTGTAGTGGCTGAGATGAGAAGTACTACTGCCTGCCCTATGTGGGCTCTGAGGGCCGGCCCTTCTCCCTTCCCGGCCAGCTGAAAAGGATCCAGTCACTGACCTTTGGCACCTGTGTGTTGAGGGATCTATGGACCACTGTTGTTGAGACTGGCTATTCCCCCTCCTAGGGTTGTTTGCGAGTCAAGCACTACATGGCCTAGACTGGGCTCGGCTCTGTGCTCAGCTCCGTGTCTGTTGCAACAAACGTTTCTTGTGGGCCTTTCAGGTCACCCTGGGCTGGAAATCTCCACACTGTTGTTCTCCACTTCTGCTGCTCTGTAATTTGTTGAGAGTCCCTCTTTACAGTTGTTTTGTGGGCTGTGTGGGGAGAGCCTGCCTTTTGCGTGTCTTTCTACTCTATCATCTCGACTCTGCCATCTTTGCTCCGCCCCCCAGCCTCTGATTCTTAATACTACTATGGCTTTATGTTCTCTGAGCCTTATGTAGAAAATATGGTAAATTACAAACTTGGACTACGTAATTCCATGGGTACATTGCTCTTTTAGTTCTAAGATCACATTGAAGGGGTTATTAACCTTTTTGCTTCCACCATTGACTTTTAATAATAGTCTAAAATTCCTATGAATTACTCAGAATAATGTTTTACAAGGCATTAAGTAAAATAAAAAAGATTTAAAAATCATATTAAAATTATACAAATATTTTATTTGCTGGTATAATACGTGTTTTTATCATATTTGATAATGCAAATGCAGGCAAATTAAACTTCAGTTTTAGTTTTCAAAGGCATGTCAGTAGAAAGGCTGGTGTTGACTATCCAGGAGTAGCACCATGTTTGACTAGGAAATAAGAATTTCTTGTTAGACATCTAAACAGATTTGCTTCAATTTTCTTGATATAAATATTGAAATTCTCACTTCAGGGATATATAAATTAACATGTCATATATATGTATGTATTTATGTTTAGTCATATATATATATATATTTCATTATACACAATAAGTATATTTGTGCGTATGCATACACACATACAGTAAGAGACAGGGAGACAGAGAAAGAGATTCAGAGAGAGACAGAATGAGAGAAAGAAAAAGATTCAAAGCATTCCTAACCTTGATTTACAATGTATAGAATGATTTCTCTCTAGGAACCACATAAGTTTCTAAAGCTTTTTAATTTGAACTATTAAAGTGTCTTTATTTCTTTGTTCATATTGGCCCAAAGATGAAAATGCTCTGTTATTTTTTATGAATAATAGTTTATTTTAAAAAGAAAACAATTGCAAATTTACGAATCAACTTTAGTGCCATCAAAAAATTAGGTAATTTTTGCGAGGAATCAGAATTTTTTGTTGTTCCTAGATTTCTCTTTTGTAAAGATGACAGAAGATTTTCTATTTTCTCTCCAAGTTGGCAAAATTCTTCCTTCAGCATTTGAAATTTTGTAAGGATTTGGGTATATATTTTTCCCCTTCCATAACACCAGTTTAGCACAATTATGTATTGTTTCATCAGCATTCTTCAGACTGACTTCTGGCCCTGGAATTGAAATATTTTTCTATTGCATGTAGTCAAAAATATTTACCATTCACACCAAATATTGGATGAAATACTTCTTTTTAAAATTTTCCAGGTGATTTCTTTTTCTTTCAGAAATTATCTTATTATTTAGAACAACTTCAAGCTGTTACCTTGAAAGACAGTGAAGTTCAATGTAGTTGAACACACACACATACACACATACGCACATATATACATACACACATACACACACCTTTCTTGCAAAATCTGTTAAAATTCAATGGTACAATCATAAACATCGTCAACGTTAACAACACCAAGTTGTTTTTGTATTAATAAAGTATATCACCGAAGGATTTTAAATGACAAATAAAATTACTCATGTTGTACAAGTTCTCCAAAGTTTTATTGGACTAAGTGACTTCTTTGGGTTCCTGAAAGCTCATCCTTTATCACAGTAGATCAGGGGTCCTTTCCTCTATAAGACTATGGCAATTACTATTTGTGGAGTAACACAAGTTTCTGTGTCTTCCTGGAAATATTCTCATTTTGTTCATTGTTTGTAGTTTTCTCATAGTTACTTTAAAATATATGTTATTTTTCAAAGAATTTATGAAAGGTACTCCCTGTACTATTGGATCATGAGATTTTTTTTTATTTAATTAACTTTTTACATTCATTTTCACAAATTTTTGGGTTCCAAATTTTCTCCCCTTTTATCCCCTCCTCCCACCCCAATACCCCAAGCAATCTAATTTTCCCTATCTCCAATCTGCCCTCTCTTCTGTCATCCCTCCCTTCTCTTGTCTCCATCTTCTCTTTTCTCCTGTAGGGCCAGATGACTTTCTATTCCTCATTAACTGTATGTCTTCTTTCCTAGTCTTACACAACACGGATCATGAGATTTTAAATTCACCAAGAGCAGGAACGATTTTTTTCTCTTTTGCTATTCCCAAAGTTTAGTAGATTTACTATTTACACATTATGTAAAAATGTTTATTTATCACTTGATATTGTTGAAACCATTTTGTGCATGAATGCTTTTGCTTTGTAACAGTGTACCAAAAAATGAAAGGTAAAATAAAAATCAAAAAGGGGACCTCTGCAATCAAAGGGTTTCCAAAACTTGCGCTGCCAATGTCACTGGACAGTCTATTATCATGAAAACGTTCATTTTTAACTGCAATTTTATAAATGAAAAGCTTTTAATTGTTGATACTTCTCATTTTGGATACTTTTAGTTTTCTTTTTTCTTATCCAGAGGATAATTTTTATTTTTGATCTTGTGACTGCATTCCCCATACATAGTACTGCATGTTTCGTTTCCATTTACATGGATTTTATTATGAAAGAGAAAACAAAAAAAAAAAAAACAAATGATATTGAAAGAAAATAAAGTTGCAATGAAAATAACACATTTATAGAAATTACTTCAGATATTTCAGAGCATTTTAGAATCACGTTCTTTTGGGTTGACTCAATGTTTATTTTATGCCCTTCAACTTCTTCGCATATTAAAGGCAAAATGCTCTTAAGGTGTCATTTCCCTACTCTTCCAGGCACATTTATAGAGTTCAGGTATTCCTTCGTATAAATATTGCTGATGGTTCTAGTATGTATAGATTAAAACACTATCAACTAAAAAAACTCCAAATAAACTAAATTTCTACAGTCAGTCAAAGAATGTTCTTAGTATTGTGGTTTATAAACTGCTAAACTCCCAGCAAGAGTGATTTTCTTTGTGTGGTCATATTTTTTTTAAATTTTCTCATTCAAGACCTGAGAAGACCTGAGCCTGTTTCTTCCAAATTCTGAAATTCAATATCCCCACCTTCTACACCACCATCAATTTGATATGGAATGGATGAGCAACAAACCTACTAACTGAGGTGAACTCTGTGAAAGATGAAGTCAGTCTTATTCACCCACGACATGTAGACTCATGGGAATTAACAGAACTATCCCAGAAACAATTTTGAAATTAGATTTCCTTGCTTATTTCTTATTGCCTTGGTGTCTTTTATGATGATTGATACAATCACTGCCCTCAAGAAATAATAGCAATACAATTTACTTATAAAAGAATGAATACAAAATTTGTTGTAATACACTCTGAAAGGGAGCTAACTGGATATTTTTTTTTTATTAAAAACAATTCCCTAACTCATGGTAGGCTGTGTGAAGCTAATATATTTAAGCAAGATTGATAATTTAACCATTGTGAATGCTCATTTCTGCTCAATTCCCTTTTATAATATATTAATGTAGTGTACCAAATTTTAGATGTTTAAAAGTGGAATCAGTATATAGCTTTGTGACAGAGAAGCACTGTGGGGCAAAGTCTTCTGGGAATACCGCAGATATTTGTTGCAGCCTGTGAGACTTTGTTCTTTATTTTGATGTAACTGATCTTCACCGGGGGAAAAAAAAAAACACATGAATTATCTGTTTCTATAATCCTTAAATGGTATGTCTGCTACACTGCGCTGGATTCCCAGTTGGTAGAAACATTATAGAGTGGACAAAATATCAGTTAGTTACTAAACTGAGGCCCAATATAACAATGAACCACGATCAAATAAGCTCTGATTTTATTCCAGGGTGAAGAGTGGCATGGTACTCCTCTATGACCTCACTCAGTATTTGAAACTATTTGAAAATAACTATCTTTCCCTCACTACCATTCCCATATTTATGTTATCAGAAATATTAGTATGTGAAATCCTTGAATAATGGGGCAGATTGAGGGGGGGGGAATTTCATTCACATCTCCATTATTGAGCACATATAGGGAATGCATAGAATATTTACTATATATACTTACTTGTAGCAAGAAATCAATAAATTCTTTCAACTTAATTGTAATCAAACTAATTGTTACATTTATTATCAACTAGAATGTGTTAGGCTTTTCAAAGCAACATTTATTCTTACAGATTGATGAAAAATGCTCAATTCTTCATCAAGATCCAAGGTGTAGGTATAAGGGTTGGGAGAAAAATTAAAGTTCATATGTTTAAATTGAATAATATTTTTCTGAACCACACCTTCTGCATAGCATTTTTCATTTCTGAATTTCTCAGTGTGTAAATGAGAGGATTCAACATCTGTGCAATCACTATATAAAAGAAATTAATAATGACTTCCTAGCCCATCTCACATTTTTTGTGAGGGTGAGATAAAACAGTATCACAGAAAGATCTTTAGTAAATATAATATGATTCACTATACAGAAACAATATCAACCTGAAAGTCAACTATTCCTAATTGATGTAGAAAAGATTAAACTGGTACATAAAGGGAAAACAATAGGTTACATTTTCTCAAAGTTTTTAGGTTTACAAAGCACTGTCCTCCTAAATTAATGATGAGGTAATTAGGGTAACCCTATTCACTCCTCAGGTAAAGATCTTTATCATCAACTTGTTAAGTTTCTGAAGAAAGTTCAAACAACTCTGAACACAAGTAGAGCTTAAGAGGAGAATGATAGCATTGATAATGGATATTGAGGCCAGGTTGTAGAAGGGTAGTTAATTAGGAAGTGGTGTATGTGTGTGTATGTGTCAAAGTGTATGCACATTTGCATGTATGTATGTATGTATGTGTGTGTGTTTCTTTAGTCTATTTAGTTCCTCGCCAAGTTAGGAATGAAAATAAGTATCCAGTCATTTAACCTACCACATAAAGCGTTAAAGAGGCGGATACATGCGGAGATATGGTATATATGTGAATTTGGGAGAAAAATCTTAAATTTTTCCCATATCAAAGCCAGATACATACCTTAATAATGTTCACTCATAAAATTCTAAGCCTAGGACCTGGAGAAATGGATTACTGGTGGGGCAAGGAATGCTAGCAAATATAGATGAATGAAAAAAACATCTCAAAAGTAGATGTGATGCATATATATTTCACCCCAAAGTGCTTTTGTCTACTAGAAGGAGGTGACCTTTTACATAATGAATCTCGTTCTGTATACATTCTTTTCCTCCCTGGTATGGAATTCAAAGAACAAGACATCACGTAGGCTATATACACATATACGCATTAAGCGTTTCAGCTAAATTATTATCCAGGGAAACCTTACTGAACACTTTTTGACTTCAATGGCTTGTGAGTGACTAGTGGATGAACTCCCAGAGACATGCCATAGATGTCAAAGGAAAGCACTTTTATTGTTAGAAGCTACATTTTGGGGCTAAGGGAGATCATTTTTTTAAACTTTATAGATATAGCCAAGGTTTTTTTTTCATTAACACATCTTTAGCCCTACTTTTGCCTGTTAATTACCCTTCAGATGCTACTCCTTTCCTTCCCACTCCCAATAGCTTATCATAATTTCATTAATTCTATTGTATATTCACTTATCCTCAGGATGATTTATTTTGGGTGATGGACATTAAGGGAAGAGGGGGTTATACAATATGTACAACACTGATTGCCTCTAATGTCGAGTTCTCTTCAATAATACATTTGAAGAATGTGGAGACACAATCTGGGATTTTAAGGATTTTACCCCTCACAAATCTGACTTGGATTCTCGCTTACCTAGCTATCTAGGTTACTAGATATTCCTCATTGCTTAGATTTCCCATGAGGACTTTATCATAAAATTCAATTTCCTTTCTTTGTCTTCATCTTCCTAAATTTCTGCAACTTTTGACATAATTGAACACTTCTCTAACATTTCCCCTGCTTGTTTTCTACAAATATACCCTGTTCTCGGTTTCCTTTGCTTTATCACATTACCATCCATTTGTATGTTCATGGATTCAGCATATCTCCGGAATGCTGACACCTCAAAGTCAATGTTTCCCAAAGTTCTCATCTTATTTCACGGTACTTTATGCTATCTTCCTTGTAAATATTCATTTCCTCTTTAAGTCCAAATGTCCATTTCTTTGTAGATGAACTCTATCCTACACCTACTATTATTTATCTATTAAACATCAAGCATGAATTTTTAATTTCCTATAGAACGTTTCTAATTGTTTATACCTGGCTAACCTAACTCAAACTTTTCAAAGTGCAACTTTTCTTTCTTCTCAAATTTATATCTGATTTTAAAAAATCAAATGCACCATTTCCATTCCAGATATCCATCACTGAAAGTTAACTAAAGTTTCTCCACATTCCTTTTTTCATTCATTCTACCTCTGAAGTGTTTCTTGTATTCATGCCCTCTTATTCACATATTGATAACCACAACAGTGGCCTTCTTTGCAGTATGTGTAGATGACTACAACAGCCTCTTGAAAAGCCATCTTATCTTCAATATAATCCTATATTATTCCTGAAAACAAGCTTACATATCACTTACTAAGGAATCTTCTTTGTAGAAAAATATTATCACGTTATCCCATTTGCATTTCAATAGATATTGGCCGGATGACCCTGCCACCCCCCCCCCCCCTTTAAAGCCTTCTCTCACCCTTCCAGAGAAGGAGTCTATATTTCAGGCAAAACAGACTACTCAAAATCCATACATTATCCTACTCCTGTGATTCTTTATTCTTATAATACCCTTCCCCATCATCTTTTCCTAAGAAATTTTTACTGCCCTCAAGGCCTGTTTGTAATATGCTTACAATGGTTTTCTTGATGATGCAATGACAAAATGTGCTTTATTCGTCACGTCTTATTTCACACATTGAAACTTATTTAATGTAATCTCACAGTCTTCTTACGTGTAGCTAATGCAAATGTAATGGTTATTACTATTTTCCTTTGGTGAGGGAAGGATATGATCAGGGAACACTGAAGAATACAAAATATTTCTTACAAGCTCAATTGATTTAATAAGAGAAAATTAGAGAAAAATAAAAGACATAATAAAAGGTCTAATTCTTAAAACAAGTTCAAGATCTATTTTTTTTTTCTTTTAAAGCTTTGTTCTATGAAACTCTCCACATAAAATTTTTGGAATTAGATGGCAGATATCTAGCCAAGAAATAACCACTGCCTTGGTGCACATTTTAAAATATTAATAAACAGTAATTCTTTTTTTCTTTTTTTAATCTTAGCTCTTCTATGTTTTTTAATATAAATTTATTTATTTAACTTTTTACATTAATTTTCACAAAATTTTGGGTTCCAAATTTTGTCCCTATTTATCACCTCCCCCCACCTCTGTACACCAAGCATTCTAATTTTCCCTATCACCAATCTGCCCTCTTTTCTATCATCCCTCCCTTCTCTTGTCCCCATCTTCTCTTTTGTTCTGTAGGGCCAGATGACTTTCTATTCCCCATTAACTGTATTTCTTATTTCCTAATAGTAAGAACAGTACAAAACAGTTGTTCCTAAAACTTTGAGTTCAAAAATTCTCCCCATCCCTCCCTCCACATCCGTTCCTTTTGGGAAGGCAGGCAATTCATTATAGGCCATATCTGTGTAGTTTTGCAAATGACTTCGATAACAGTCGTGTTGTGTAAGACTAACTGTATTTCCCTCCATCCTATTCTGCCCCCCATTGTTTCTATTCTCTCTTTTCATCCTGTCCCTCCCCGAGTGTTGACTTCAAATTGCTCCCTTTTTCCATTGTCCTCCCTTCCATCATCCCTCCTTCCCTGCTTATCTCCTTCTCCCCCACTTTCCTGTACTGTAAGATAGGTTTTCATACCAAAATGAGTGTGCATTTTATCCTTCCTTTAGTCGAATGAGATGAGGGTAAACTTTATATTTTTTTCCTCAACTCTCCTCTTTCTCTCTCCACCAAAAAGTCTCCTGCTTGCCTCTTGAACGAGATATAATTCACCCCATTCCATTTCATCTTCTCTCCTCCCAGTACATTTCTCTCTCACCATTTACCTTAAATTTTTTTTAAGATATGGTTCCATCCTATTCAATTAACTCTGTGCTCTCTGTCTCTGTGTCTGCATGCGTGTGTGTATGTGTGGGTGCGTGTATGCGTGTATGTGTGTGTGTGCGTACGTCTGTGTGTGGTCCCACCAACGACTCAGATATTGAAACGTTTTAAGAGTTACAAATATTGTCTTTCCAGGTAGGAATATAAACAGTTCACCTTTGGTAAGTCCCTGATTACTTCTCTTTGCTGTTTACATTTTCATGCTTCTTCTCATTCTTGTGTTTGAGAGTCAAATTTCCTTTTCAGCTCTGGTCTTTTCATCAAGAATATTTGAAAGTCCTCTGTTTCATTGAAAGACCATATTTTTCTCTGAAGTATTATACTCAGTTTTGCTAGGTAGGTGATTCTTGGTTTGAGTCTTAGTTCCTTTGACTTCTGGAATATCCTATTCCATGCCCTTCGATCCCTTAATGTAGAAGCTACTAGACCTTGTGTTATCCTGATTTTATTTCCACAATACTGAAATCGTTTCTTTCTAGCTGCTTGCAATATCTTCTCCTTGATCTGGGAATTCTGGAATTTGGCCACAATGTTCTTAGGAGTTTATCTTTTGGATCTCTTTCAGGTGGTAATCAATGGATTCCTTCAATACTTATTTTGCCATATGGTTGTAGAATATCAGGGAAGTTATCCTTGATAATTTCATGAAAGATGATGTCTAGGCTCTTTTTTTTGATCATGGCTTTCAGGTAGTCCCGTAATTTAAAATTGTCTCTCCTGCATGTATTTTCCAGGTCAGCTGTGTTTCCAATGAGATATTTCCCATTCTCTTCCGTTTTTTCATTCTTTTGGTTTTCTTTTATGATTTCTTGGTTTCTCAACAAGTCATTAGACTCCCTCTGTTCCATTCTACTCTTGAGAGAACTATTCCCTTCAGTGAGCTTTTGAACCTGTTTTTCTATGTGGCTAATTCTGCTTTTGAAAGCATTCTTCTCTTCATTGCGTTTTTGAACCTCTTTTGCCAATTGAATTAGCCTATTTGTCAAGGCGTTATTTTCTTCAGCATTTTTTTGGGTCTCCTTTACCAAGGTTTTGACCCGTTTTTCATGCTTTTCGTGCATCTCTCTCATTTCTCTTCTCACTTTTTCCTCCACCTGTCTAAATTGATTTTCAAAATCTTTTTTGAGCTCTTCCATGGCCTGAGCCCACTAGACATCCACCTCGGATATCTGGGGTAGAGAGGCCCCGACCTCCATATTCTTCCCTGATGGCAAGCATTGTACTTCCTCATAAGAAATAAAAGGAGGAAGGAACATCTCTTCCCCAATAAAGTAGCTCTCTATGGTCTTATTTTGCTTCCTTTTTCTGAGCATTTTTCCAGCCAGTTAGTTGACTTCTGAGATTCCTGTCCACCCCCGCGTAGATCCACCCAGCTAGTGCTTGGGATCTGAGATTCAAATGCTGCTTCCTAGCCTCAGGGCTTTCAGTGGCAGGCGTGGCTGCTATTCAATGTGAGCTTAAGTTCTGGTGCTTGGGTGGGAACAGGGCCGCCTCCCAGGCTCAGTTCCCTAAGGGGCTTTATGTAGAGACTTTCGGTAATCGCCCTGAGCCCCTGACTGCTCTGGGCATCCCGGGCCGCTGCAGCCTCTGTCACTGCCTCCAAAGGGGGCCCGTGCCACGGAGACACCCCGCTCCCCTCTCGGCCAGCCCAAGAGCCTCTCTCACTGACCTGTAGTGTCTGTGGGTGGAGGGACCTTTGCGCGCATTGGAGGTTCCATCCCTGAAGCCTGCTCGGGTCTGCTCCTTTGTGGCCGCATCACCAGGGAAGCACAGGGGAGGGCTCTGCCTTCCAGGGCATGACTGATCCCTGGGGATGGCTTTCCAGGGCTCTCTGGAAGGGAAATCTCTTCCACTGTGTTTCTGTGCAGCTTGCAGTGCTCCAGAATTTTTGGGGAGTTCTTTTTACAGGAAATTTATGGGCTGTGGATTCAGAGCTAGCATACTTGAGTCTTTCTACTCTGCCATCTTGGCTCCTCCCCCATAAACAGTAATTCTTAAAAAATGCAGAATATGTATAATCTGTGTCAAATTCTTTGCTTCTCAATGATGGTATGGGGAGGAAAGAAAAGAATTTGAATTTCAAAATTTTTGAAAAATGTTATAAAATATTTTGACAAGTAATTGGAAAAAAATGAATATTTTCCAAGAAGAAAAATGCAGGCAGTCAAAAATAGTTGGAGAAATACTCATAACTCCTAACTAGGTCGTACTATAACTGAACTCTTAGTCTGTGTCTTACTTGCTTAAACAAATTGCGCATGGACATTATTACCTAAATTAGTTTACTCATCTAGTGACATACAAATCAAACTACCATATGTCAATTTACAATCCAAACAAAACAATAACAAAATTATTTGGTTTAAGGTCAAAGTCAAGAATCTCAAAGGAAACACTCAAAAATAAAAGAAGTAGTTTCAAAGGAACACATCGCAAATGATATTACAAATAAATGTTCACCCATCCTATTTGGTGTTGTTTAAAAAAAGAACAAGTTGATTAAGGGAACAGATTAGGTGCAAAATATACAGAAACTCATAAACTATGTACTACTTGAAGAAATTAAAGTCTCCAATTACTGTTGTAGAGGCTAACCAACAAATATTGTTGGGAAAATGAAAATAGGTCTGGTAGAAGTTTGGATTAACAGTCAATAATAACCAGTAATTCTTTATGTAGTGCTTATTATTGAAAGAAATTTTTACTTTACTACTATGTTAATAACTAATTATTAATTTTAATCTAGGGTTTTCTCTTATATCTTTATTAAATTCCAGCTCTGTTCAAAGTCATTCTGTAGTATGGAGAGGGGCTTAGCCAAAATGGTGGAGTTGAAGGAAAGATCTACTTTTGCTCCCCACATTGTCCATAAAATATATGTAAAAATTACACTAAACTAATTCTAGAGCAGTAGAAGGCAGAAAATGACAAAGTGAAGAAACGACCTGGAAGTTGAAGAGGAAAGGTCTGTCCCACCAGGCTTGGAGCAAAGTATAGCCCACCATGGGCACCTCACAGACAAGACTGGAGCAGGCTTCAGTGTGCTGAATCATGAGTACCTGCTGAGGTTCCCTAATTTATCAACCCCAAAAATTCAAAAGGCAGCTTCAAAGATCAGTGAGAAAGATCTTTCACCTGAGTAATTGATGAGTAACGTCTGGCCCCAGCCCTGGCCCCATGGCAATGGCAGCCACTTCCTCTGCAGCTTCCACCTTTGGAGACTTCTGCCTAAATACCGTGGAGGAATCTAATAGTTGATCTGGGCCCCAGTCTACGGTTTTGGGGTGAGGAAGAGCAACTGGAAGCTGTGGAGAGGGGATCCTACTAGCAATTCCAGGGCAGAAAAGAGTGCTTGTTGTTGCTCATAGACCAGAGCTCAGGACAGAAGGAGTAAATTTCTATCCCTCCATTGTGCCACTTGGAGTTACTGAGAATTTAAAGGTCCCTAGAGCTATCTGAGACACAGCTGCAGAAATCCTCTGAAATTTAGAGTAGTATACCCCCACTTGACAAAGGACTTAAAAGTTAAAAACTTGCTGAGAAAATTACACAAGAGGGGAATAATAAGACTAAAGAAGGTTACTTTCTTGGTGATATTTTTTTCTGTCCCTTTGGGTGAGGAAAAGCAAGGCATATATCATAGGAAGACAGTAAGGTCAAGGATTCTACATTAAAAATCTCCAAAAAATAATTGCATTGCTCTCAGGCCATTAAAGAGCTCAAGAAAGATTTTGAAAATCATCTAATAGAGGTGGAGGAAAAATTGGGAAGAGAAATGAGAACAATGCAAGAAAATTATGAGAAATAAATCAAGAACATGCTAAAGAAGACCCAAAAAATGCTAAAGAAAATAAACACATTTGAAATATACTAAGCCAAATGGGAAAAGAGGTACAAAAAGCTAATAAGGAAAAGAATGTTTTTAAAAATCAAAACTGGTCAAATGGAAAAGAGATACAAAAATTCACCAGAGAAGGGGTGGAGCCAAGATGGTGGAGTAGAAGAATGCACGTTTACGAGCTCCGAGACCACAGCCTATAGAATTAATGTAAAAAGAGACCCCCATAACTTCTGGACCACTGAAAGGTGTGCAGAAACGGAGTGGAAGAGATTTTCGTTACAGAGAGCCCTGGAGACCTGTCCCCAGGGTCCGTCGAGCCCTGGAAAACGGACACTACCCCAGCGCTGCCCTGGCCGCAGCCCCAGAGAAGCTGACCCGAGCAGGCTTCGGGGATGGAAGGTCCGGCAGTCGGGAACATTCCTCCGCCCACAGAAGCTACAGGTCAGTGAGAGAGACGGCTGGCTGGCTGAGGGGAGCGGGGTGTCTCCGTGACTCGGGCCCCCTCGGGAGGAAGTGGCGGTGGCAGAGGCGGGGGCGGCGGCAGAGGCAGCAGCAGCGTGGCCGCAGCCATGGAGGCCCGGAACTCCCCCAGCAGCAGGCAGGATCTTCATTACTGAAAGTCTCTGCATAAACAACCTGAGGGAGCTGAGCCTGGGAGACGGCCCGGCCCTGCCCCACCCGCTCCTTTTCTGAAGGTCTCTGCATAAAGTCCCTGAGGGAACTGAGCCTGGGAGGCAGCCCGCCCCCACCCCAGTACCAGAACTAATGCTCACATTGATCAGCAGGCGGGTGGGCAGCGCGGAAAGCACATTTGAATCTCAGACCCCAAGCACTAGCTGCGCGGATCTAGGCGGGGGTGGACAGGAATCTCAGAAGTCAAGTAACTGGCTGGGAAAATGCCTAGAAAAGGGAAGAAAAAAAGACTATAGAAAGTTTTTTCCAACAAATGCAAATGATCCCGACCTTCGGATCTGAAAAGGAAGAGGACATATTTTTGCCATCAGGGAAAGACGTAGAGGGTGGGGCCTCAGTATCCCAGACATCCCAGGGGGATGTCGGGTGGGCCCAGGCCTTGAAAGAGCTCAAAAGGATTTTGAAAAGCACGTTAGACAGGTGGAGGAAAAACTGGGAAGTGAAATGAGAGAGATGCAAGAAAGGTATGAAAAACGGGTCAATACCTTGGTTAAGGAGACCAAAAAATTGCTGAAGAAAATAACACCTTGAAAAATAGGCTCACTCAATTGGCAAAAGAGGTTCAAAAAGCCAATTAGGAGAAGAATGTTTTCAAAAGCAGAATTAGCCAAATGGAAAAAGAGGTTCAAAAGCTCACTGAATTTAATAGTTCTCTCAAAATTAGAATGGAACAGATGGAGTCTAATGACTTTACGAGAAACCAAGAAATCGCCAAACAAAACCAAAGAGTGAAAAAATGGAAGAAAATGTGAAATATGACATGGGAAAAACAACTGACCTGGAAAATAGATCCAGGAGAGACAATTTAAAAATTATGGGACTACCTGAAAATCATGATCAAAGAAAGAGCCTAGATATCATCTTCCATGAAATAATCAAGGAAAACTGCCCTGACATTCTAGAACCAGAGGGCAAAATAAGTATTGAAAGAATCCATCGATCACCACCTGAAAGAGATCCAAAAAGAGAAACTCCGAGGATCATTGTGGCCAAATTCCAGAACTCCCAGCTGAAGGAGAAAATCTTACAAGCAGCTAGAAAGAAACAATTCCAGTATTGTGGAAATAAAATCAGGATAATTCAAGATCTAGCAGCTTCTACATTAAGAGATCGAAGGGCGTGGCATAGGACATTCCAGAAGTCAAAGGAATTAGGACTCAAACCAAGAATCACTTACTCAGCTAAACTGAGTATAATACTTCAGGGAAAAATATGGTCTTTCAATGAAAGAGAGGACTTTCAATCATTTTTGATGAAAAGACCAGAGCTGAAAAGAAAGTTTGACTTTCAAACACAAGAATGAGAAGAAGCATGAAAAAGTAAACAGCAAAGAGAAGTCTTAAGGGACTTACCAGAGGTGAACTGTTTACATTCCTACATGGAAAGCCAATATTTGTAACTCTTAAAACTTTTCAGTATCTGGGTAGTTGGTGGGACCACAAACACACATGTACACGCATGCACGAACACACACATACACGCATTCACACACATACAAAGACAGAGGGCACAGAGTGAATTGAATAGGATGGGACCATAGCTGAAAAGAAATTAAGGTAATTGTTGAGAGAGAAATGTAGTAGGAGGAAAGAGGGTGAAATGGAATGAGGTAATTATATGCCATTTAAAAGGCAAGTAGGAGACTTTTTAGTGGAGGGAAAAAGAGGAGAGCTGAGAAAAAAAACGAAAAAACAAAACAAAACAAAAAAAACAACAAGAAGTTTGCCCTCATCACATTTGACTAAAGGAAGGAATAAAATGCATACTTATTTTGGTATGAAAAACTATCTTACAGTATAGGAAAGTGGGGGAGAAGCAGATAAGCAAGGGGGGGGATGATGGAAGGGAGGGCAAAAGGAGGAGGGAGCAATTTAAAGTCAACACTTGGGGAGGGACAGGATCAAAAGACAGAAGAGAAACAATGAGGGGGAAGGTAGGATGGAGGATAATTCAGTTAGTCTTACACAACAGGACTATCAGGGAAATCATTTGCAAAATAACACAGATATGGCCTGTATTGAATTGCCTGCCTTCCCAAAGGGAATGGGTGGGGAGGGAGGGATGGGGAGAATTTGGAACTCAAAGTTTTAGGAACAACTCTTCGGTATGGTTGTTGCTATTAGGAAAGAAGACATACAGTTAATGAGGAATAGAAAGTCATCTGGCCCTACAGGAGAGAAGAGAAGGGAGGGATGACAGAAGAGAGGGCAGATTGGAAAGAGGGAAAATTAGATTGCTTGAGGCATTGGGATGGGGGGAGGGGATAAAAGGGGAGAACATTTGGAACGCAAAATTTTGTGAAAATGAATGTAAAAAGTTAAATAAAGAAATAAAAAAATCACCAAAGAAAATAGTTCTTTAAAAATTAGAATGGAGCGGTAGAAGCAAGATGATGTAGTAGGAGGTCCCTCTAGAAGTTCTCCATCCACAGCCAATAACATACCTGTAGAAATTACTCTAAACAAATTCTACAGCAGCAGAAGTCACAAAATGACAGAATGAAAGAGATTTCCAGACCAAAGCAGCCTGGAATGCCGACAGGAAAGACCTATCACAGCAGGCATGGATCAGAATGCAGAATAGCATGGGATGCACTGCCGCAGCAAGAACAGGAGTAGAGGAGGCTTCGAGGTGCCACCAGAAGCAGCTGTGGGTCCCATATTCCCTAGCTCACAAATGCCAAAGATAGCTTCAGAGGTCAGTGAGAAATCTCTTTCACTTGGGTGAGAAGGGAGCAGAGGGGTCAAGCCACAGCCCCAGGCAGTGGCAGTTCTCATTCTTGGAGACCTGGCCTAAAGCCCCTGGAGGAATTGAGAAGCTCATCTGGACCTCAGCCCTGAGTGTCTTCCCTGGGGTGAGGAGGAGTCCTGGTGTGGTTGAGCTGGTGGAGGCTCTGGAGAAGGAATCTTGTTCACAGACCACAGTGCCATCCTGGAGAGGAATAAACTTCTCTCACTTGATTGTGTCACCTAGAGGAGCTGAGAACTTACAGGTACCTGGAATGTACCCTACCCTTGATAAAGAAGTCAAAAGTCAAGTAACTAGATGGGAATATGCCCAAAAGGGGGAAAAAGAATAAGAAAATAGAAGGTTACTTTCTTGGTAAGCAGGTATTTTTTTTCCGTCTTTTTGGATGAGGAGAAGCAATGCATGCCATGAGAGAAAGACATAGGGCTAAGAGTGTCAGCATCTAAAGCTTGCAAAGTGGATGGGTAGTGGTCTAAGGCCATGGAAAAGCTCAAAAAGGATTTTAAAAATCAAGTAAGAGAGGTGGAGGAAAGGTTTGGAGGAGAAATGAGAGCAATGCAAGAAAATCATGAAAAGCAGGTCAACAGCTTACTAAAGGAGACCGAAAAAATGCTGAAGAAATTAGCACAATTAAAAATAGTCTAAATTATATGATAAAAGAGGCCCAAATAGCCAATGAGAAGAAGGATGCGTTAAATAGCAGAATTAGCCAAATGTGAAAGGAGGTTCAAAATCTTACTGAAAAAAAAAGTTCTTTAAAAATTAAAATGGTGCAGAGGGAAGCTATTGACCTTATGAGAAACGACCAAATTCCAAAACAAAATCAAAAGAATGAAAACATAGAAGAAAATGTGAAATATCTCACTGGAAACACAACTGACCTAGAAAAGAGATCAAAGGGAAACCATTAAAAATTATGAGACTACCTGAAAGCCATGATGAAAAAAAGATCCTAGACGTTATCTTTCATGAAATTATCGAGGAAAACTGCCCTGATGTTGTAGAGTCAGAGGGTAAAATAAATATAGAAAAAAATTCACCAATCGTTTCCTGACAGAGATCCAAAAAGAAAATCTCGTAGGAATAGTGTAGTCAAATTCCAGTGTTCTCAGGTGAAGGAGAAAATATTGCAAGCAGCTGGAAATAAACAATTTGAGTACTATGGAATCAGGATAAAATAACATCTAGCAGTTTCTACATAAAGGGACCTAAGAGCTTGGAATAAGTTATTCCAGAATTCAAAGGAACTAGGACTAAAACCAAGAATCAGCTACTCAGTAAAACTGAGTATAATACTTCAAGGAAAAAAAAATTGTCATTCAAAGAAATAGAGGACTTTCAAGCATTCTTGATGAAAAGACAAAAACTGAATAGAAAATTTGACTTTCAAATACAACAATCAAGAGAAGCATGAAAAGATAAAAAGGAAAGAAAAATCGTAAGGGACAAACTAAAGCTGAACTGTTTACATTCCTCCATTGAAAGATAATATTTGTAACTCTTGAAACTCTTCTCAGTATATCAGTAGTTGAAGAGATTCCACACACGCATACGTATCTATACATATCTATCTATATATGTCTGTCTATCCATCTATCTATCTATCTACCTATCTATCTATATCTATATCTATATATCTATATCTATATCTATATCTATATCTATATCTATATCTATATATATATATATACACACACATAAATAAAGAGAGAGAGGAAGGGCATAGGGTGAGTTGAAAAGAAAGGGATGATATCTAAATAAATAAAATTAAGGGGTGAGAGAGGAATATATTGGGCGGAGAAAGGGAGAAATAGAATGGGGTAAATTATCTCTCACACAAAAGACAAAAAACAGAATTTTCCATGTAGGGGAAAAGGATGAGGTGAGAGGGAAAAAGTGAAGCTTACTCTCATCGCATTTGGCTTAAGGAGGGTATAACATGCACAGTCAATTTGGTATGAAAATCTATCTTACACTACAGGAAAGTAGGAGAGAAGAGGATAAGTGGACTGTGGGGAATGAAAGATAAAAAGGGAGGGCAAATGAGGGGAGGGGGATAATTAGAAGTAAACACTTTTGGAGAGGGAAAAGATCAAAACAGAAAATAGAATAAATGGGGGGTTAGAATAGGATTGAGGGAAATACAGGTATTCTTTCACAACATGACTATTATGGAATACTTGAGTAAAACTACACATATAAAATCTAAATTGAATTATTTGCCTTCTAATTGGGAATGGGTTGGGAGGGAGGAAGGGAAAGAATTTAGAACTCAGCATTTTAGGAACGAATGCTGAGAACTGTTTTTGCTTGTAACTGGGAAATAAGAAATACAGGTAATGGGTTATAGAAATCTATCGTGCCCGACAAGAAAAGAGAGAAAATGGGAATAAGAAACGCGAGGGGTGTGATAGGAGGGAGCACAGATTGGGGGAAGGAATAATCAGAATGTATGGTGTCTTGGCATGGGGGGAGGCGAGAGTTGAATAACAAAAACAAATAAATAAGGAAAAAAGATAAAAGTGCATTAATCTTAGAGCATTTAGACAACAAAAAGTGTTGCTTACAATCCATATTCTAAAATTCATGGTACCCCTTGAAGTTCGAAAGGCCTTCAATTTAAGACAAAAAGAAACAGTACTTTACGCAGTACGTAGTGAAAATTTGTCACATGGAAACTTGGGGCAGTTCAAAATAAAAATATAAATAGGTACCAGGAAAGTTTAAGGAGGTCATGGATGGAAGAAACCAGATTACGATAAATGTTGGAGAAGATGTTGGAGAGTTGAAACACCAATTCATTTTTGATGGAGGTTTGAAAGATCCAACCATTCTAGACAGGAATTTGAAACTATGTCCATAAAGCTACAAAAATGTGCATATCCTTTGACTCAGCAATATCTCTTTTCGGAATGTATCACAAAGAGATCATAAAAATGAAAAAGGGTCCCACATGTACTAAAATATTTATGGTAGCTCTCTGTGTGGTGGCCAAGCACTGGAAATCGAAGGGATACCTAGCAATTGGGGAATGGCTGAACAAGTTGCGGTATATTAAAATAATGAAATACTATTGTGCTATAAGAAATGATGAACTGGAAGACTTTAGATAGGTCTAAAAGGACTTGTATGAGCTGATACTTAGTGATTCTGAGAAGAAACAGAAAAACTTTGCACACAGCAACAACCACAGCGTGCGAAGAATTTTTCTGGTATACTTAGCCGTTTCCAGCAATGCAAGGACCTAAAACATTTCCAAAGGATCCTTGAGGCAAAATTCCTTTCACAGCTGGAGAAAAAACTATGGAAATAGAACACAGAATGAAGTAGAACATTTTCTCTTAAGTTAAATTTTGTTTTGGTTTGATTTTTCTCGTGGTTTCCCCCATTAATTTTAATTCCTCTATGCAACATCATTATGTGAAAACGTGGTTAATAAGAACATATGTATAGAAACCATATAAGAATGCATGGCATCTTGGGGAAGATGTGGGGGGGCAATCTAAGGCTTATGGAAGTGGTTGTAGAAAACTGAAAACAAATCCATTAATTAAAAAAGTCATTAATGTGAAACGTAAAAAAATATTAGAATGGAAGAGAAGAAAGCTCATGATTTTAAGGGAAACCAATAAATTATTTGAAAAAAGAATGAAAAAAAAATAGAAGGCAATGTGAAATATCTCATTGGAAAAACAACTGACCTGAAAAATAGATTCAGGAGAGATAAATTAGAAATTACTGTTCTATCTGAAAATCATACTCAAATAAAGAGCCTAGACATCATCTTCCAAGAAACTGTCAAGGAAAACTGCCCTGATATTCTAGAATCAGAGGGCAAAATAAAAATGGAAAGAATTCACCGAACACCTCCTGAAAGAGATCACAAAAGGAAAACTCCTTGGAATAATGCAGCCAAATTCCAGAGATCTCAGGTCAAGGAAAACTATTACAAGCATGTAGAAAGAAACAATTCAAGCACTGTGCAAATACAGTCAGGATGACACAGGATATATGAGCTTCCACACGAAGGGTTTGAAGGGATTGGAAAATGATATTTCAGAGGTCAAAGGAAATAGGAGTAAGAACAAGAATCACCTACCCAGAAAAACTGAGTATAATACTTCAGGGGAAAAAATGGAATTTCAGTGAAATAGGGGACTACCAAGCATTCTTGTTGAAAAGAAAAGATCTAAATGGAAAATTTGGTTTTCAAATACATGAGTCAACTGAAAAATGAAAAGGGAAATAGGAAGGGAGAGGACTTCAAGAACTCATCAATGTCGAACTTTTTACATTTCTGCATGGAAAGATTATATTTGAAACTCATGAGATCTTTTTCACTTTAAAGTAGCTACAGGATATATATATATATATATATATATATATATATATATATATATATATATATATATGTATATGTATATATATATGTATACACACATATACGTGCACACACATACACATATGTACTTGCATATATTTATATATCTAAATGCACATATAAGTGTATAGAAGTATGTAGGTGTGAGTTTATTGTATATATGTGCACATTATATATATATATATGCATAGGTATATATAAGTGATGGGTATATGTGTCTATGTGTGTGTGTATGTGTGTGTGTATACACGCAGACAGACATATGATACAATGTGAACTGAATAATATGAAGGATGAATACCTAAAAAAATAAAATAAAGTTTACTGTTCAAGGCAATCTACTATGAGTAAGAGAAAGGGAGAGTTGGAGGGTCGCAAATCATCTTACATAAAGGAGACAAGAAAGAAAATTTTCAATTGACGGGAAGAGGGGAAGATGAAAGGAAATAAGGGAGTCTTATTCTTATGGGATTTGGCTTAAGGAGGGAATAAGACACTCTTAGTTTGATATGGAAATCTATTTTACCTTGCAAGAAGTCAAGGGGAAGGGGAGTGGAGAGGGAAGATAATAGAAGGGATAGTAAATTGGGGAAAATGATAATCAGAAGCAAACATTGTTATGGAAGGATAGGTCAAGGAAGAGAGTGGAATAAATGAAGGGCAGGATGGGACAGAGGGAAATGTTAGTCATTCACTGAAATAACTGTTTATGGAAGTGTTTTGAATTGTTATGAAATGGACATTATTCCCCCATGGACCCCTAGGTTGAGAGGTATCTGTTAGGTTACTGGGGAGGGATGGATAACCTGCCTAGTAACAGGTTTTTGTTGGGCGCCTGTCAAAACGTTATCCCACTTTGGGTTGTGAAATATCTGATGAATTGTTAACAGTCATTTTCTGTTTAGTCCATTTGCATGGTAAGAACCTGTGCCCCCCCCTAATATTTGACCCCTCTTGCCAGACAACTACCTTTTGCTGAGCACCCCCCCCTTCCTGACAACTACTTTTTGTTGAATGACAACTAGTCTTTGATTGGATCCCTCTCCTGGCACCTCTTCTCTGTTGGAGTCCTCTGCCCAACAGTTCTCTAACAACTCCTTCTGTTTGGGGGGTCTTGCCTAACAACAAGTCCCCCTCTTGCTCTATCAGAAGTCTGTTTGTTGTGGAAACCACAATACTGTACCGAGTAGCGACGAAATGCTTAAAATGCGCACACCCACCTCAGTTCAGGGCTGTCTCCTCTGGGTCTCTCCAGGAGGCTGCCGCCAGTCTGGCTAATAAATGACGCTCTCGAAATTCCTAATTGACTTTTGCCTGGAGTATAAACAGAATCCAGTTTTGACATGTCCTTAGTCTGGAGAAAGGAGGCCCTATCCTTGTACCCCTCCATTAAATTTCGGGTTGAACCAGTTTATCAGAGAAAACAAATGAGACGGGTCTGAATGGAGATGGACTGCACTCCAGGAATCTGGAGGTTGTTGTGTCCAATGATTTAGGCACATTCTCAGCAATAGAAGTTGAAGTCTTCTAGCTTACCTCTTCCTTAAATATCCACCGATAATTCTTGATTTTTACTTATCAGGGGTATTCCCTTTACAAATTTATTTATGCTCTTAAATTTTTCATTGGTGGTGGAGAGTGTTTGGTTTGTTGCCGATCAACTTCATGATTGTTGTCTAACCTAACTAATACATTGATTATTAACTACTCAGAAACTTGTTTCCATGTTTTCTATTTCATGTTATTATATGCCAAGTATTGTGCTAAACACTGCAAATATTATTTCATTTGATCCTTCCTACAAACCTACCAGGCAGGTACTGATTATTATCCCCATTTTATGGATGATGAAACTGACGGAAATAGAGATTAAGTGACTTGCCCTGAGTTAAATGGCATTTCAATTTAGATTTAAATGTATGTGTATATATGAATATGTATGTGAATTGATATATGAATCTATGTGTGTATTTATATGTGTGCATATATTTAATATGTTAAGTTACTCTAACAGGGAAAGAAAAAACACTTTCGGTACATCCTATTTCACATGAGTGGTAGTTTCTTCCCTTGATTGCCTTCAAAAATAGAACAGTTTCCATCTTTAAAATTAGGAGGCTAGAACAGTCATGCTCTTTTTCCTGTTTCAGCATTTGAGAGAGGGTGAAAATTAACCCCCAGTACAGGCACCATGGACTAAATGAATCATTGATTCAAGAAAGGAACCTTCCTTTCCTCTCCTCTGAATTTTACCCTGTGGCTCCGAGAAATGCACATTGGGTATTTGTTTTATTTTGTTTTATTTGCCGTCATTCTCCATATTCAGGGAGTAATCTCCATTTGGCCTGAGAGAGGTAGCCATGCTGACATATAAACCAGGATTTGAGGCAGGATATTGCATTAAGCCAGCCTAGCAGGAAAGACTTGTAAGCCACGGTGCCTGGTACTTGAACCCAACGGGGAGACTGAATGTGAAACGAGAACTGTGCTTTGTAACAACTTAGCTAATCTATCAACGTGATTGCCTTTCCCTTCCAGAAATTTGAAGTTGTAAAGAGATACGCTTATGTGTTCATTATTATACCTTTATGTAAAAGCCATTCGACTGCTAACGGTATAAGCAGAACTAGTGTACATGTGACTATACAGAAAGTTCAGTGAAAACAGTCAATGGGCAATGTAGTCACTGGTCTAGGCATCTAATATACCATTAAGGATTCAGGAAAATCCTTTGATAGCCATGAAATGTACCATTTTTTAAAAGCGTTATGGAGTCTGGGTAGTTTGTGTTATTTGTGGTACTGTTTATTCCTAAAAGTTTTGTGACCCAAATACTTATTTCTTAACTGGGTGGATGTAAAAAAAAATCCCAAGTTGAAATTCATCTGTTTTATTTGAATAACAAAGTCAATTTCCTTGGCCACACCATTGTCATGGCATTCTTCATTTCTGCATTTCTCAGTGTATAGATGAGAGGGTTCAACATAGGTGCAATCACAGTGTAAAACACTGAGAGCTCTCTGTCATTATTTACGAAATTGGGAGGTGGGATATGGGAGGACATACAAGGTATAAAGAACAGAACAACCACCATGACGTGGGAAGCGCAGGTGGAGAGGGCTTTCCTCTTACCCTCAGAAGAGTGTTCCCTGAGATTATTTAATATGATGGTGTATGATGCCACCAGACCAGAAAGGTTGCCAAGACAACAATTCCAGTGTTAGCAATGATTAAAATTCTATCAACCTGTTTGTCTGTGCAGGCAAGCTTTAAGAGTGGTTTTGAATCACACATATAGTGATCTATTTGATTAGGGCCACAGAAAGGTAACCGTAGACTCATAAGTAGCTGGGCAATGGAGTGCCAAAATGCCACCACCCAGGCAAGCAAGATCAACATGTTACATCTCTGCCTGTTGACGATTATCATGTAGTTTAAGGGTTTACAGATGGCAACATAATGATCGAAGACCATGGACACCAGGATGAACATCTCAACACCTCTCAGTAAATGAGAGATAAAGAGCTGGGTCATGCAACAATTGTAGAGATGGCCTTCCTAGTGACAATTAAGTCATTGATCAGCCTGGGAACTATGGTGGAAGTGAAGCATGGATCCATGAAGGACAGGTATCAAAGAAAGTAGTACATGGGTTGCTGCATCAGATGGCTGGATATGATGGTGATAAAGATAATGAAATTCCCCAGTAAAATTGCTAAATAACAGGCCAGGAAAATGACAAAACACATTGTCTTCATTTCTTTCTTAATGAGAAGTCCCAAGAGTATAAATTCAGTGACATTATTCTGCTTTTCCATGTATTGAGAGAAGGAAATAGCTGTCCAGAAGTTTAATTAACCTGAAAATATAGATGGCATGACAAAGGCTGGCTAGCAATGACTAATTTTTTTGAAGATAAAGTCAAAGTTCACATCATTACTACAACTTACACTGTGTTCTTAAATTTGATCTCATTATTAGACATGTTTAAATATTTAAGCATTTTAAATGAATGGATCAAAGACAAAGAATGGATCAAAGATTTAAATTCAGGGATTAATATATTAATTATAAACATGTGTGTGTATATATATATATATATATATATATATATGTGTGTATATATATATATATGATTAGTATATAAGGGGATATCAAAAGCCATCATCAAAAGCCATAGATTTGCAGGCCTTTTCCTATCCCACATACCTAAGTAATTCATTAGAATAAACTGAATTAAATTTTGTTATTTCTGTCTTTTAAAGCGTCAAACAATAGTCAATTGAGGACACTGTGGAAAACACACACACACACACACGCGCGCGCGCATACCCACAAAAACAACATTAACCAAATTATGTGCTGACTAGAAATCCGATGAGTAAAAATAGATTTTCTAGAAATGCTTTTAAAATTTCTCAGGAACCAATTATGGAAGTCTCTACCTTAAGTAAGGTGTAGCCCAGGCCAAAGATAAACTTACTTTGGTCCACTACATTTTCTACGTACCATCTTACCCCCTGCCTCTACCCCATAGTTGATTCCTTTCTCCAATCAATTAACCTTGCTATCCCAAGCATTAAATATTTGCTAGGTCCTAGACACTGAAGCCTATTTATATAACTCCTGCTGTCCTCACCTAAAGAATCAAATACAATCCAACAAACTTTATTCCCCTTTTCAACAGTATTTAGGAAGTATTTGTCCTCGTATTGAACACAAATCTGCCTCTTTGCAACTTATATCCATGACTTCCACTCCATCCTATAGACTGGGAATAATTCTTCTTCCTCAAGTACTTCCTTCATGTAACTGAAAATGTTGTGGTGCCTTCTTTTTATGATTGAATATTTTCACTGATTTCAATAGATAGTCTTCTGGCATGATATTGATGTTTACCACCACACTTGTTGCCCTCTTATGGACATTATATTATCATATCAGTGTCATTTTTTAAATGTAAAACTAGAACTTTGCACATTATTCCAGATGCTAAAATACACCAGCATATATGACTGTGCAGGCAAGTTACAATGGGACTTTTGAGTCACACATATAGTGAAATATTTGATCAGGCCCACAAAAAGGTAACCTCAGAATCATAAGAAGATGGGCAGAGTGCCAAAATGTCACCAGCCCAGCAAGCAAGATTAGCGTGTCATCACTATCTGTTGACAAATATCGTGGAATTTCAAAACTTACAGATGGTAACATCCCAATAAAGACCATGGAAACCAGGACCAACAACTCAACACCTCCTATTAATTGAGAAGTAAAGAGCTGAATCAAACTCCAGTCAGAATGAGGCAGGACTAGGGAATTGTTCCTAAGAATTCTGTCTCTCAGATGTGGGACACAAATATCGGAGTTTAAAAAAAAATTGGAGGGGACAGGCAAGGCAATTGAGGTTAAGTAACTTGCCCAGGGTCACACAGCTAGTAAATGTCAAGTGTCTGCACCCAGATTTGAACTTAGGTTCTCTTGACTCCAGGGCAGATGCTCTATTCACTGGGCCACCTAGCTGCCCTCCAGATACAGTTGTTGCTGTTAGGCATTTTGCCATCCTCAAAATAGTGCTTTCTGGGTTATATTTTGCATGTGGTAGGACTTTAATAAGGATATGTGGAGATACTGTTGGAGGAAGCATTTATTGTGGGCCAAGTGCTATGATTGTACTTGGAGAGATACGAGAATTAATAAGTTTTCTTATGGATCTAAGAGAACTGACTTGTCATCATTATCTGTTATTGAGCTCAAGTTAATTCAAAATCCCTCCCATTTGGAGGACATTATCTGTTTATAGATAAGAGAGAATAAAACTATGAACATCTGCTGCCAGTTAGAATGAATGCCTAACATAACTTCTGCTCACTTCCTCTCCAGAATTTCAATAGTCTTCCAAGTGCCCTGAGAAAATTCAACTGGAATCTAGTACGATGTTACTTAGGTTGCCTTTTAATTAGTAGGCTGTATCCTGTGCTTTGGTGTCTAATACATTGGAAGTAGACAGAAGCAGTGCATTCCTGAATTTTCCAAAGTGGCATACAGAAGAAAAAATAATCCTGAAGGATTTCACACATTTGTCAGCTGTATATCCCATATCTCTGTAAGAGTTCTGACTCTAATCTATTACATGATAAATTATATCTTGAACTTGGAAGTTGAAAGAGAACTAGGATTTCATCAAAACTCAATCTCTCCCTTTACAGATGAGAAAACTGAATATCACATTGTGAAGTGATTTGCTGATTGTCGTAGATATTAAGCAATTGAGCTGGTCATCAGAACTAGGTGCTCTGGATTCAAATTCAATGTCTTCCTGTCAATATATTTTTCAGTATTCCAAATGGAGAGAAATTAACATAGATACTACTGTCTCCTGTTGGAATATTTTAAAAGCTATCAATGGGATACGAAACGAAAAGTAATGCTCTTGCAGTTGGAAGGTTTGATTTGGAACCCCAGTTCTGTGTGCTATCTTTCTGTGTCCTTCCTTCCTTCCTTCTTTCATATTATTTTTTCTTTCTTCTTTTTCTTTTTTTCTTTCATTCATTCTTTCTCTGTCTTTCCTTCCTTCTTTTTTTCTCTCAAAAACATAAACATTTACATATGATATACAATATAACCTTATTTTTCCAAAAGATTAACTGTTAGGAGCAAACGAAAAGGGAGTTGAGAGGGCTTAATAGACTTTCCTATTTGCATGCTTAGTTATTTTTAAGGAAACAAAGAATAATCCTCTTACAACTATGGGGTTTCTTGAAAATCTTTTATGATAAATCCATTTCTCTTTCTAGTTCCAGTGACTGATAGAAGGAGGACAAGGAGCTGTCCTAGTGGGACAAGTCTGTAATGGGATGACATCTAGTGTATCCTACTGTATAGCTTGTAGCTTGAGTTTTAGCACATGATTAAATATCTGTGAGCCTCATTACTCACAAAAAAGGAATCATAATGGATACTTGACACATGACAGGCTCCTGGTTATAAACCGGATAATATTTAACAATATGTTTTGAAATACATTAAGCATTGTTCCACTGTAAGGATCAATAATATAAGTGAAACCATTTCCACCTAAGTGCATCCTTTGCTGATTCAAAAATGTTTTGGAGAGGGAAGAAACTGATGCCTAAAATATAATTTATCGTGGTTCCATAATACATAAGAGATTTAGATGGCATTTTCCTCATAACAATCCTTTTATCCATATTTTTTTAATTCACCTTGGTCCCCAGGCGTGAAGCCAAGGTAGTGAGGAAGATATCAGTGACAAGGAATACACGTGGGAAATAGAGGAAAATAATTTTTAGGAGACAGTATAGAGAATGGACCCTGTGGCTGTATTGAAGTGGCCTTTTTGTATGTTTTCGATATTTATGAGTTGATGCAGATATCTCCCAAAACAATTAAAGAGTTTTGATTACTTACTCCATAAGGATGATGATTTTAGAAGAAATGTGTATAAATATACACAAACACATACATAAAAATAATAAAAATTTATGACACTAACAGAATGATGCTATGTATAGGAAGGAAGTATTAACCTGAGAAACACAGATAGATTTCAGCATGTCTGCGATGCTGGATGGAAAAAAAAAAGTACATCTTTTTTTTATTTTTTATTTTTTTATTTTTTTTAATGTTTTACAATCATTTCCTTAAAGTTAAGATTTTATCCCCCCACCCTTCCCCCAATACCCCCCTCCCTCCCCATGACAGCATACAATTCTGTTTAGGTTCTACATATACTTTCCTATTGAGCATATTTTCACTATATTCATGCTACGTAGTCGAACTAAAATAAATGGAAGAAATCATATAACAAATCAACACATAATACACTGAAACCCACCCACACACAAACATGATCTGCTACATTCTGCAAATGACTTCCACATTTCTTTCTTTTAGTGTGGAAGGCATTTTGCCTTAGAAGACCGACATTAGGATTTTTTTTTTCTCAGTAAGTTCTTGTGTTATTACAAAGTTCCAAGTCTACCAGAAAAAACTCTCGCACAATGTGGTCGTTGCTGTGCACAAAGTTCTCCTGGTTCTGCTCCTTTCGCTCAGCATCAGATCATGAAAGTCCTTCCAGGCCTCCCTGAAGTCTTCTTGTTCATCATTTCTTATGGCACAATAGTACTCCATTACATTCACATACCATAATTTATTCAGCCATTCCCCAATTGATGGGCATCCCCTTGACTTCCAGTTTTTGGCTACCACAAAGAGTGCTGCTATAAATATTTTTGTACACGTGGGACCCTTTCCTGTTTTTATAATCTCTTGGGGATACAGTCCTAGTAGCGATATTTCTGGGTCAAAGGGTATGCACATTTTTGTAGCCCTTTGGGCATAGTTGCAAACCGTTCTCCAGAAGGGTTGGATGATCTCATAGCTCCACCAACAATGAATTAGTGTTCCAACTCTCCCACATCCTCTCCAGAATTTATCATTTTCTTGTTCTGTCATGTTTGCCAATCTTACAGGTGTGAGGTGGTACCTCAGAGTTGTTTTGATTTGCATCTCTCCAATCAATAGTGATTTAGAGCACTTTTTCATATGATTATAGATATCTTTGATTTCTTCCCCTGAAAATTGCTTGTTCATATCCTTTGACCATTTATCAATTGGGGAATGACTTGTATGTTTATATATTTGAGTCAGTTCTCTATATATTCTAGAAATGAGGCCTTTATCCCCGAGCTTAGCTGTAAAATTTTTTTCCCAGTTTACTACCTCCCTCCAAATTTTGGTTGCATTGGATTTGGTTGTGCAAAAACTTTTCAGTTTAAAGTAATCAAAAGTATCCATCTTGCATTTCATAATGCTTTCTATCGTTTCTTTAGAAAAAAATTCTTCCCCTCTCCATAAATCTGATAAATACACTATACCTTGCTTCTCCAGTTTATTCATGGTATCAATCTTTATACCTAAATCGTGTACCCATTTGGACTTTACTCGGTGTCAGGTATGGGTCTATCCCTAATTTCCGCCACACAGTTAACCAGTTTTTCCAGCAATTTTTGTCGAACAATGAGCTCTTATCCCAGAAGCTGGGATTTTTGGGTTTATCAAACAGGAGGTTGCTATGTTCCTTGTCTACTGTGTCTTGAGTGCCAAGCATATTCCATTTGTCTACCCCTCTGTTTCTTAGCCAATACCAAGTGGTTTTGATAATTGCTGCTTTATAATACAATTTGAGGTCTGGTAGCGCTAGGCCACCTTCCCAAGCATTTCTTTTCATTAGTCCCTTTGATATTCTGGACCTTTTGTTTTTCCAAATGAATTTTGATATGATTTTATCCAGCTCTAGAAAATAATTTTCTGATAGTTTAATTGGTATGGCACTAAATAAGTAGATTAATTTAGGTAGAATTGTCATTTTTATTATATTAGCTTGGTCTACCCATGAACAACTGATGTTTTTCCACTTACTTAAATCTGACTTTATTTGTGCAAAAAATGTCTTGTAATTGTGTTCACCTAATCCCTGGGTTTGTTTTGGCAGGTAAACTCCTAAGTATTTTATAGTGTCTACCCTAGCTTGAAATGGGATTTCTCTTTCTATCTCTTGCCGTTGGACTTTGTTGCTAATATATAGGAATGCAGAAGATTTGTGTGGGTTTATTTTGTAACCTGCAACTTTGCCAAAGTTGTTTATTATTTCAAGTAGTTTTTTTACTTGAATCTCTGGGATTCTCTAAATATATCATCATATCATCTGCAAAGAGTGATAACTTAGTTTCTTCTTTGGCTATTTTTATTCCTTCGATTTCTTTATCTTGTCTAATTGCTACCGCTAACATTTCTAGTACCATATTGAATAATAATGGTGATAATGGGCATCCTTGTTTCACCCCTGACCTTATTGGAAATGCCTCTAGCTTATCTCCATTGCATATAATGCTTGCTGAAGGTTTTAGGTAGATATTGCTTATTATTTTATGGAAAGTTCCCTTTATTCCTATGTTCTCCAGTGTTTTTAATAGGAATGGGTGTTGTATTTTGCCAAAAGCTTTTTCTGCATCAATTGAGATAATCATGTGGTTTTTGTTGGTTTTGTTGTTAATATGGTTACTAATGCTAATAGTTTTCCTAATATTGAACCAGCCCTGCATTCCTGGTATGAAACCTACCTGATCATAATGTATTATTCTCTTGATAAGATGCTGTATTCGTTTTGCTAAAATCTTGTTGAAAATTTTTCCATCTATATTCATTAGAGAAATTGGTCTATAATTTTCTTTTTCTGTTTTGTCTCTTCCTGGCTTGGGTATAAAACCCTATTTGTATCATAGAAAGAATTTGGGAGTACTCCTTCTTCCCCAATTTTCCCAAATAGTCTATATAGTATTGGAATTAACTGTTCTTTAAAGGTTTGATAGAATTCACTTGTGAATCCATCTGGTCCTGGAGATTTTTTCCTAGGGAGTTCATTGATGGCTTGTTCAATTTCTTTTTCTGTGATGGGGTTGTTTAAGTATTCTATTTCCTCTTCTGTTAATCTGGGCAATTTGTATTTTTTAAAATATTCATCCATCTCATTTAGATTATCGAATTTGTGGGCATAAAGTTGGGCAAAATAATTTCTAATTATTGTTTTAATTTCCTCCTCATTGGAGGTGAGTTCACCCCTTTCATTTTTAATATTAGAAATATGATTTTCTTCTTTCTTTTTTTAAATCAAATTGACAAAAGGTTTATCAATTTTATTAGTTGTTTCATAAAACCAACTATTGGTTTTATTTATTAATTCAATAGTTTTAATTTCAATTTTATTAATCTCTCCTTTGGTTTTCAGTATTTCTAATTTGGTATTTTCTTGGGAATTTTCAATTTCTTCTTTTTCTAGCTGTTTCATCTGCATACCCAAGTCATTGATCTCCTCTTTCTCTATTTTATTTATGTAGGCATTCAAAGATATAAAACTTCCCCCAAGAACTTCTTTTGCAGTATCCCATAAGATTTGGTAGGTTGTCTCATTATTGTCATTCTCTTGAATGAAGTTGTTGATTGTATGATTTCTTCTTTAACCCATTCCTTCTTTAGGATTAAATTATTTAGTTTCCAACTGATTTTTGCTTCATCTTTCCATGGCCTTTTATTACATATAATTTTTATTGCATTATGATCTGAGAAGGATGCACTGATTATCTCTGCCTTTCTGCACTGGATTTTGAGATTTTTATGTCCTAGTACATGGTCAATTTTTGTAAATGTTCCATGTACTGCTGAGAAAAAGGTATATTCCTTTCTATTCCCATTCAATTTTCTCCAAAGATCTATCATATCTACCTTATCTAGAGTTTTATTTGCCTCCTTAACCTCTTTCTTGTTTATTTTGAGGTTAGATTTATCAAGTTCAGAAAGAGGGAGGTTGAGGTCCCCCACTAGTATAGTTTTGCTGTCAATTTCTTCCTTCAAGTCCCTCAATCTCTCCTCTAAGAATCTGTATGCTAGACTACTTGGAGCATACATGTTTAGTAATGATATTTCTTCATTGTCTATGGTTCCTTTTAGCAGGATATAGTTTCCATCCTTATCCCTTTTGATTAGATCTATTTCTGCTTTTGCTTTGTCTGAGATTAGGATTGCCACTCCTGCCTTTCTTACATCAGCTGAAGCACAATATATTCTGCTCCATCCTTTAAGATTTATCCTATGTGTATCCCCCCGTTTCAAATGTGTTTCTTGTAAGCAGCATATTGTTGCATTGTGACTTTTAATCTATTCTGCTATCCGTCTCCGTTTTATGGGAGAATTCATTCCATTCACATTCACAGTTATGATTACAATTTGTGTATTTCCCTCCATCTTCTTTCCCACCATTTTTGCTTTTAGCTCTGCTCTCTCCCTTCCCCTCTTCACTAGTATTCACTTTTCACCACCTCCTCTTGCCGCCTTCCCCTCTTTCTTTTAGCCCCCTCCCTTTAACTCCCCTTTACTCTTATTGCTTCTTCCCTCCCTTTTGCCTCCCCCCCCTTTCTTCCCCCTTCCCCTCCCACTGCTTATAGAGTTAGTTAGGATTTTCTACTTAAGTTTATTGTTCCGTCCTTTAAACAAATCCGATGAGAGTACCTCTCACACAATGCTCATCTCCCTCCCCTCTTTCCCTCTACTATGATTTTGTACTTCTTCTTGTGATATAATTTGCCATATTCTGCTTCCTCCTTTTCACACCTCCTATTACACTCCCTTCTCATACTTAAATCACATTTTTTATCATGATATCATTTCTTTATACCCGTTCCCCCTATGCTTATCCCTTTTATATTTCTTAATAGACGCACAGTTCTCAAGATAAACAGATATCTTCCCTTATAGGGAGGTGAACAACTTGCCCTCATTGAGTGGCAAGTTGTTCCCCCCCCCCCCACTGTTTACCTTTTTATGATTCTCTTGGGACCTGCATTTGAAGATCGAATTGTCTATTAAGTTCTGGCGTTTTGGTCAGGAAACTCTGGAAATCCCTTACTTCGTTGAATGACTTTCTCCTTGCCTGAAATGTTATGCTGAACTTTGCTGGGTAGTTGATCCTTGGTTGCAGTCCCAGCTTCTTTGCCTTACGGAATATTGGGTTCCAATTCTTTCGATCTTTTAATGTAGAAGCTGCAAGGTCCTGTGTAATCCTGATTGTATCTCCTTGATATTTAAATTGTTTTTTTTCTGGCTGCTTGTAATATTTTCTCCTTCACTTGATAGCTCTGGAATTTGGCAACTATGTTTCTTGGGGTTTTGAGTTTGGGATCCCTTTCAGGAGGTGAACGATGGATTCTTTCGATGACTATTTTGTTCTCTGAATCTAGCACTTCTGGGCAGTTTTCCTTGATGATTTCCTGGAAGATATTGTCCAGGCTCTTTTCTCCATCCTGGGTTTCTGGCAGGCCAATAATTCTTAAGTTTTCTCTTCTGGATCTATTTTCCAGGTCAGTTGTTTTTCCAATTAGATATTTTACATTTTCTTCTATCTTTTCATTCTGTAGATTTTGTTTGACTGATTCTTGCTGTCTCATTGAGTCGTTAGTTTCTACTTGCCCAATTCTAATCTTCATCACATTGTTTTCTTCTGTTAACTTTTGTATCTCTTTTTCCATCTGCCCAATTTTTCCTTTTAAGAAGCTATTTTCTCCAGTTAATTTTTGTACTTCCTTTTTCATTTGGTCTTTCAGGAATTTATTTTCTCCAGTTAATTTTTGAACTTCTTTTTCCATTTGTTCAATTTTCCTTTTCATGGAGATGTTCTCATCAGTGAATTCTTTCTTAATAATTTTAAAATCGTTGGCCAGTTTATCTTCTATTTCCTTTTTCAGCTGTTCCAGGAGAGCTGCTTGTACTTGCGAGTAGTTCATAGTCCCTTCTGAAGTTTCAGATGGAAGTACAGTCTCAGTTGTGACCTCTTTGGGGTTTGTGTTTTGGTCCTTATCCCCATAGAAAGATTCTATGGTTCTTTTGGCCCTCTTCTTTTTCCTGTTCATGATTTTGATTGAGTGTTGTGGCTTCTGGTTCTTTCAGTCAGAAGCCAGAGAACTTTTTGCTGAGCTGATGTGTGAAAAAGCTAAAAGCAGGTTTTTGTTTGGTGTTTCCCTGATCAGCCCTGGGTTTAGCTTGTTAAGTGTGAGGGAGGCGTGGTCTGCTCCCAGGAGATCTCCTCAACTGAATTGAGGCAAAGGCAAGCTCAGGAGCTGGTAATCCCGGCTGCCCTATTGTTTTTCTGATTCTCCTGGAAAGCTGAGGCACGCCTAGATGCTCATGCGTGTTCCCACTCCTCCTGGGGATCCTCTCCTGGTGGTGAGGCTTGCCTGGGTCTTAGTGCAAATTTTCTCTGCCCTGGGTCCTCTGTCCTTCAGGTTTGCCTCTGCCACCGTATGCGGAATCCCCCTTAGCTATTTTCCTTGTCCCAGGTGTTATGAGACTATTGGTCTCCTTCTTCTAATTCTACTGATCTGGGATTTTTCTGGGGAGATATTTTATGGTTCTTTCACGGTCATCAAGGGGGAAGGAGAGAGCATTAGCTGATCACTCCGCCATCCTGGCTCCCGGAAGTTCAAGTAAGTGACTTACCGAAGTTTGATCTTCGGGCTGAAGGTCTCGGGAGCTACTGCGCTGATATCTGGCGCTCCGCGGCTCTCACTGACTCGGTTCGGCTTGTCTCCCACCCCGGGTGCCGCTCCTCTGGTTCTACCCGCCACTCAGGTTTCTCGGATCTCTTCTGCTCCGTTGCGCTGGCCGTGCTGCACTGGCCACGCTGCGCTGTGCACTGTGGGTTCACCCCCGTGGAACAGATCCTTCCCGTGGACCTTCCAGTCCCACCTGAGCTCCGAATCCGTCACCGTCTGTCTCCCACTCGATTCCGCACCTCCAAAATTTGGTCAGATTCTCCTTTCAGAGTTACCTGGAAGAGTTTGTCCGAGAGCTTAGGTGAGTCGCTGCTCTCACTCCTCCATCTTGGCTCCCCATCTTTTTTATAATACAATTGAGTCCCTTTGTAATAAAATGAATTATATTTTATGCATTTAACAACATTATTCCTCATTGCCCACAAGAATTTCCAGACGGGCCAATGCTATCCAGGGCACAGCAACAGGTTTAAAAATCCCTTGTCTAGGGAAAATGCATGACATAAGGCAATGAAAATAAATGTTACACGGAAAAGAAAACAAGGGAATAAGAGGTGTAATTATGCCTTATTATAAGAACCCAAAGATATCACCTGAAAACCTGAACTGTTACCTGAGGAAGCATTGCTGGCAGAAACATCAGTCTGTGTCGTGCAAGACAATAGTTGAAAAAATCTCCAAAAGTCTTTCTATCAACTGGGAGGAGGCTGTTTTTTGTTTTATTTTTTTTCTTATGATGACTGTAACTCAAAAGGATGGTATAAAGGACTAATGTTCTGTAGATAATTCCACTCCATCTGGACCAGAGTCCATAAAAAATATCAATCAGTCATTCAAAGTCATTGTCTCCTCATTAAACTTTTCAAGCAAAAAAACTTTCCAGGAAAAACTTAATGAGTATTACCTAAATTTAAAGGCATATTAGAGTCTAGGGAGATGGGCTCCCAGAGGCCCTTCAAAGCATTCCAACAAGTAGACTATTACCAACAAGAAGCAAACTTTATTTAGTCTGTTACTTTTCAGTGATGATTATACTGCTTCCTTAAAACATATACCACAAGGAGGAATTGTACTTTGGCATTCAGTTGCCTTCCCTCTTCTTCTTGTGCTGCAAATAATGAAGACTATATTTCATTGTGACTGCTAAGTGATAGGTGTTGACTGGATATTCAAAACAGCCAAACCTGGTTTCTTCAATATCTGAGTGTATCCCAAACGTATAAGTGACACGTAGGAAAATATTATGGACCTCTCTATAGAATTCACTATTATTCTCCCCTTCTACATATTCTCCCTTTCCCCTTCCACTTCCTGTTCCCCCGTCATACTTTCCTACTCCTCCTCCTTCTTCTTTCCCTCTCTCTGTCTCCATCCTCTCTCTTTCTGTCTCCCTTCTCTCTGTTTCTGTATCTCTTTGTGTTTCTCTCTGTCTCTCTCTATGTCTCTCTCTCTCTTTGTGTCTGTCTTTCTGTCTATCTCTCCTGCCCACCTTCCAATAGAATGCTGCTGTGGAAAATTTAATGTGATTTTCTGTCTGCCAATTGACTAGATCCACCTACATTTGTTTGCGAAGCTCATAATCAATATCCCGATCTCTCCAAGTGGAAATTGCCATGATCCTTATTTTGAGCAATTTCCGTTTACTTATCTACAATTAGATCCTTGATAATTTCATCTATTATGGTAGAGAGAACTATCACCTTGGTCATAAACCCGTATATGTATATGTGTATGTATATGTATATGTATATGTATATATTTGCCCCACACGTTTGATTAGCTCAAGATCCATATTTTTAGCTACATGCTAGATAACTCCATATATATGTCTCAAAGGCATCTCAAACACAAAGTGGCCTATAAAATTAATATTTTTCCCTTAAATTATTATTCTTTGTGAATTTTTCTATTTAAAAAATCATTTTCCTAAACTCTTTTGAATCTTTGTTCTTTCTAATCTTCCCCATCTGATAGTTTGCCGAATCACGTCAATTCTATCTCCTATACATCATTTTTATCAGTGCACGTTTTTGTACCCATATCATAGCCACCTTAGGAGGGATCTTTATCATTTCCTGCCTGAAATATTATAATAATCTCAAAATATATCTGTTTGGCTACACTCTCCCCCTCTAATGCACCCCTCAATCAGCTGCCATGGCACTAGTTCTTTGGAATAATTCTGAGTATACTTTTCTTTTGACCAAATAAAAACACTGGAATTATTTTCTATCTCTTTAAAAGATATGATAAAACATAATATACAATTGTCCATTTGCTATCTAAAGACCTCCCAACTTGGATCGTACTTATCTTTCCATTCTAAATGCACCTCACTTCTCATCTCCTCACTCTGCTATTTCACTTGACTGACATCACCATTTATTATGGTTTCTATTAAGATAACATTTTTCCCCCTGGATTCACCTTTCTTTTAACATCTAGTATCACATCCACAATTGTTTATCCAATATCTCAAACTGAATTTCCTGTGGACATTTTAAACTCAACAAATTCAGAAATAAACACATTAGCTTCTCCCTCTAAACTCCCAACTTATCCTAAGTTCTTTACTAGTGTCAAAGACATTAATATTCTCTCAATCATTAGAGTCCAATGCAGGTGCCATCTTGGACTTTCTTGCTGGTCACCATTCACACACACACACACACACACACACACACACACACACGCCAATATCTATTCAGTTCTTAAATTCTGTCATTTTTACCTGCCTCAAACCTCTCAGATATGCCTCTTTACTGTCCTCGGACTTTACAATAACCGTTTTACAGGACTTCATCTACTCATGCCTAGATGATTGAAATAAGCATTTGTGTTGTTCTCACTGACAGAAATCTTATTCTATTCTAATTCAATACTTTTATTTGTCAAACTTGTTTTCTTAAACACATGTTTGACTGTATCACCATCCTCTTCCACAGATTTTAGTTTGAGCTCTATCAGATTTTAGATAAACTACAAATTTTTATGTTTGATTTTTAAAGACCATCCTAACCTGAACAATTCCTACCTTCCTAGTCTTCTTACACTGTACTCTACTCTTAACACTCTGTGATGAAGTTACACTGTCTTCTTTTATACTCTTCAGAGAAAACTGCCCACCAACATGAAGAATTCGCATATTCTGTCACCCATGTATAGAACTCTCTCCCTTTTAATCTCCGCCTCCTAGATTTTCTGAATTTCTTGAAGTGTCATCTAAATTCCAACTTTCTGCAAGAAGCCTCTCCTAGATCTCCATAATGCTAGTGTTTTCTCTGAGAGTATCCCCAATTTATTCTCTCTATATAATTTTTACATATTTTTACATTTTACATATTTCCCCCGTTAAAACATGCTTTTTTTGAGATGAAGGAAAGGTTTTCTTTTCTTTTTTGGGGAGTTGGCCTTTCTTTGCATCCCCAATATTTAACGAATTTCCTGGCATATATACAATGATAAGTTATCCATGCCAATTGACTGAGTGAGTGCATCCTGCACGCAGTACTCAGACGTTCAACTACTTGCTCTCAACTTCGACTTTCTTCTGTTTATAAGACGGGATTTCCTTCTACTTTCTGTCTCCCCTAATGCTTCGCTTTCCAAAGGTTTGATTTCCCTCTCTTCCTTTAAATCCTCATTACTTTGCTGATGAGTCTTATAAATGCTTATCAATCTTATCCCATTTCCTGTATATCAGACTTAGACTTTCAATATCATATTTGGAATTTCCTCTTTGCTATCCTTTTGGTATCACATAACTTAAATGTTTAAAACAGAATATATTATTCCATCCCAAAGACCTCCTTTCCTATTATTTTGTTTTGATCTATAAAATTTATTCATTTGTGCTTGAAATCTTAGTGTTACTTGCTCATCTTTCTTCCCTCCCACATGCAATCAATTACTAAGTGATATATATGCTGTCTTTGAAATACTTGTGAATTCGTTATCTTTTATGGTTACTGACACCCTCAGAGAACAGGTACTATCTACGATACACTTGGACTATTGCAATATCATCCTAACAAGTGTCTGTTCTCTAGACATTTCCCTTGCCTCATTCCTATAATCTGCCGTTCATTGTCAAAAGGGTCCTTCTTATAATCTAATGTTTTTATATCATCTTTTGCTTTAAGTGCTTCCATAGTTCCTTGTTACCTACTTAGCAAAGTTCAAACTCCAAAATGTTCCAGAAGACATGCAAATCAGTACTATTTTTCCTTTCTAGAGTTAGCTCACAGTGCTTCCTCCTACAGTATCTTGAGAGACCAGAAATCACGAGTGATTATTCACAAATCAATTTATTCCAGACTCTTTTCTATTTCTGTTTTCTGTGATAGAAGGTTCTGGACAAATGAGAAGTAGAAGAAGGAATGATATTACCTAAATAGGAAGAAGTCATCTTTGATACAATGAATAAGGAACAACCTAAACAACTCCCAAAGCTGTTCACTCACATAAATGTGGAAACAACCACACCGTTCCAGATAAAAGGATTTTAATGTAAATAAGTTAACCAATATATTCTCTGAGAAATTAAGAAACACATGCAAAATGTATAAGTCTCATTTCTTTTATGCCTTTTGTTAAGAATTCCCTGAACTCAGAAACTTGCTGTTTACTTTGTAGATGGGGGAAAGCATCACAGTAGAATAATAGAGGAAAAACAGTAGTTGTTATAAGAACATGGAATATGTTTCCTCTCTGAGATTCCAGGTATAATCAAAGTATTCAAGTGGGAAATGCCATGTTGTTGTTGTTCTTTATCTACACTTGACACCTTATTTTCTACGAAGAATGATTGAAGGACAAAAAGTGAGGAATACTTTGAAAGTATTTTTGCTCTGTGTATACAAATAATTTTTAAGGACGAATTTCGAATGTGAAAGAAAAAAGAGTGGACCATAACTCTGTATTACTTCTCATTCCATCTATTGTTTGTCTTCAGTTGTGTGCGTGTGTTGTGCGTATGTGTGTATAACACTGTTCATAGTACAATTTGTAATTTCAACTTGTCCTTCATCAGATAATTTAATTAGATTCATATTTTGAGTGTCTGAATTGATATTTCTTAGGAAATGTAATGAGGAGGAAGATGATGACGGTGATGATGACCAAGTCATAGAGTCAGATAACTGATAAGTATCTGCACTAGGCTTTGAAGTCAGGTGTTTCGGGTTTCACATGCAGCATTCCAAATCAGCATCCATTAAACATCTTTGTTGACTTTGATCATTCATTGGTAATTTTAAAATTAGGGCTTTGTAAGTTCTAATGAAGGAAATTTATTATGAAAGGATAAATTTATGTAACCCTGAGAACCGAAAAGGAAGAGAGGAATCTAACTCTTGAATTTCTTCTGTTCAAAAGTATCAGGAAAAAAAGCAAAAAAGAGCAATTTGGAGAGTGCCGTTTCTTTCTTAAGTCTGCGTCTTTCTCTCTGTTATTCCTTTATTTCTCCACCATTCTTTGACATCTAATCCTGGAAGATATCTACTGCTTTATGTAATCCCTACCTCCTATTGGTCCATTCCTATTTCAACATCCTTTTAAAGAAAATTTCCAGGCTAGCCATTTTCACTTCATCATTCCTCAATAGACTCTTCTTTTTCCCATTTGGGATTCTTTTCTTACCATGGTCCTCTAGAAAGATATAGTTCTCCATTATCCTCTTTCTTCCCAAACTGTCAGCACTCTTTCATATGTTGACTTTCATCATTAGAACATAAGTTCCTTGGGGTCAAGGACTGCCTTTCTTTTTACTTGTGTTTGTACCCCAAGTGTTTTGCACTCTGTCTTCACGGAGGATGGACTTTAAAAATACTTGTGGATTTGACTGAAGTACTTGATTATCAAAGGAAACCTCTGATTACTTGACAGTGGATACAGAGCCTGCCCCTATGCCACAGACCATTTCTTTTCCATTCTTAGAAGAGAAACATATTCTGAATTTGGAATGAAGAGTATTAAAAAAGAAGAAAAAAATGACAGATTATGCTTTCTGCTCCTTCTTCTCACAATATATTATTTGGGAAGTTGGAGGGCAGGAGGTGGGGCAGTGGATAGAATATCAGTGCAGGAGTCAGGAGGATCTGAGTTCAAATCTCACCTCAGACACTTGATACTCAGAAACTGTGTGACCTTGGGCAAGTCACTTAACTCCAATTGTCTTATCATGAGTCATCTCCAGCTATTCTGATGAATATCTGATACCTGAATTCAGGTGGCTCTGGAAGAGAAATGAGGCTGGTGACCTGCACAGCCCTCTCTGACTCAAAAACAATAGTCAAGTGCAAATCATGTCATCATTTATCTGTTGGCATGGTCTTCTTCAGCAACAAAAGACGGACACACAAACACACACACACACAATTTGGAAAGTGACTAAATTGTTCAAAGCCTAGTGCCAAACACCAACAATTGTATAAAATTTTGATAAAGACACATCCATGTTCCCTTTGGACATGATGATTTTTTAATGAATGTTTATGAATGAACCTTTGGTGATACAATATCCATTTCTTTACCAAGGGAATAAAGGGATAAAAGAGTTAAATTAGATTCCATATTTCTATTTAAATATCAATGATATTTGGTTAGGCAACACCTTCTGAATGGCATTCTTCATCTCTGTATTTCTTAGTGTGTAGATGAGAGGATTCAGCATGGGTTCAATGACAGTATAAAACATGGAAAACTTCTTATCATTATTACTGATATTAGAAGGTCGAATATAGTTGGATATAGAGGGCACAAAGAATAGAAAAACAACCATGACATGAGACCTGTAAGGGAATTGCCAAGCCCCAGCATCTTGGACCGCGTCACTGGTCACGACTCGAGTAAACTGAGAGGAGACTGGTAAGGCATGAACAAGATGGCTCTGGGAGGAAGGGTTCTGCCCCATTTTGCTCAAGGTTATTTTCTGGGACCTGGGAGAACAAAGAAGGCCCAAGATGTTTTTCTTTCTAGGGGATACGTGTCAATCCTGGGCAGTCCTGGTCATAGGTATAGGATTTCCTTATTAGGGCAAACTATTTGCTGATAGGTCCACTTAGGGTTCTGGTGTCAGGAAAGAGATAAAAGCACTACTTTCTGCTTCAATAAACGGAGTTCTTCACTATCTTGTCTCCTGCCTCGGTCATTGCTTACAGCTCACTCCACCAAGGCCTGCAGGCACTGCTGTTCAGGTAAGGCCTGTGGGCCTGAGAGATCAGGCCCAGACTCCCTAACAGAGACCCACAAGTGGAGAAGGCTATGAGTCGACCTTCTGGTGAGTGCTTTCTAAGATGGTATAATATGACAATGTAAGATGCCACCAAGAAAAGAAAAGTTTTCAACACAACCATACCAGAATTGGCTATGACTAAGATGTTAGTAGTATGTGTGTCTGCAGAGACAAGTTTTAAGGGAGGGGTTAGCATCACATATCTAGTGATCTATTTGATTAGGGCCACAAAATGGAAACCTTGCTACCATGAGCATCTGGGCAATGACATGTCAAAAGGCCACTCCCCAGGCCATCATGATCATTGTGTTACATCTTTGTCGATTCACTATGATCATGTAGTGTAAGGGTCTACAAATGGCAACACAGCAATCAAAGGCCATGGACACAAAAATGAAAATCTCCACAGTAGCCAGGAAATGAACAGTAAAGAGCTGTATTATACAACCAATGAAGGATATGATGTTTTTCTTTAGCAATTAAATTCCTGATGACCCGAGGGACTATGGTGAACGTATATAACAGATCCATTAAGGACAAATGACAAAGAAATTAGTGCATGGATTGTTGGATCAGATGGCTATATGTGGTGGTGATAAAGATGATAAAGTTCACCAGGAAAATTGCACAATATCAGAACAAGATGATTACAAAACAAATCATTTTGAGGTCTTGGTTCATGAAGAGTCACAAAATAATGAATTTTTACATTGTTGAGATTATTTCATATACTTCAAATATTTTGTGAACATCCAGGAGAATTCTAATTCATCTGAAATCAAGCATAATAGGATAAATTATCACCAGCATCATTGTAGATGTGAAGTTTATATTCAGATTATTTAAATATACAGTCCAATATTAGAGTGGAGTATTCGATACCTTTACATTTGGGAAGATCAAATTATTTTTTTCAGCTATGTCTTAGAAATATTTTGAAAATTAAGTACCTCAGCAGTCTTATTGTCCATGTGACTAACATCCCTTTATGCATGTAGTTTAAAACGGAACAAAACATCATATATCTTTAAAAGTTGTGACAATCTTTTAAGCACTCTAATTTTTTTTTTAATATTTCTCCATTACTATGGTAATTGAATCACAAAACTGATTAACTATAGAGACAATCATAACAATGCTAATGTAACACACTGATTTCGTAGAGAAAAATAAGGAAATAAACATTTCTTCTAACTTCTTATATAGACATGTGACAAAATACACCCATGTTTAGGAGAAAAATTAATATTAATTTATTAAAAGTCAAGATGATGGAAGATATCCTAAAATGATTTGGAAATACCTTTTGAATATCAAATATAATGTATGGGAAATAGTTTGAAAGAATAAAAATAAATAGTTTTCAGTTTTCTCCTGTGTCTGCCTCCCTCCCACAATCAATGTACAGTCCCTGATTCACTACAGGTACCTAAACTATTCAACAATTAACACAAGAATAAAATGAGACAAAAAGTAAAACAAAGAACTTACCAACAAATGCAACTGTTATGTCAAGGTGAGCTCAGAAGTTGAATAGCTTAATAATATATTGAATGGAATTTTTCAAAATTCTGAGAATGCAATGTGATGGCTTTCTTTTTCTAAAAATCATATACTTGTCACAGGGCATTGATATTTGGAAGATCTGGGACAATTGAAGCTGAAATATTGGTAAGGAAGTTTTATCAGACTGAATTTGTTAAGCAGAATGAAGCAACGTCCTGTCTCTTCCCTCTCCATTAGTCCATAGTTTCTCACTCTTTCTCAATCTCTTTTCGTATATACTGGATATATCTGCGTTATTCTGATTTTTCTACAGTAAGGGTCTCTCCTCCTTCTATTTCTTTCTGTTCACTTCTATTTATCTCCCTCTCTTTTATTCTTACTTTGTTTGTCCCTTAGGTAAATAACATTTTGAGTCATACTTCATACTTCTGATACTTCCTACTTGCCAGGATCTGCAGGAATTTGACCTCCATTTGCATAATCTTGTATTATGCAGTATTAGTTAATAAATTTTGAGAGTACTTGCTCTTTTTTGGGGGGGAGAGAGGAGGGAGAAGACATGCCAAGATGTTTCTAACAAGCAATTTCACAATCAAAATTTTGAGTCACAACACAGAGATGGAAATTTCAGTCCTGTTGGTGCGAGAGCCTTGTTTCTATTTCTTGGATACTATACACTGCAGAAAAGCACAGAGATCTGGGGCTCATTCTGATGGGAGAGTTTACTGTGGTGACAATTATCTTTAGCCATATAACTTAAGATACTGAGTCTAGCTCACTGTTGTGCATGTTTCATATTGGGTAGTAACATTTACCTCTGTGTAAGTTCAGCCAATATATCTATGAGCTAGGCGGTCAGTAAATGAACACTTGTAACTAATTACTAGAAATAGATGAAGGAATCTAGGTCAGAAAGACCTTAGAATATATCTTGTACAACTTCCCTAACTTTACAGATAAGAAAGTTGAATCTTAAAATGGTGATATCTTGCCTAAGTTCTCCTACTTATAAATAGAAAAGCAGAAATTTAATCTAGTTCCTTTAAGTCCAAGGCTACCATGTTTACTATTTAGTGCTAAAGATACAGGTAGAGGTAGTCAGAGAAAGAGATAGAGAAACAAAAACGAGAGACACAGGAACAGAGGAAAAGAGATGACAAAGAATGAGAGACAGGGAAGGGGAATGAGAGAATAATAAAAAGAGGGGGATAACTAAAGAAAGAGACAGAGAGCAGAGAGCAATAGAGAATGTGAGAGAGGGCGGAGGGAGAGAGAGAGGGAGAGAGAGAGAGAGAGAGAGAGAGAGAGAGAGAGAGAGAGAGAGAGAGAGCACAGAGACAGAACAGACAGTGAGAGAGATAAAGCAAAATAAAGACAGAAATCAAACACACACACACGTATATGTATATGTATATATATGTATACATATATATATATATATATATATATATATATATATATATATATATATATATATATATATATATATATATATATGTTTGAGATCTCCTCAAAGAATCTTCCATCTCTGATATTTAGTGAATAATTAAACTTTTTTTTTTCTTTTCTGAGTAGAGGACAGTGGTTGAGGTATATCAATAAATACTGTATTTTTGCACAGAAGAAGAAAGAAAATGAGGGCCCAATAGTTTCTTAAGAACGGTTATAAAGAAGTTGCACAAAGGCCACTTGTCAAAGATGTAACTTATACCCATTCCTTCTATCTATGCATATTCCTTTAAAATACCATAATAAACATTTAATTCTTAAGATTAACAAGTATCATCTTCCCTTATAGGGATGTAAACAGTTTTCCTGTATTGAATAATAAAGTATTTTTCCCCAGTATACTTTTTTATGCCTGTCTTAAAATTTGTATTTGAAGATCAAATTTTCTATTGAGCTCTGGACTTTTCATAAGGAAAGTCTGAAAATCCCCTATTTCACTGAATGTCCATCTCCTTGCCTAAAATATTACACTCGGATTTCCTGGGTAAATGGTCCTTGGATATAGGCAAAGCTCCTTTGCCTTACAAAATGTAATAATCCAGTCCCTCTGACCTTTTAATGTAGAACCCAGAAGGTCCTATGTGATCCTGAATGTAGTTCCTTGCTATTTTAATTGTTTCATTCCAGATGCTGGCAGTATTTTCTCCTTTACTTGACAGTTTTCTTATCAGACAATAATATTCATTGGTGTATTAAGTTTGAGATCTCTTTCAGGAGGCAATAATTGGATTCTTTAGATAACTACTTTGCCCTCTGGCTGTAGGACCTCTGGGCAGTTTTTCTTTATAATTTCTTGGAATATATTGTCTAGTCTCTTTTTTTCATCGTGGCTTTCTTGTTGTCCATTAATTTTTAGATTTCCTCACCTGGATCTATTATTCTGTTATGTTCTTTTTCCTATAAGATATTTTGCATTTTCTTCCATTTTTTCATCCTTTAGATTCTGTTTGACTGATTCTGATGTCTCATAGGGTCATTAGCTTCTACTTGTCCAGTTCTAATTTTTAATATATTGCTTTCTTCAGTTAACTTTTGCATCAACTTTTCCATTTGCCCATTTATTCAAGTTAAGTTTTGTACCTCTCCATCCCTTTGTCCATTTTTCTTTTTAAATTCTTCGGTGAATTCTTTTTTTTTCACATTTTTAATATCATTAACCAAATTTTCTTCAACCTCTGTAATTTGGTTTTTAAAATCCTTCTTGAGCTCTTCCAGGAATGCTCTTCGGGATCAGTTCATATTCCTTTCTGAGGTTTCAGAATGGAGTACAGTCCCTATACTGACCTGTTCAATATTCCTGTTTTGTTCCTTGTCCCCATGGCAACATCGTATAGTCTTTTCTTTTATGGTTTCATTCCTGCTCATGATGACTGCTTTTTTTCTTTCTTTTGAAAGCGTATCTCTGCTTCTGGAGTACAGGGAACTTTCTCCCATAGATCTTATGCTTAGAACATGGGGCTTTCTGTATTGTGGCTTACAGTTCTTTCAGGTAAAAACTAGAAAGCTGCAGCTTACCTGGTGCTGAGCCTGGTGTTATGTGAAAGCAGAGGCCGGGTGAAGTCTTTCTGAGTTTCCCTAGAACTACCCTGAAACCTACTGTTTGAGGCGTGGTGGAGGGGTCTTTTGGACATAGGAGGTCTCTTTCCCTGAGCTAGTGCATGGGCAGGCTTACTGGTTGGTGAACTCCATCTCAGATGGTATCTCCCAAGTTCCACACATTTCCCTGATTCCTTCAGCCCCAACAAGAGGGAGCTTTCTTTGCAATTTTCTTTGCCTCACAGTTTAAGACACTGTTTACCCCTTCAGCTGATCCGATTATTCCAAGATGTTTCCTGGGGAAATATGCTCTGGATTTTTTAAGTGTTCACAAGAAGAGGGAGATAGCAATTACAGTTCACTTAGCCATCTTGACTCCTGGAACTTTAACTAAGTGACTTACAGACATTTAATCTGTGGGCTACTAACCTCAGGAGAGGTTGCTGCTGTTATCTAGGGTTCTGTGTTTCTCTCTTACTTAGTTCCAAAGGACTTCTGTCCTGGGCTGATGTGTTTGAGAATCCCCACTGCTTCAGTGCACCAATTGGCTCCTGTTTAGCTTTGCTATGGAGGGGTCTGTGCTGATACAGCCTGTGCACCGTGCAATGTGAGCTCCTCCAGCCCTGTGCAACAGATCCTTCCTGTTGACCTTCGAGGCTTTCCTGGACTGGAAATATGAAACACTCTGTGTCCTGTTGGATTTTGCCACTCTAAAATTTGTTCATATTCTCTTTTTAGAGGTATCTGATGGAGTTTGCCTTACAGCTTAGGTGACTACTTGCTTTCACTCTGCCATTCTTGACTCTACTTCCCAGTAAGCACTGTGAGGATGGAAAGAAATGGAAAAAAAAACAACAAAATTGTCTTCCTCCTGTGAAGAAGCAGAAATTTTAAACAATGATAAAAATAATAATTTTTACATAGATTATGTACATCCTACTGAAATATATTATCAAATAAATCAATTTCCATGAGCATATGCCAGATGTAGTTAATATGGAACCAAGAAAGACTTTCTGTACAAGATAGAATTTGAGTTTAGTCTTGCAAGAAGTCAAGGAATCTAGGATGTAAACATGAGAAAAGGGAATAGTGGAGGCATTGAAAATTCATTAGAAATACATGGATGTAATTTAAGGAGTGTAATTAGTGGGGACAAGCAAGTAGGTCAGGGTATTTTGTGGAGGGCAGTAAAGTGTAAGAAGATTGTGACTGAGAATGGCAGAGAAGAAATATGAGGGAACTGAAAAACATATGAGAAACTTGATGACTTCACAATTTTTCTATAGGATGCCCTTTTAATGATTCCTTAGTCTGCATTACTATTCTTCACAAGTTCCAACATCTGGGCATGGGATGATAAATTGGTTAACAAGAATATTATAATAGATTATAATTTTCTCCAATCTTTTCAATTTAATATCATTGGGGGAATTATCAAATTAGAGTTGTGTAAAAATGATATGCTAGGCACCAATTCAGATATAAAGGCATTTAAAGTAAGATTCCTGCTTTTCATTCATGACTTTTTGTCCCTTAACAAACTGTTTATCACTATTCTCTGTGAAGATTAATTTTTCATTTCTTTTTCTGCGTATTTCTTTTTTTGTGAAATGGTTAATGTGGAAAAATATTTTGCATTATTCGCATGTATAATTGATGTACTTCTTGCCTTCTCAACGGGTAAAAGAGGAGTGGGAAGGAGGAAGATAATTTTGAAATTAGAGAGTTTTAATTATTATTACTAATAAATAAAAAGAAAAAAATAAAATTCATCTCTAAAAGAAATGAAGAAATAGTAGCATGTTTTCATTTCTTAAATTAACCTTAAATGAAAAATCAAATTAAAATTCTGTTTTATTTGAATATCAAAACCGTTTTTGCAGCCCATACCTTCTGCATAGCATTCTTCATCTCTGTATTTTTCAATGTATAGATGAGAGGGTTCATCATAGGTGCAATAACTACTTAAAACGTTGAGAACTCCTTATCATTTTGGCTGGTTCTGGGAGGTGGTTTATAGGTGGAGATACAGGGTATAAAGAAGAGAACAACTACAGGTGAAGCACAGGTGAAGAGGGATTTATGTCAAGCTTCTAATGAATGGTTCTTAAGGTTATATAATACAATGATGTAAGATGTCACCAAAACCAGAAAGGTGGCCAAGACAACCATCGCAGTATTTGCAATGATGGGATATGTGTGACAACGCAGACAAGTTTTAAGAGGGCTTTCCTATCATATGTATAGTGATTCACAAGATTAGAGCCACAGAAAAGTAATCTGATGACCATGATCATCCGGGCAATTGCAGACCAAAAGGCAACTAAACAGGCCATAAAGATCATCATGTTACATTTCTCTCCATTCTAATTATCATGTAATGCTAAGGTTTAAAATTGGTAACATAGTCATCAAAGACCATAGACACGAGAATGAACATCTCAGCACCTGAAAGGAAATGAGCAGTAAAGAGCTGGGTCATTCAGCTGTTATAGGATATGGATTTCTGCTTGGAAATTAAGTCCCTGCGTAGACTGGGAATTATAGTGGAAGAATAGGCAAGATCCATGTACGATAAATTACAGAGAAAATGTAGTACATAAGTTGTTGCATTAAATGACTACATACAATAGGGATGAAGCTAAACATGTTCCCAAAGAAAATGGCAAAATAGCAGAGCAAGAAGTTTATAAAACGTATCATCTTATCTTCTTTTGTCTTGAACAATCCCAAGAGAACAAATTATGTGACACTGTTCTGATTTTCCATGTATTTAAAGTACAGAACAGTTCTCTAAAAGAATTCTAATTCACCTACAATTAAACAAAATTTGAAAAATCAGGAAAAGTATTGAATTTGTAGATGTTTTGGAATATAAATCACGTTAGTTTATTATGGATACTATTTTAATCCTATTAGTTGGCCTCTTTTCTACACATTTACATGAAAACAGAAAAGTTTGTCTTAATTTCATCCAGATGATGGATGTCGTCTAAAACTAACGAGTAGCTTTTATCTTACTATTAAAATCTATTTATACCTATAAGCTAAACATGCAACATGGCCTTCAAAGATCTGACACTGTCTTAAAAATCCATTTTAATGGACTTCTTAATCATGAAGAAGATCATTTTTGTAAGGACTCATCCTACATCAGGTAGTTTTAACATAATTAAATAAAGTTGGTTAAAAAAAGGAAACTTTCAACTTTTTTAAGTATGACAAAAGATATAAATATTAGGGAACCCTTAACAAACATTAAATAGGTATATAATATTGGTTGACAAAAACTTTTAAATACTTTTTGGAAAATGAGGAGAAAGGATAGTACTGAACAAATCATTTCCCCACTCACCTGATCCATTTTTCTTAGCAAATTAGCAGTCAGTGAGAAATCACAGGCCTTCAAAAAAATGCAATGAATGCCTTTTTAAGTAGTAAAATGAAATATACAAAACATGACAAGTCAGGATCCCCTCCCAAACTGGATGAAGTAAAAAATATAAGAAGGAATATTTTACAATAGCTTAAAAAACCACTGATAAGGATTTTATTTACATTTCTGCAAGGGAAGTATAGATTAATGAATCAGTGACTGGGTGCCTCTGATTACCAAAAGTTCAGGGATAAAATCAAGAAATAGGATCGAGTGGGAAAGAAAAGAATGAGATTAATTAAGAGGAGCAATGATATTTACTGTGACAGTTTTACGAGATCGAGGTAGTGGTTTATTTCTACAACCTTTGTGTCAGTTGAGGATGTGATAAAGACATAATATTCGTCTGAGAATTGGGGGAAAGATTGAACTCTCTTTGTCTCTCTCCCCTTTGATATTCTGGACATATTACCTTGTTTCTGATTACCTTGAACGAAAATATCTCACTACCATTACTCTTCATCCTTTTCCCCTTCTTCATTCTCCTTTTTCCTTGCCCCCTTCATATCGCTCTCCTTCTCCTTTTGATCTTCCATCTTCAAGAATGAATAATAATCTTCCTTGGATCATAGATTGTCATCTATCCTCTCAAATCACATCGTCCAATCCGGGAAGAATGTGCCAGAATTTACCCCATCACCCTTCCTTCCTGGCACTGACTTGTAGAAGCCAGGTCCATTTTCATTGTTGTATGTTTTCAATAAACATGTAAACCTGTTTAGTTTGGGGATAAGATAGGAGGAAGGGTATCTCCAATAGTGTTGACAACAAACTTCTTATCATCAATACACCAGGAGCAATCATACTTGCATTTTAAGATATAATTCCTAGATCTTCTAAAAGATGTAGATATAAGAGAACAGTGAACTAAGATACAAAAATAACAGCTGAATCAGATGAATGCTAGAATTAACGCATTTATAAAGGAAATGAAGCATTAATTTATGAGATATCTGAGACTAAGGAAGGCTGTTGTTCAGTCATTTCAGTTGTGTCTGTCTCTTCGTGGGCATATTTGGAGTCTCCATGGCAAAGTCAATAAAGTGGTTTGTGGGAGGAGCCAAGATGGCAGAGTAGAAAGACTCACATATGCTAGCTCCGGAACCCAAAGCCCAAAAATTTCCTGTAAAAAGAACTCGCCAAAAATTCTGCAGAGGTGCAAGCCACACAGCAACGCAGTGGAGATTTCCGTTCCAGAGAGCCATGAAAAACCGACTCCAAAGGTGCATCGTGCACCAGACACCGGAGCCTAGCTCTGTCCGTGTGGCCCCGAGAGGAGCAGATCCGAGCAGGCTTCAGGGATGGAATCTCCGACGGCAGCGAAGGTCCCTCCACCCTCAGGCGCTCCAGGTCAGTGAGAGAGACTTCTGTCCTGCCCAAGAGGGGAGCGAGGTGTCTCCATGACTCGGGACCCCTCGGGAGGCAGCGGCAGAGGCAGTGGCAGCCAGGGACCCCCGAAGCAGACAGGAGCTCGCCTCCATTACTGAAGGTCTCAATATAAACCCCCAGAGGGAACTGAGCGTGGGAAGCGGCCCTGCCCCCACGCAAGCACGAGAACTTAAGCTCACACTGAATAGCAGCCGCTCCCCCTGCAGAAAACCCTGAGGCTGGGAAGCAGAATCTGAATCTCAGACCCCAAGGACTAGCTGGGCAGATCTAGGTGCATGTGGAGAGGAATCTCAGAAGTCAAGTAACTGGCTGGGAAAATGCCCAGAAAAGGGAAGAAAAAATAAGACCATAGATGGTTACTTGCTTGGGGAACAGATGTTCCTACCTTTCATTTCTGATGAGGAAGAACAATGCGTACCATCAGGGAAAGAAAGAGAAGTCAAGGCCTCTGTACCCCAAACATCCCTAATAGATATCCAATGGGCTCAGGCCATGGAAGAGCTCAGAAAGGATTTTGAAAATCAAGTTAGACAGGCGGAGGAAAAACTGGGAAGAGAAATGAGAGAGATGCAAGAAAAGCATGAAAAACGGGTCAATACCTTGCTAAAGGAGACCCATAAAAATCCTGAAGAATATAACACCTAGAAAAATAGGCTCACTCAATTGGCAAAAGAAGTTCAAAAAGCCAATGAGGAGAAGAATACTTTCAAAAGCAGAATTAACCAAATGGAAAAAGAGGTTCAAAAGCTCAGTGAAGAAAATGGTTCTCGCAAAGTTAGAATTGAACAGATGGAGGCTAATGACTTTATGAGAAACCAAGAAATCACAAAACAAAAAAAAAAGAATGAAAAAAATGGAAGAGAATGTGAAATATCTCATTGGAAAAACAACTGACCTGGAAAATAGATCAGGGGAGACAATTTAAAAATTATGGGACTACCTGACAGCCATGATAAAAAAAAAAGAGCCTAGACATCATCTTTAATGAAATTATCAAGGAAAACTGCCCTGATATTCTAGATACGGAGGGCAAAATAAATATTGAAGGAATCCATTGATCACCACCTGAATAAGATCCAAAATGCGAAACTCCCAGTAACACTGTGGCCCAATGCCAGAATTTCCAGGTCAAGGAGAAAATATTGCAAGCAGCTAGAAAAAAAACAAGTCCAGTATTTTGGAAATAAAATCAGGATAACACAAGAGATAGTAGCTTCTACATTAAGGAATCGATGGGTGTGGAATAGGATATTCCAGAAGTCAAAGGAACTGGGACTCAAACCAAGAATCACCTACCCAGGAAACTGAGTATAATACTTCAGGGGAAAATACGGTCTTTCAAGGAAACAGAGGACTTGCAAGCATTCTTGATGAAAAGAACAGAGGTGAAAAGAAAATTTGACTTGCAAACACAAGAATGAGAAAAAGTATGAAAAAGTAAATAACAAAGAGAAGTCATAAGGGACTTGCCAAAGGTGAACTGTTTACATTCCTACATGGAAAGACAGTATTTTTAACTCTTTAAACTTTTCATTATCTGGGTAGTTGGCGGAACTACACACACACATACACACACACATGTACACACGTGCGCACACACACACACACATGCACGCACCCACACAGACAGAGAGCACAGAGTGAATTGAATAGGATGGATCATATCTTAAAAGAAATTGAGGTAAACGGTGAGAGAGAAATGTAGGAGGAGAAGAGAGGGTGAAAAAGAATGGGGTACATTGTCTATCATTCAAGAGGCAAGCAAGAAACTTTTTAGTGGAGGGAGAAAGAGGAGAGCTGAGAAAAAAAATTATGAAGTTTGCTCTCATCACATTCGACTAAAGGAAGGAATATAATGCACACTCATTTTGGTATGAAAACCTATCTTACAATACAGGAAAGTGGGGGAGAAGGAGATAAGCAGGGTGGGGGGATGATGGAAGGGAGGGCAATGGGAGGAGGGAGCAATTTGAAGTCAACACTCTTAGAGAGGGACAGGATCAAAAGACAGAATAGAAACAATGGGGGGGGGGGGCAGGATAGGATGGAGGGAAATGTAGTTAGTCTTCCACAACACGACTATTATAGAAGTCATTTGAAAAACTACACCGATATGGCCTATATTGAGTTGCCTGCCTTCCCAAATGGAATGGTTGGGGAGGGAGGGATGGGGAGACTTTGCAGCGCAACGTTTTATTAACAACTTTCGAGTATTGTTTTTGCTACTAGGAAATAAGAAATACAATTAATGAGGAATACAAAGTCATCTGGCCCTACAGGACAGAAGAGAAGTTGGGGATAAGAGAAGGGAGGGATGATAGAAAAGAGGGCAGATTGGTGATAGGGAAAATTAGAATGCTCGGTGGATTGGGATGGGGGAGGGGACAAATGGGGAGAAAATTTGGAACCCAAACTTTTGTGAAAATTTATGTAAAAGTTAAGTAAATAAATTCATATTAAAAATAACAATCAAGAATCATTTGATAAGTAGTTAATAAACCACTTGTCCATTGCTGTAGCTTTTCATGTGGTATAGCTAGCTTCTAATTTCATGATCTCTATAGTGTCTTTCATGTGTACATCCTAATTATTCAAACTTTCTTGATCCATAAAGCATTCAAGATCCACCCTGATCATTAATATCATGTAAAGCATAAAATAAGGTTACGCATGCTCACCAGTTCTGGTTACCAGTGTCTCGAAGGAGAGTCAGAAGAGATCCGAAGTTAAGGGGAGATGTGCTTACATCCTGACCTTACACATGTTGTTTTAGCTGAATAACACTGTATTCCTTCCATCAATATTTCTTGCATCAACCCACAGAGCACGGCAGAACCTTCTGGGTAAGGTACCTCATCAACTTTGAAATTGTACTAACCATAGAGACAGAATGGGAAATAAAAAAGGAAGCAAACAGCAAAAACAAATAAAAAAGAAGGTAGATGAAGTATGTCTTTCAATTAGAGTATGAAATGAATTGAGAAGGATTTCCTCGAAATTTTAGATATCTTCCCATCTATTTATTCTACTTTCACTATATTCAGATTAATCTTTTATGTAAACACAAAAACAGACATACCCTGGCAAAGATTGGGTTGCCTTTGGGAAATTCAATGCCTTTTGATTTCATCAAACTTCTACAAAAACCGATCTATCGTAATAACGTAATTTTGAAAATTTGTTTTGTGATTGTTGTTTTTTACCCCTTCAGAATGAAGCTTCATCATTATAATCCAAACGACAAAAGAAAAAAAGTTGAGTTGTCATGTAGAATACCACATTTCATTAAGGAGAATCTTTGAACATGTTACCTAAAGCAAAAAATAATGTTATTTGACATCTCATGTAAACCTTCTTTCCCCCCAACCCCCATTTTACTGATAGAAAGTGATGGTCAAAAAATGGCTTACTTAATGTTACGTAGCAAAAACAAACAACACAAAAACAACAACAACGGAATCAGAATTAAAACCTTAGTTTTGTCACTAAGAGTCCCTTCACCAGACATTTGGGTTTAATAGTAAGAATAAACAATTCACTGTGCCTGAGACCACAAGTTAGGGACTGGGTAAGTGTGTCAAAAGAGAATGTTTTAATTCCTAGGATTGACTCTATGCAGAATAGAAAACTAGACATGGATACAGACAGAAAGAAAGTGACAGTAACAAAGATGGAGGGACAAAGAACAAATGACAGTGACAGAGTGCAAAAACAGAGAGAAACACAGATAGAGAACCAAAGATTAAAACAGAGAAGGCAAGAGAGCTATCTAATGAAGGAAATTGATGATATATGAGTGAACAAATAAAACTTAACTAAAAGTAAAACCAACTTATTAAACAATCAAATTAAATCCAAACCAACTTAATTCTTCTACCCTGTTGAGAGGAAATGTAATGGAAAGTGTGAAGATTTTATATTTTAACCCACATACATGTAAATGCCACGTATCATAATTAAAATTTCTGTATTGATTAAAAATTCACTTTGACTCTCACTCCATTTACTCATCCATAAAACTTGAATAATAAAACTAGTTTCTTTATCTCACTGGATGAGCATAAGAAGCAAAGAGCACCATGCATGTAAATGGTTTTAAAAACCTTTAAAATGATTTTCAAAATATCAGGATTTATTAATCTTTCAGTGCTCAACTTAGTTGCTACCTTCTCTTTGGAGTCATCAAATGTCTTATGTAGTATTTATTGGACATATATTTTATTTCTTTACATATCACAAGGCTTCCAATAGAATGTAAGCTTAGTCATTCCTTGAATGCCAAAGCTGAAAGAAACATTAGAAGCAATCTATTCTAAGTTGTATCCTAAAAAGGATCCCTCCTAAAAGATATCTAGGACGCCATTCAGATTTGAAGGAAAGATGCTCCTCCTTTCCAACACAACGCATTCTTCTTTTCACTGGCTCTTGAATTATTTGGTAATTTGTCCTTATATTGGGAATAGATCCATCTATTCACAACATCCACCTAGAACTTCTTCATTGATGCTATGTTTCAGAAGCAAATAAAAGAAAATATCACAAGTTCTGTAAATCACATTTTGGATAATACAATAGTGAAGACATCGATTCCCATGTTTGTCCTATTTGGGAAGTTCTATGACCAATCTGGGTCCATGTGAAACCTGGCAAAAATCACAGTACTCTGAATAGGGTGTAAAGAAGAAGGAAGAGTATAGCAGGACTGTTTCTTTCATAGTCCTGGACACAGGGGTGGGGCATCTGCAGTCTTGAAGTCACATATGGCCCTCTATGTCCTCAAGTGTGGCCCTTTGAATCCAAACTTCACAGAACAAAACTTTTTAATAAAATGATTTATTCTGTCAAAGATGGACCCAATCAAAAGGCTGCACTTGTGGACCTAGAGGGCCACATGTGGTCTCAAAGTTACATGATCTTCTCTCCTGTAGAGACTGTGCTTCCTTTAAATAACTGTGAGAATACTTACCCTTTTTGTCATGTAATATTTTTGGTTTATCTTTATTTTTCAATTTGCCAACTGAGTCTTTCCTGGTTTCTTCTTGTGCCAAATAAATATCTACATATCCATTTTGTGTCTGTGAAGTACATTGATTTGAAAATAAATAACCATAAAAAAACAAAGGTGAGAGACTGATTTTAAAAAATGCTGTGGTCCAAGTGCTATTAGTGAAACTTTCAGTTGTTGTTGTTGGTTGGATCTGTAATTCATTGCTCTAGGGAATTCTCACGCACTTTCTGTGCGTGTGGATAATTGCACTAGACTCAGTTTTAGAATTCCCCGAGTCTCTAAAAGATTAAGTGAATTAATTGCCCAGTTTTATACAGTGCATCAGCATTGGGGGTTGACCCCATGTCTTGCTCATTCTGAGGCCCCCTCTCTTCTCACTTCACCACATTACCTGTCATCTTGTATGCAGCAAGTACTTCATGTAGTGTGTACTTCTATACAGTTAGTACCTAATATGTGGCAGTCTATAGTAACAACTTGGATGAAAAAGATTAACTACTCTATCAAAGATCTTGCATTCTAATAACAAGAAACTCCTCATAGAGTAGTGTTACCCAGAAAAGCATGCTTTGGCTTGGAGATTTATAGGAATACTGAGAAAGTCAAAGGGCAGTAGAGAGATATTCCTTTCCAATAGTGGTTGTTATATTCATTTTATAATCACTCCAAAATCAAGAAGAGAGATCAATACAAATAATAACAATATGTGTTTAAAGTAGTGCTTATTTTTCGGTAGAGAGCTTTTTGGTTGTTTTAGTTAAAGTACAACTATTATACAATTTAGATAAAACTCCCCACTTTCCCTCACAATTCAATATCCTGTTTTCTGCTTGGGTCAAGACTGATCTCAGCCTGTTCTCATTTGAGAAAGAGTCTAGAGGTCACTTGGAAAGGGCACATCCATAAGTATTGAGTTACCCCACAGAGTAATTTTCCACAATGTTTCTAGAGTTTGAAAGCTTTTCCAAATCTCCAGAATAACCTCAGATGGATGCTATTTGAAGAATAATCTTTAATGAGGAAAGTATGTTCCGTGTTTAGGGCTCTAGCAGTTACAGCAAGAACAAACCATTAGATATCCAAAATATTAAAGATACAGATGTTCTAAAATGAACTCCTCATACAGAATGATTTCTTCCGTATCATTTCTGACAGTTGTAGGAATTTTTATAAGGGAACAATCTTACAATTGAGAAGGAAATGATTTTCTCTTTATCTTTCTAGAAACCTGAATTTTGTTATATCAAAATATGTTGAAATTAAAATTACAAAGCATTTAATGATTACCAGAGAATTCAGAAAAGATGGTAGTTAATCTCCAAATTTTGCAAATCTGGTAACGAAAGTTTACAGCGAGAAGTGACTTCTTCAGTGTCACATACCTGCAAAACGACAGAGTTGGATTCCCTATCAAGGGTTTAGGGTGCATATACAATGATCTATATCTTGAACAAAAAATAGAATTTGTCAAATGTTCCACAGGAAAACAACATTGTCTATTTTCTTTTAATTACAGGGTGCTATTAATTTTTTTTAATGAAATAAGACTGATATAAGATTAGTTATCTTAATCGCATACCCTCTTTATATAAATTGTTTACAGTGATAAAAATAAAAATACCAAAGTGGCATCTGTATTAAAATTATGGAGATGTTTAAAAACTTATTAGGCTAACATATTTCTTTATTTTGGGATTCCTTAGTCTTTTTATATGGCACATATTTCCTTGCCCCCCCTGGTGTAAATAATGGAATCTTTTCCATGATGATATTTTGAAATAATTGAAGGATTTTTTTTTTAAATCATGGAGTAGTTGATATAAAGATAGTCTTTCCCATTCAAGTTCATGGATTCCATGATATCTCTCCACTGCCTTTTTCAATGTCTTGAGGTTAAGAACGCCTGCTCCAGGGGATTTACTAACTGTAAGTATTTCTTTGACTAGGGAGACTCTGAGAAGCCATTAAGGAGTGCTCTTCCTCCCCGCCCCCCCCGCCCACCTAAAAGTCAGAACTTGATGCTTCCTTCTCTGGTAACTGTATATGAGAAACAGCAAAGCATACCGTCAGAGGAAGAAATGACAATCAAGGTTTCTACGTCCAAAAGCATTAAAAAATATATGCAGTAGTCTTAGACCATGAAAGAACTCAAAAAGGATTTTGAAAATCAAGAGAGATGGAGAAAAATTGGGAAGAGAAATGAGAGTGACGCAAGAAATTCGTGGACTTCGGGGTTTCTGGAGCCAAGATGGCAGAGTGTTTGGTAATTGCTATCTCCCTCCACCTTTTGACCTTGACAAGCCCAGAGAATATCTCCCCCGGAGAAATCCTGAAACGGTGGGAGTAGCAGAAAGGGCAAACAGTCTCGTACCCTGTGAGGCTAGGAAGATCAATAAGGAGGGTCTCTCTTGCTTTGTCTGAAGGGGATCAGCCGCTTTTTCTGATCATGGCTTTCAGGCAGATCAATATTCCTTAGATTTTCTCTCTTGAACCTATCTTCCAGGTCAGTTTTTTTTTCCATTTAGATACTTTACATTTTCTTCTATCTTTTCATTCTTTAAATTCTGTTTGACTGATCCTTGATATCTCAAAGATTCATTAGCTTCGAATTACCAGATTCTACTTTTTCTCAAATTGTTTTCTTCAGTTAACATTTACGTCTTCTTTTCCATCTGCCAATTGTTCCCTTTATGGAGTTATTTTCTCCATTTAAGTTTTATACTTCCTTTTCCATTGTTCTAATTGTCCCTTTAAATGCTTTTCTGATTTCTTTTTCATATTTTTAAAGTTTTTGGTCAGTTTTCCTTCTATTTCTCCATTTTGACTTTCAAAAATCTTCCTAAGTTCTTCCAAGAAAGCTCTTTGTGCTTCAGACCAGTTCATAGTCCTTTCTGAATATTCAGATGGGAGTACAGTCTCAATGTTGACCTCTTTAGTACTTGTGTTTTGGTCCTTGTTCACATTGATGTCTTCCTGAATCCAGGATTTTTCCATTTATGGCAGTTCCTTAATTCCATTAATATAATCTAACTATTTTAAAATTTCTTTTGTTATCTAATGTAACTCTAAATCTCTCTAAGTCTCACTTTCCACATCTAAAAACTAGGGGACAAAATCACCTCTATAAAAACAACATGATAATCAGGTCAGACAATACATGTGGAAAGGGTTTGGAAAGTATCGAGTGCTATGACAAAGTAATGACTCTAATTTAAATCTTGTCAAACAAAAGAGTCAGTCAATTCCCAAGTTACACCGTAGTTGAAGGCAAGGAAGGGGGAATAGATGGAAGAAATGTCCTTGGTGTATTTTTTGTATTAACAGTCAGACATGTTACACGGGGCAGAACAGAGAAGAAGGGAGTGAACAGAATTATAAATTGATAGGTGGGGGTGGGGTGAAGAGAGATTAAAATAAAATTTAAAAAGGTGTTACAATCTTACATGTAGTGAGGTACATGCATCCCTGTATGATATTAACTCATTAAAACCAAACCTGGAGTATGAAATCTTGATTTTTTCTAGGCTGTCACGACACAAAGATATGAAATTGTGTTGTGACTCAAAATCTTATGCCTTTCTTTTGTCCCAAATCTCTCTCTTGCATCACTTCAAATACAGTGGTCTTATTCGGGGTGAGATTAATTCACTTGAATTTCGCAAGGACTTATACTCTTGATATCTGCCTTACCTCCCAGATGCAATCTCAGAGAAACACAAACAGGTACCAAAAGTCCTTAACTCCACAGCAAACTTATAAGTTGGCAAAAGAATCTGCTAAGAGAGTTTTGTCTGGCAGTCTCTGATTTCAAAGGTACATATGAAATCAGGGAATCCATTCACAGAGACATTTTATAGCCAAGGTTTTAGATTATTTGGAGTATAGCAGCATATTTTGGTGAAGGGGAAAATATTTTTCCCTTTTTTGTTTTGGCTCCCATCAGTTTTCTTCATTAATGTGAATGTCAGAGACTTCACACTTTTGACACGCAAACTCTTTTCTTCAAAATGTACTTAACGTGGGGCACAGCCAACATTACAGAACAGAGAGACAGACCTGCTCTTACTCTCTCCCCATAGAACTTAAAGTGTCTCTCAAAATTACTCTAAACAAATTTAAGAACAGTAGAAGCTACAAAATGACAGAGTGAAAAATATTTCCTGTCCAACATAACTTGGAAGGCTGACAGGAAAGGTTTATCACCACAGGCTTTGAAGAGAGCACAGCACATCATAGGCCACACAGCAGGGACAGGACTGGAGCAGGCTTCAGGATGAGGAACGATGGGGAACTGTTGAGTTTCACAGATTTCTCAACGCACAAGCACCAAAGACAGTTTGAAAGGTCAGTGAGAAAACTCTTTAACTTAGGTGAAAGGGAGCAAGGTCCAAGTCCAGCCTTGGCCACAGGGCTGCAGCAGTCAATGAGGCAGGCTTCCACTTTTGGAGCCCTCTTCTGAAAGACCTTGGTGGAATCAAGGAGTTGATATGGTTGTTAGTCCTGCGTGGAGGTCCTGGGGTAAGGAGGATCACTGGTGTGGCAGAGATGGTGGTGGCTGTGGAGAGAGAATGCTGCTTGCAGTTCAGGGGCAGAAAATATTGCTTTTAGTTGCTCACAGACCAGTATACAGGCCAGGTGAGGGGTAAACTCCTCTCCCTTAATTGTGTCACCTTAGAGGAACTGAGAACTTATAGGTCCTTAGAGATATCTCAGAGAAAAGCTGCACAAAATTTCTGAAGTCAATAGCATTATATGGTACAGTTGACAAAGGACTCAAAAGGCAAGTAACTGACTGGGAAAATGCCCCAAAAGGGGAAAAGTAAAACTATAGAGGTTATTTTCTTGGTGAAATCTTATTTTCTTCCATCTTTTCAGATTAGGAACAGCAAGGCATACAATCAGAAGAAGACAGCAAGGTGAAGACTTCCAAAAGGAATAGAGTCGCGTCAGGTCATGGAAGAACTCAAAAAGGATTTTGAAAATTATGTAACATAGGTGTAGGAAAAAAATTCAAAGAGAAATGAGAGCAATACAACAAAATCATGATAAGTGAGGCAACAGCGTGCTAAAGTAGACCAAAAAACATCCCCCCAAAAATAATGCCTTTAAAAATAGACTAACCCAAATGGAAAAAGACGCCCCAAAAGCCAATGAGGAGAAGAATTCTTTACAAAGGAAAATGGGTAAAATGGAAAAGGAGATTCAAAAATTCACTGGACAAAATAGTTCTTTGAAAATTAGAATGGAACACATGGAAGCTACTGGGTTTATGAGAAATCGAGAAATCACAAAACAGAACCATAAGAATAAAAAAATAGAAAACTTTGTGAAATTTCCAATTGCGAAAAAAAATCGACCTGGAAAATAGACCCAGGAGAGATAATATAAAAATAATTGCTCTTTCTGAAAACTATGATCTTAAAAAGAAGTTAAACATCATCTTCCAAGAAATTGTAAAGGAAAACTGACATGATATTCTAGAACCAGAGGGTAAAAGAGAAATGAAAAGAATTTGCTGATCACCTTCTGAAAGAGATCTCAAAAGGAAAATACCCAGGAATATTGCAGTCCCATTACAGAGTGCCCAGGTCAACGAGGAAGCATTATAAGCATCAAGAAAGAAATGATTGAAGAATTGTGGAAATATAATCAGGATAACACAGGATTTAGCTGCTTCTACTCTAAGGGATCAAAGGGCTTGGAATATGATATTCTAGAGGTCAAAGGAGTAGGATTAAAATCTTTATTTTCATCACCTAACAAGCAAAACTGATTATAATACTCCACGCAAAATTGGAACTTCAGTGAAATAGAGGACTACCAAACGTTCTTGTTGAAAAGAACAGAACTGAATAGAAAATTTGACTTTCAAATACAAGAGCCAAGAGAAATATGAAAAGGTAAATAGCAAAGAGAAACCTTAAGGAACTCATTAAAATGGAACTGTTTGCATTCCTTCGTGGAATTGTAACTCATGAGATCTTTTAAGTACTGGACTAGTTAGAAAGAACATATATAAAAATACACACACATACATACATATATGTACACACACACGTGTGTGTGTTAGTGCTCCCAGACATCATAATTACAGTGTCTGCCTGCTTCCTGGTATGTTTTTTTTTTTCATGATCAAATGAAATACTGTGCACAAGAAGAATTGAAAATTTTAAAAGTAACATGACAGTATGAGATATTATTATTATCAACATCAGCGTCATGATTGTCATCCTTCTTTTTCCCATCACCTCCAGCATCAAATATTCTATTTTTGAATTATCTAATACATTCACCTAAATCTATGCTTACTAATAACACCTTTTATAGGCTCCCATTGCCATGAACTTGAATTAGTGCATTAGCTTTTAATGGATTTCTCAAACTCTATTCTTATCCACTATAAATCATTTTTTTTTTACATTATAGCCCATTAACCTTCATAATTTATTAATTTTATCATATTATACGGGACGGAGCCAAGATGGCGGAGTAGAAGGACGCACGTTTACGAGCACTGAAACCAAAGGCCAGAGAATTAATGTAAAAAGCGACCCCCATACCTTCTGGATCACTGAAAGGTGTACAGAAACGGAGTGGAAGAGATCTCCGTTCCAGAGAGCCCTGGAGAGCCGTCCCCAGGGTCCTTCGCGCCCTGGAAAGCGGACCCCACCCCAGGGCTGCCCTGGCCGCGGTCCCAGAGAAGCTGACCCGAGCAGGCTTCAGGGAAGGAAGCCCCGGCAGCTGGGAAAGTCCCTCCGCCCACAGAAGCTACAGGTCAGTGAGAGAGAAGGCTTCCATGGACGACGGGGGAGTGGAGTGTCTCTGTGACTCGGGTCCCCTCGGCAGGAAGCGGCAGCGGCAGAGATGGGGGCAGGAAGCGGCGGAGGCAGAGCCGTGGGCGGCAGAGGAGGCAGCAGTGGTGGCGGCCCCGGGACTCCCCCAGCAGCAGGCAGGATCTTCATTACTGAAAGTCTCTGCATAAACAACCTGAGGGAGCTGAGCCTGGGAGACGGCCCTGCCCCACCCTGCTCCACTACTGAAGACCTCTGCATAAAACCCCTGAGGGAACTGAGCCTGGGAGGCGCCCCCCCTACCCGCTCCGTTCCTGAAAGTCTCTGCATAAAGCCCCTGAGGAAGCCGAGCCTGGGAGGCGGCCCTGCCCCCACCCCAGCACCTGAACTAAAGCTCATTGATTAGCATCTGGGTGGTCGGAGCGGAAAGCCCATTTGAATCCCAGAGCCCAAGCACTAGCTGGGAGGATCTAGGCGGGGGTGGACAGGAATCTCAGAAGTCAAGTAACTGTCTGGGAAAATGCCTGGAAAAGGGAAGAAAAGTAAGACTATAGAGAGTTTTTTCCAACAAATGCAAATGATCCCGACCTTCGGATCTGAAAAGGAGGAGGATTTATTCTTGCCATCAGGGAAAGACGGAGAGGGTGGGGCCTCGGTACACCAGACACTCCAGGGGGATGTCAGGTGGGCTCAGGCCTTGGAAGAGCTCAAAAAGGATTTTGAAAAGCAAGTTAGACAGGTGGAGGAAAAACTGGGAAGAGAAATGAGAGAGATGCAAGAAAAGTATGAAAAACGGGTCAATACTTTGGTTAAGGAGACCAAAAAAAAAAATGCTGAAGAAAATAACACCTGGAAGAATAGATTCACTCAATTGGTGAGAGGTTCAAAAAACCAATGAGGAGAAGAATGCTTTCAAAAGCAGAATGAGCCAAATGAAAAAAGAGGTTCAAAAGCTCACTGAATTTAATAGTTCTCTCAAAATTAGAATGGAACAGATGGAGTCTAATGACTTTACTGGAAACCAAGAAATTACCAAACAAAACCAAAAGAATGAAAAAATGGAAGAGAATGTGAAATATGTCATGGGAAAAACAACTGACCTGGAAAATAGATCCAGGGGAGACAATTTAAAAATTATGAGACTTCTTGAAAGTCATGATCAAAAAAAGAGTCTAGACATCATCTTCCATGAAATTATCAAGGAAAACTGCCCTGACATTCTAGAACCAGAGGGCAAAATAAGTATTGAAAGAATCCATCGATCACCACCTGAAAGAGATCCAAAAAGAGAAACTCCTAGGAACATTGTGGCCAAATTCCAGAACTCCCAGCTCAAGGAGAAAATCTTGCAAGCAGCTAGAAAGAAACAATTCCAGTACTGAGGAAATACAATCAGGATAACTCAAGATCTAGCAGCATTTACATGAAGGGATCGAAGGGCGTGGAATAGGATATTCCAGAAGTCAAAGGAACTAGGACTCAAACCAAAAATCACCTACCCAGCTAAACTGAGTATAATACTTCAGGGGAAAATATGGTCTTTCAATGAAACAGAGGACTTTCAATCATTCTTGATGAAAAAACTATAGCTGAAAAGAAAATTTGACTTTCAAACACAAGAATGAGAAGAAGCATGAAAAAGTAAACAGCAAAGAGAAGTCTTAAGGGACTTACCAGAAGTAAACTGTTTACATTCCTACATGGAAAGACAATATTTGTAACTCTTAAAACCTTTCAGTATCTGGGTAGTTGGTGGGACCACACACACACGTACACGCATGCACGCACACACACATACACACATGCACACACACACAGACAGAGAGCACAGAGTGAATTGAATAGGATGGGACCATAGCTGAAAAGAAATTAAGGTAAATGGTGAGAGAGAAATGTAGTGGGAGGAAAGAGGGTGAAATGGAGTGAGGTAATTATATGTCATTTAAGAGGCAAGTAGGAGACTTTTTTCGTGGAGGGAAAAAGAGGAGAGCTGAGAAAAAAAAACAATTAGTTTACCCTCATCACATTTGACTAAAGGAAGGAATAAAATGCACACTCATTTTGCTATGAAACCCTATCTTACAGTATAGGAAAGTGGGGGAGAAGGAGATAAGCAAGGGGGGGATGATGGAAGGGAGGGCAAAGGGAGGAGGGAGCAATTTAAAGTCAACACTTGGGGAGGGACAGGATCAAAAGACAGAAGGGAAACAATGAGGGGCAGGGTAGGATGGAGGGTAATTCAGTTAGTCTTACACAACACGCCTATCAGGGAAGTCATTTGCCAAATTACACAGATATGGCCTATATTGAATTGCCTGCCTTCCCAAAGGGAATGGGTGGGGAGGGAGGGATGGGGAGAATGTGGAACTCAAAGTTTTAGGGACAACTGTTTAGTATTGCTCTTGCTACTAGGAAAGAAGACATACAGTTAATGAGGAATAGAAAGTCATCTGGCCCAACAGGAGAAAAGAGAAGATGGAGACAAGAGAAGGGAGGGATGACAGAAGAGAAGGCAGATTGGAGATAGGGAAAATTAGATGCTTGGGGTATTGGGGTGGGGGGAGGGGAGAAAAGGGGAGAAAATTTGGAGCCCAAAATTTTGTGAAAATGAATGTAAAAAGTTAAATAAAAAAATTTATCATATTATTGTAGTCAAGGGTGCATCAAGGCCCTTACAAAAAAACCTGAACAATCTATACCAAGTTATGTAATTACAAAATTTATGGGGCAGAAAAAATTGATCATGAGGTATAGAAGTTTTACCATTTTCAGATTTAGAATAACGACACCTTCAACATTTCAGATTTTGAGTTTACCATTTTGCAAGTTTTAAGAAATGAAATAATTGAAGATTCCACATATTGTGTGGTTTATGCAAATATTATAAAAGATACAACACTGTTTTTAAAGTGACTGAAAACTATGCTAAAACTCCTTCACAGAAATGTTCTTTGTTTAAATTTATGAAATTCTAGTGTTTAGACTTTGAATGACTGAAACATCAAAAATACAGTAACCTTTCAAAACAAACTAACTTAATTTATTGGCAAGAGTCTAAGGAATCATCCTTGGCAATGAAGAAGGGAGGCAAATGTGGAAAAAAAAGAACATTTCTCTTAAGAAGGAATCGTTATTTTATTTTTCTTTTCCCTCTATCCTTCCAGAAGACAGAAAGTAGAAGTGATGATGATGGGGTTGATTGTTTCCCTCACTTATGCTTGCCAAGAGAGATAATATGTGGATGATAGCAAACCCAGGAAGAATAAAAGTAATTCTGTCATAGGATAGACCATATTGAAAGAAGACATAATAGGCAAGAAGTTTGGAAAATACATCTCCAGCCTAGCATTGAAGCATGGCATGTTATTAAAGGGAAATTCAATTGCCCTATAAATCCATAAGACCTTTCTGCAAGCCACAAAGTTATAGACAGATGTATATACCTATCTACAAACATATGCACATGCATACACATGTATGAATATATGCACATACATGTATGCATACACACTAATAACATTGGTTTCAGCTTCCAATATTCCTGGTTCTGTGTAAAAAAAAAATTTTTCGTTTTTAGAATTATTGAACACAAGGTTTTCTTTTTTTCTTTTTAAGTATCCATCTCAACATTCAGTTTTTTATCTTTGAAGAACAACTTTTGGAAATTGCTTTGACTGTTCTGTTGATTTGTTGTTGCTTCTTTTTTCACACTTATGAGATTGGTTAACATACCAAAAAAAGATAGAATGATAAAATTTGGAGAATATGTTGGAAAATTGGAACGCATGCATTGCTGTGTGATTATGAACTGATCCAAAGATTGTGGAAAGCACTTTGGAGCTTTGTACAAAGGGCTATGAAACTGTACATTTCTTTTGAGACAGAAATAACACTAGTAGTTCTGTATGTTAAAAATATCATTGAAAAAGAAAAATCACGAGGGGAGGAGCCAAGATGGTGGAGAAGAAAACTCACATATGCTAGCTCCGAACCCACAGCCCTTAAATTTCCTGCAAAAAGAAATCCCCACAAATTCTGGAGCAGTGCAAGCCCTCAGCAATGCAGTGGAGGAGATTTCCATTCCAGAGAGCCCTGAAAAACCGACCCCAAAGGTCCATCGCACACAGGACAGCGTAAGCCACACCTGGCCACATGAACTCAAGCGGAGCAGGCTTCAGGGACGGAATCTCTCCAGTGGACGCAAAGGTCCCTCCACCCACAGGTGCTACAGGTCAGTTAGAGAGACTTCTGCACTAGCCAAGAGGGGACCAGGGTGTCTCCGTGGCTCAGGCCTACTCGGGAGGAAGCAGCAGAGGCAGCAGCGAACCGGAACTCCCGGGGAAGACAGGAGCTCGGCTCCATTACTGAAGGTATACATATAAACCCACTGAGGGAAGTGAGCCTAGGAGGCGGCCCTGCCCCTACCTGAGAACCTGAATTTAATCTTACTCTGAAGAGCAGCCAGACCCACTGCTGAAAACCCTGAGGCTGGGGAGCAGCATTTAAATCTCAGACACCCAGCACTAGCCGGACTGATCTAGAGGTGAGGTGAGTGTGAAAAGGAATCTCAGAAGTCAAGTAACTGGCTGGGAAAATGCCCAGAAAAGGGAAGAAAAATAAGGCTGTAGAAGGCTACTTACTTGAGGAACAGATGTTTCCCCCTTTTATTTCTGATGAGGAAGAACAAGGCTTACCATCAGGCAAAGACATAAAAGTAAAGTCCTCTGTAACCCAAACATCTGAAATAGATATCCAATGGTCTCAGGCCATGGAAGAACTCAGAAAGGATTTTGAAAATCAAGTTAGATAGGTGGAGGAAAAACTGGGCAGAGAAATGAGAGAGATGCAAGAAAAGCATGAAAAACTGGTCAATACCTTGCTAAAGGAGAGCCAAAAAAGTGATGAAGAAAATTACATCTTGAAAAATAGGCTAACTCAACTGGCAAAAGAGTTTCAAAAAGCCAATGAGGAGAAGAATGCTTTCAAAAACAGAATGAGCCAAATGGAAAAAGAGGTTCTAAAGCTCACTGAAGAAAATAGTTCTCTCAAAATGAGAATGGAACTGATGGAGGCAACTGACCTTCTGAGAAACAAGGAAATCACAAAACAAAACCAAAAGAATGAAAAAATGGAAGAGAATGTGAAATAACTCATTGGAAAAACAACTGACCTGGAAAACAGATCCAGGAGAGACAATTTAAACATTATGGAACTGCCTGAAAGCCATGATGAAAAAAAGAGCCTAGACATGATCTTTCATGAAATTATCAAGGAAAACTGCCCCGATATTCTAGAACCAGAGGGCAAAATAATTATTGAAGGAATCCATCGATCAGCGCCTGTAAGAAATCCAAAAAGAGAAACTCCTAGGACCATTGTGGCCAAATTCCAGAATTCCCAGGTCAAGGAGAAAATATTGCAAGTGGCTAGAAAGAAACAATTCAAGCATTGTGGAAATACAATCAGGATAACTCAAGATCTTGCAGCTTCTACAGTAAGGGATTGATGGGTGTGGAATAGGATATTCCAGAATTCAAAGGAACTAGCACTAAAACCAAGAATCACCTACCCGGCAAAACTGTGCATAATAGTCCAGAGGAAAATATGGTCTTTCAAGGAAACAGAGAACTTGCAAGCATTCTTGATGAAAACACCAGACGTGCAAAGAAAATCTGACTTGCAAACACAAGAATGAGAAGAAGTATGAAAAAGTAAATAGCAAAGAGAAGTCATAAGGGACTTACCAAAGGTGAACTGTTTACATTCCTACATGGAAAGACAATATTTGTAACTCTTAAAACTTTTCAGTATCTGGGTAGTTGGTGGGACCACATACACACGTACGCACACACACATGCACACGCACACACACACACGCACACACAGATGTACACGTGTGCATGCGCACACATACACACATGCACGCACATACTGAGACAGAGAGAACAGAGTGAATTGAATAGGATGGGACCATATCTTAAAAGAACTTGAGGTAAACGGTGAAGAGAGAAATGTAGTGGGAGGAGAGAGGATGAAATGGAATGGGGTAAATTATCTCTCATTCAAGAGGCAAGCAGGAGACTTTTTAGCGAAGGGAAAAAGATGAGAGCTGAGAAAAAAACATGAAGTTTCCTCTTGTCACATTCAACTAAATTAAGGAATAAAATGCACACTCATTTTGGTATGAAAACCTATCTTACAATACAGGAAAGTGGGGGAGAAGGAGATAAGCAGGTTGGGGGGGATGATGGAAGGGAGGGCAATGGGAGGAGGGAGCAATTTGAAATCAACACTCTTAGGGAGGGACAGAATCAAAAGACAGAATGGAAACAATGCGGGGCAGGATAGGATGGAGGAAAATACAGTTAGTCTTACACAACAGGACTGTTATGGAAGTCATTTGCAAAACTACACCGATATGGCCTATATTGAATTGCCTGCGTTCCCAAAGGGAACGGGTGGGAAGGGAGGGATTGGGAGAATTTGGAACTCAAAGTTTTAGGAACAACTGTCAAGTATTGTTCTTGCTACTAGGAAATGAGAAATACAGTTAATGGGGAATAGAAAATCATCTGGCCCTACAGGACAAAAGAGAAGATGAGGACAAGAGAAGGGAGGGAGGATAGAAGAGAGGGCAGAGTGGTGATGGGGAAAAATAGAATGCTCGGTGTATTGGGTGGGAGGAGGGGATAAAAGGATAGAAAATTTAGAGCCCAAAATTTTGTGCAAATCAATGTAAAAAGTTAAATATTTAAATTTATTTTATTAATAGAAAAGAAAATGAAGGTAAAAAGTTAAATTAATTAATTTATGTTAATAAAAAAAAGAAAAATCACATTCATACACAAAAGCATTTGCAACAGCTCTTTTTGTACTGGCAAGGAATTGGACATAGATGGAATGCCCGTTATTTGGGAAATTGCTGAACAAGATTTGGTATATCCTTATAATGGAATTATATTAAAATATTACTATTACTCTTGTGCTATTGTAATGTTACTTACAGCAGTAAGCCTTAGGACTGCTGTTCTGAATAATTTCAAAGATCTGATAGCATAGTATAGGGAACTCTTTATTTAGCAATAAACTAAATGTTGTTCAATAAAGTAAAACATAACATTCATAACAACATCTTTAAGCAAAATATATCTTCTCCTAAATATGAGTCTCATAGCAACCGGTGCATCATATAGTGCACAGCACATATCATTACCTTCCTAAAGTCAGGAGGTCCCAAGGTAGCGTCTTCCTCAACATGACACATCCTTAAAGCAGTAGTAGAAAATACCACACCACCCACCCCTAAGTCATTGTAGGAAGAATCACCTTAATACACAATGTCCATGCCCTCTCTCATCTTGACTCAAGGCTGACTTTGAAACCCCACAGCTCCTCCTCCATGGGCCAACCACTCCCAGGTCTTGCCTGAGTTCACACTCACGCAGGTAGCTCTCTACTCCTTTTCACAGCTCACGGGGACTATTCCAAGCACTTCCTGCTTCTGTCTGACAAGCAGGCTCCAGGGGTTCCTGACTTCAGCTTCTTTTTTAAGGAAAACAAAGCTTTACAGAGATATAGATATAGCAATATTTATACACATTATGAGTGCCATCATGACAGGACTACTGACTGAAAAATTAAAACAGACCAAAAGACAGGACTTCTGCCTGAGAAATCAATACATATCAACAGAAGGGGCACGCACATGTCGAACATTCTTTGTGTTAGGCCTCCCCACAAGCAAGTTCCCCAGCCCATTCATGCTTACTTCTCTCTTTCAGCTCTACTTCTCTCTATCTCTCTTCTCTCTCTAAGTAATACAATGTGTGTGTGCACATACACACACACACACTACGCACACACACATATATGTATATACATATACATATATAGATAGATCTCTCCCTGTCACTCTCTGTCTCTCTGTCTTTCTGTCTCTCCATACATATATAATTTCCCTTCAAAGGCAAAATTCAATCAAAGTCACTTGATTGGCTAAAACTCAATCCGGAAAACAGAACAAAAAAAAAAATCCTACTTTGCTTGCCAATACAGCTAGAAGAAATTATGAACAGGCATATTTCAGAACAAACCTGAGAAGACTTACATGAACTGATTCTGAGTGAAGTGAGCCGAATCAGGAGAACATTGTACACAGTAACTGTAATAGTGTGCTGTGATTACCTATGATAGACTTAGCTCTTCTCAGCAATACAATGACAAAACACAATTAATAAACATTTACTTGGTCTTTGTCTATAATCCAATCAATATCCAGATTGAAGTCCAATTTAATTCTTGCTCTGAGCAATATTTTCAAATCTGGTTCGTTTATCCTAATTCCTCATGGAATCCCTTCCGTGGAACTCCAGATACAATGACAATTCTCTTCTGTAAGACATTTACATTGAGTCACTCCCATACCATCATCTGGTTGCAGGAATATCACCTCTAATTACCCATCACAGTTTGAAACTCTGACTTCCATTTTGTTTTTCCAAAACCTTCTTCAGGACTTGTCATATGCAACACATATTAACCCTCATTCTTGTCATTATATTCTTTTAATTTAAATAGTCAAATTTTATCTCAATCCAGCCTCCCTGAATACCCACCCTTCTTGTCAGTACATAAGTTTATAAATAGTAAATCATGTATATGGGGTATTATAGGAAAACTAGACACTTCTCAGGACTGTTCATTAACCTTTGGTGTCTATCTGGCACTCAACTCTAACCAGTGGCTCCAAGAAGCTGTAGCATGTGCAGTGACCACACCCCAGTAAAGCTGTCTTAGCAGATAGACTAAATCATGTTGAAGGAACCAGAAGGGCCTCAAACTCGTGGATGAGATGGGGATGAGGGATGTCTGCTCCAAGTATGAGAAGATTTCCACTTAGAAGGGGTTGAGAAAATTTTGTTCCAAAAGTTAGGTGAAGCAGATGCTGTGAAGTCCTTTAGAGCTTGGTAAAACGTGGATGACTCTCTCCCTACCCACCATCGCCCCCATTGCTACCTGCTTTCCTTCACCATCCCATCTCCTCTTCCCATCCTGTAATATTCTGTATACCTTTCATTATTTGTCTCTGTGTTTTTGTGCCATGTGTCCCTACTTCTTCTATGGTTATTAAAATATAATTACAGCCCCATTTCCCACTGCTATCATGGTCATTGTCAGAGAGTACTGAAAGAATCAATGGTGCTTGACCACATTTAATAATTTAATTATTTCATGAAGCATCAACTCACTTTAAAGCTTAAAGGGTTTGACTGGTTAACAAGAAAACAGATGTCTTTTTCTTTTATCCTTGCAATCTTGAGATATTATTTAATTAATTCAATAAACATTTAATTAGTACAAATTGTGCGTAAGGATATATATATATATATATATATATATATATATATATATGTGTGTGTGTGTGTGTGTGTGTGTGTGTGTGTGTGTGTTTATGCGTGTATACATATATACATACACATAAATTAACATACACAAGTGTATGCATATACACAGACACACACACTTTTTCTTACTACTGGGTAACGCAGAGATCAATAATTTAGACAAGATGAACTCATAGCTTTTCAAAGGTATTTATTGAGATTATTGATATATACTGCTCATAGCAGAAAACTGAGGAATATGGAAACAGATTTTGACACTATGAACTCGAGGAATAGATCAAATTCAGTGCTGCATGTTTTATTTTGATCCTATTACATTTTATGGTACCACAACTTCCGCATTACATTCTTCATTTCTGTATTTCTCAGACTGTAGATAAGAGGGTTAAGCATGGGTGCAATCACAGTGTACAACAGAGAAAACTCTTTCTCACTATTGCTGTCACTGGAAGGTAGCATATAAGGTTAGACACAGGGCAGAAAGAACAGGACTACAAGCATGATTTGGGAGTCACACATAGAGAGAGTTTTGTGTCCACCCTCTCCTGAGTACATTCGAAGATTATGCAATATAACTATGTAAGAAGCAAGAAGGACTATAAAAATAACCAAGGAAATCATCCCATTGTTAGTAATGACCATGATACTAACAACATGAGTGTTGGTGCAGACCTGTTTCAAGAGGGGCTTCACATCACATATGTAGTGGTCAATCTGATTAGGGCCACAGAAGGGTAACCAAAGGACCATGAGTAACTGCACAATGGAATGCCAAAAAGCCTCTGCCCAGGCAGTCAATATCAGCATGTTACATCGGCACTGGTTCACAATGACTGTGTAGTGCAAAGGTTTACAGAATGTAATATAACGATCAAAGGCCATAGATACCAGAATTAATACTTCAGCACCCTCTAGCAAGTAAGCAGCAAAGAGGTGAGTCATACAGCAATTAAAAGAGAGATGGTTTTGCTCTCTGCAGCTAGGTCTTTGATCAGTGTGGTGATGATGGTGGAAGTATGGGCTAGATCTGTGAGGACCAGATGGCATAAAAAATAGTGCGTGGGTTGCTAAATCAGATGGCTACATGTGATAGTGGTGAAGATGATGAAGTTATCCAGGAAGATTGCAAAATAACAGAGCAAGAAGAATGCAAAACATATTTCCTTCATCTGTTTGCTCATAAAAAGTTCCAAGAGAACAAATTCTGTGACATTCTTCTGATTTTCCATGCAATTAGAGTAAGTGACAAGTATAAAGTGGAGTATTAATTAATCTGAAATTATGTGAAATAGGACAAATCATCATTGGTATCTGTCATATGTATAGTGCATAAAACCTATTTTGAGATAATTTATAAAGTATAGAAGATTGTTTTGATGGGCACACTGATTGTAAAACTTTAAATCAAACTGTCCAAATTTAAGTCACAGAATTAAAATATTAAGTAAATAAATGTTTCCTAGTACTTTTTCAAGGTTAATAGATCCATTTGTACCTACCCTTTCAAAATCATAACTTGAAATAATATGAACATATCTTACAGAATGACTATATATGTCTATCTATATATTACTGTATGTATATTTTTATTTGCGTGTCTGTATATGTGTGTACACACATATACCTCCCTCCCTACGATAACTATAATTGAAATAAATTTGAAAGTGTTTGGTTTTAGTTTAAGTTTTAATAAGGAATCACATAATTCTCATAATCTATCTATGTTTCTTTTAAGGGAAAGTAAACCTTCCTATTTTTTTTCCATGGTGGGATGGTGCAAATGAGAAGCAAAGTCAAGTCAAAATAAGCAAACCAGGAATGTCATGACACTTGATATTTGGCAAGAGAGGGAGGGAAGAGGAGGAGGAGAAGGGAAGCATAAAAAGCAGGGTAAAGTCTTATTCAAAATGATGATAATGGTATCCCTTAGTTTTTTGTGTACATTTGGAAACTTTTGGGGAACAACCATTGTTCACTTAAGAAAACAAAAAATTTACTGTTGCTATGACTGAAAATTATCCATCACTTCAGCATCATAACATCTTATCCTGAAACTTTTCAAACACAGTAAGGCTGTTCCTTGCGGAGATTTTAATTTTCTTGGTCAGAGTTTTCTAGCTCCATAAAACCTGATAGAATTTGGATTCTCCAAGTTCTCCAACCTTGGAAAAATTTAAATCGTAGTAATTTATCAGTTTTTTTTCCTTGGTAACTAAAGATTGTATTTTATATTACTTGAAATTTTCAAATCAAATGGATTAAATGCTATGCCTGTCTTTCTTATGTTGCTAAATTTTAACTTCTGCGATTTCCTCAATTCATTTTACTTTAAAATTTATCAATAAATTAGGATGTTTAGCCACAAGCATTTCTCAGTTCACTACTGTCCATCTCTCCCATTATGGAAACAAAGTTCCCCATCTCATTCCTTGCCAGATCTCCATTGTAAATTAAGAAAATATTTTCACATACATTAATAAGTATTTTAATAATCATCCTAATATTAAGACTATATAATATGAAAAAATGACTGTTTAAATATTGTTACTAAACAAAATAAAATAAAACATAGATGAGCTAACCTTGATTGATCCAATGAATGATTAATTAGACTAATGACATATATAAAACCAGTGTTCTCTTCCAAGAAGGACAAAGGTATCTCTGATTATTCCTGTGTCTTATGACTTCAAGGTGGGGATGCAAAAAACACAGGAACACTACTTGCAGAAAAATAATCGAGCTGCATTCACCATATTTATTATTTGCAATTTGATACTTTTCTGTGGAGAGAAGGGAGATATCAGTTTAATCACCTGTTCTTTGGAGCTAATATTGATCCCAGCCCTTTTTGTTTATTCATTAGTCTAGCTATACAATCCATCTATCTTTTTGCCTTTTAATCTATCTATCCATTCAGCCATCATCTTACTATACATCCACCAATCTATCATCTTAATCTATCTATCTATCTATCTATCTATCTATCTATCTATCTATCTATCCATTTATTTGTCTATTTGGCTTTTTCCCCTAGTAGTCCTTGATACGAATGTTCTTCTACTCTTGATTTTACCACAAGTAAATTGTAACAGTAAACCACAACAAGGGATGGAGAATGATGAAAGAGAAAGGAACTATAATTTTAGCCACTTCATACATCAATTTTTCCAGAACTTTGTGTAGGGAAGCTATCCCTCTCACTACCCAATAATACATAGCAATGAAAAACATAATACTATTCTTCTCTTAAAGCAGATTTAAACTCCAAAGGTAAAGAATCTTAACCTGAGGTACTTACTCAAGAATAGAGTTTCACATGTGTGAGCAATAGGAAATATTTTCTAAGGAAAGGAAATTTTGTTGTAAGATGTAGAGCTGTAAAAGATACCTTGGGACAGTGAGGGGGCAGAACAGAGTGAATTCCAGGCCTGGAGTCAGGAAGACCTATGTACCTTGGTTCAAATTCAGCCTCAGACACTTACTAGCTGTATGACTCTGGCAAGTCTCTTAAACTTGTTCAGTGGTGGGGAGGAATCTGCAACTTTGAGTCCACACATGGCCTTCTAGGTGCTTGGGTACAACCTTTTAATTAACTCTAAGTTTAACAAAACAAATCAATTTATTAGGGGTATTTGTTCTGTTTGGAACCTCGATTCAGTCAAATGACTTCACTTGAGGACCTAAAGGGTGACATATGGCCTGGAGGCCACAGGTTCTCTACTCCTGGTCTTGTTTGTCTCTGTTCCCTAATCTGCAAAATGAGCTGTAGAAGGAAATGGCGAAACAGTCCAGTATCTTTGCCAAAAAAGCCACAAAAGGGACTCTGAAGAATATGACCTTACTGACACAATTGCATATCAACCACAGATGGATTTTACAGGCAGGATGACATACAAGCGAGATCATGCTGAATTGAGAATTATCAGACCTGAGTTCAACTCCACTCTGCCTTCTACTGTGTGGCCACTAACATCTCTGTTATCTTGTTTCTTCATCTGTAAAATGAAAAGATTTACTTAAGTCTCCTTTTAAAGCCTAATAATCACAGGGATAAAGTGACATTTTCAAAGACACTCACTCCGTCAATCAGCAGTTTAGTGGGGATTCAGATTTAAATCTGAAATTTAAGGAATTTAAATGGTTTAACCCTTGCCATATTGTTATATAATGGTTAGAATTAATATCTAAACCTCTCTGGTTTAAACAGTTTTATTTATTTGTTTTCTAATATATTGCTTGGCTATGCCCTATGTAGTTCACAAATGCTTGTGATGGTGAAATGACTCCTAAGGGACAAATTTTTTTTTCCAGCATCATTATGAGCCTAGTGATGCCTTAACTTAAGTTCTTCATATCCAAAACATGTTTTCTTTAATCCTAGCCTTAAGGAGTAACGTTCCATATCCTTAATATTCCATACCTTTAATCTCAGGCACACTCTTTGGTGGGGGAAGGGTTTAATAAAAAATAAGTTCATTGGGGGAGGGTGAGCATATGATATATGAGCATATGAGTATCTGAGATGGGGAATTAGGAATCCAGTTGATCTAAGATAATAAGACTATGGATTCTGTAGGGAAAATGCTTTCAAAGATTGCCTTTTTTAGTTATCTGTCATGTGTATATAAAAATATTGAATAAATGTTGTTAAAAATTTGATGAGAGATGTTATTAGGGACAATCAAGTTCCAAAATCAGTGAATACGAAGGTGTTCAAGAAAATTTACATTATATCACAAAACAAGAAGACAAATTCATTCATAGGAGATTTCCTCCCAGAATAAAAACAGACCTTGTAGCAAGAAGTGAAGACTCCTTGGACAAGCATTACTGGCAAATACAGCCTTTTGTTGTCTCCCAAGAGTCTGTTTTCATCAACAGGTGACAGTTGGAGAAGTTAATTTCTGCCAGGAGATTTCAGTTCACTATAAGGAGGGAGCAAACTTAGAAATCTGGAAGTCATAACTTTTTTCTATGACTTGGAGCTTAGAAAGCAAACAGATTTTCCATGTTATTGACTCCACACAAAATGTTTAGTCCATTAAGTGCTTTCTGTGGTGTCATAGACAAAAGCCAATTTAAAGGCTTGTGAGGTACCTTTGGGACTTGGTCTCCTGGAAACATTTCCAATCAGCTTAGAAAAGTAAGATATTAAAATGCAAAGACAAATTTCAGGATTACTCAATGGGTCACACCTACTATCTACCAGACAAGTCTACATAATGGAGGAAAAGTGGTATGATGCAGTGACTACCTCAGAGACAGGAGGATCTCAGTTCAAGTTCAGACTCTGGCAGAGATTGCCTGTGTCACCATAAAAAAAAAGATTAATCTTTTAGTGCTCCAAAGCACACTGCACTGTTACAAAGCAAATAGTTTTCCACATTAGGAGGTAAAATGCCTTTATCAGGTGGTATCAAAGCAATGCAGAGGATAGAGCACCAGCCCTGGAGTCAGGATGACCAAAGTAGAAATATGACCTCAGACACATGCTCGCTGTTTGAACCTGGATCCGATTGCATGCCCCACCAAAAAGTTTTCATCAGGGGTTCTATATACTAATGTAATATTAGCTCTACTTCAAAATTAGAAACTAAAATTTAAAATGTAACGGACTCTATTCAAGATGCTGAGGATACATCCAAAAAGTAAATAATCTTTGCCTTTGAGCACCTTATGGTCTACTGAATAAAAAACAAAACAAAACAAAACATGTACATATTTAAGTGAATTTCAGTAAGATGTCAGATCCCTTCACCTTTATCATTCAATTTAACCCACTCATGTAACAGAAACATAGAAGTTACTTGGGTTGTCCATATGTCCATATATGGATTCTGTTGATTGATAAAATATAACAGTTTAAAAATTGTAGATCTGGATTTCCCCTCAATATCTGAGTGTACATTTGAGAGGAAGCCATTATATATTATATAGGTCCACTCCATTACTAAAGTTTTTAACCTCTGGCTTCCAAGATTTTCTCTGGCCTCCCAATTATCAAATTACATTTCCTATCTCTCATGATCTTTAGTCTTCCAATTACCTTTGGCATTACCTCTTCTTTTTTCTGTGAAATACTATCCTCCCAAATTCAGAAAAGCATAGACTGTTTTGCAGGAACTGATACTGCGTAAAATAAAGGACCCAGAAGAACAATATAAACAGTGAAGATAATAAAAATAATTCAAGATAACTATAAAACTGTTGATCTCTGTTTAATTGGCCAGTTTATAATACCTTCCCAATGGACATATAAGAAGCATAATGATTCAATTCCATAAAAAACTATAAAAAGACGTGAATAAGGACTTATATAGTGCCTACTACGTGCCAGGAACAGGGCTAAGTGCTTTTTACAAATACTAAGTCATTCAAATCTCACAACAACCTTATGGTATATACTATTACTATTCCCATTTTATAATTGAGGAAACCTAGGCAAACAGAGATTAAGTTATCAGCCCAGTCACACGCACACACTAATAAGCAGTTGATGTCTTCCCAAAGTCAAGGCCATCATACTATCCACTCTGCCACTTAAGTACCTGTCATTGACTATTAGAATGCTGCTTTCATGGTAACAAATGTCTAGGTTGCATTGCCAATAGAGTAGTGAACTTGGAGTAAGGAAGAACTGGATCTGGGGTAATGATATGAACCCCTAGTGTAGTGATAGCACCCCATGAGTGGTTCAAATGAAGACAAAATTTTCATCACTAGCCTCTTCTCTCCCCACTTTTCACTGAGGGACTTTTTAGTCATATCATGAGGGGAAGCAATGGGGTAGTTATGGGAACCCACCACTCTGCTCTCCTCAGAGAGAGCAGCTACCAGGCTAGAACTATATTGATCTACTCACCTTAAATATTGTTCCTCTAAAGGATATGATTGGGTTCCACTTTTGACCCCAAGCTCTATATCCAAGGTTTGACCCTTTTCTCACATAGCAGTTCCACAATAAATAAACACAGATAATATTAAAGAAGCCCATTTATTCAAACAATGCCAAACAGAAATCAGAGAAGGTATACATAGTAGCACTTGTACCAGACAATCCAGAGCAAGGGAAGTCTCCAGTTGGGAGATAACTTAGTTCAACCAGGAGTGTCCTGAATTTTACTCAAGAGGAATAGTTCCCAAAGTCTCTAGACAAGCAAGTTGGGAATAGGGACACGATGGAGGCTATCTTCTCATGTTTTTTCCAGAGTATTTTCCTTCAGCAACCTTTAGTGGTGTTAGTCTCTTCCCTCTTCTCTCTCGCAGCCAGAAACAAGGAAGAACTAAATGAGTACTCAAGGGAAACTAACTGAAGTTCTCTGTCTCTTAACCACTTGTAAGGGCAAGCAAAATAGTATCTTCTGCCGTTTTTGTTTTACCAAAAATGACTGCAGTTGAAAAATGTGACTAAGGAGGATCTTTTCCACCTATGGATGGACATGCCTCAAGTGGGAAGCTTGATTAGGAGAGCTGTTTTGTAGGAGGGTCCCACGTGTCTTTTATTTTTTATACTAAGTCACTGAAAAACCGCAGAGTTATGACCACTGGCTATTGATTACATGATCATGGAGCCAGAATGAAGTTTTGACTGACAAATACGAGAATGACCAGGGTCAATTCCTTTTAGGACAATCTAAAGTGATTTTCAGATTTATGGTCTCCATGAGTGATTAACTAGATAGCAAGAAAGGAATTTCTTAATTGCATAGGGTGTAAATACAATAACATGACAGAGTTGACAAAGTTTTAATTGAAATTACAATCCAGGATATCTGTGTTTTCTTTACCATTAACATGCCATAACATAGTATATGTCCACAAAATATTGAGATATGGAAAAGGTACCATTATTCAAGATAGTGTCTCGGGTTCAGGGTCTGGTAAGGAATGGTGAATCAGCTCCATCTGGCCTTTTTGACATAGGAAGAGGTACTCTTTGAGTTTACTTCAGAGAACAAGGAGATTGCTACGTCCAGGCTCTTCTCAATTCAAGCTCTGGCCCTTATTAAAGTCCAAAATTTATATAAAATGATTATCCTCCTAAGGAGACCCTGCCCCCTCAACACCTTCCCCCCAAAAAAACCCAGAATTTGATGCTTCCCTCTCTGGTAACTGTGTATGTATGTAATGGTCAGACATTTTGGAAGTATGTCTGTAGACTTTTGATTTTTCTGCGTTTCTCTGTAATTTCAATTTTGATTTTCCCTGATACCTGTGCTTGATTAAAGTGATTGTTAACCCCTTGAAAACTGCTTTCCTTTTATGAATGCAAATCTAAGAACCTGTGGTAGCAGGTCTCCCCCTGTATGTTGGGATGCTTGCAGATACATTATTTCAGCTCCAACTGGGTAAAATCCTCAATTATTTCCCTAAACACTGAGTTGTCTCCTTGGTTCTCCTGTTTTCACCTCACTACTGTCTCTGCCTGAGAAACTTCTCACTCTAAAATTATTGCACTTCCTTGGTCACTGGGGCAACTAAGCTGGGTGTGCACAAAAGTCAGATGCACATTTGTTTTGTCAGCCTTCAGGCACTTTTGAGTTAAATGAATTGCCTTTCCTACTGACTGACACCCCCTAGAGGGCTCTTGTAAAGGAGAGTCCAACATGCAAACTACTTAACTCTTTTTCCATCTGAATTTTTTCCTTAAGCAACTCACCTTGGTTTTTACACATAATAAAGAAATACATTAATAAAACCCGACCTCTCTTACTCACCCCTAACAACTCCTTCCCTGGTCTTACTGATAATTTACTTGCAAACATCTTCTCACATTTCCAGGTTCCCTCCTGTAACTTCACTTCCCAGTTTTTGCAGGGTCCCGTGCTCTTGGACAATTCTCTGGCTTACTATGAAAAAGTTAAATGGACTAAACTTGAGATACTAATTTCTCCCTCTGAATTCTTTTGACCTCGAAATAGAGATTTTATACTTTGGGATCCTTCTCATGATGTCAAAAGTATCACCAAGGCATTATTCACAGCATTGGTGGTGATTGTGAAAATGCCAGCATAGTTCTCAATCGTAAAATATGAGACTCTATACAGACGGCAGAAGAAAAACATTTATTTACACACCAGAAAGGAAATCTCAGAACCAGTAAACAAAATATGTCATGGTGACTGAGAAGTTAATAAATATGATCATCGCAGGGAGCAAAGCCATTCCTGAAACTCCCACAGCCAGGACCTTCTTACAAGCAAACACTCATGAGCCTAAACCTTGTCTAGCAAACCTGCCTTCCTGCCTCCTTTCTCTTCAGTCCCACAACCCCTCACTCATTTCCTCCTAGTTCTGCTGCACCCTACCTGTTCCCCCTGTTCATCGATCTTGTTCCACCACATGTGACTTAGGCTTCCAGGTGATTTAATGGGCCTATTAATAAATAGGATTTTCCGATTCAAATTATCATTATACAGGGACAGCTAGGTGGTGTGGTGGATAGAGCACAGTGCAGGGGTCAGGAGGACCAGAGTTCAAATCACATCTCAGACACTTGACATTTACCAGCTGTGTGACCTTGGGTAAGTCACCTAACCCTAATTGCTTCATCCTGAGTCATCTCCAGTCATCCTGATGAATATGTGATTCCTGGATTCAGATGACTGTGGAGTAGAAGTGAGGCTGGCGACCTGAACAGCCCTAACTCACTCAAAACAAAGTCAAGTGCAAGTCACCTCATTATTTCTCTGATTGCATGGTCTTTTTCGGCAACACAGGAAGAACACAGCTTTACACAACTCAACAATGCCCCTTATGGAAGGTGCTTACCTGAACATAATAGTTGTTTTTATGATTATTATTAATTTCTAATAGCCTAATGAATATAGCCGCTTAAATGTCCACCCAGCACCACAAATTCCTCCTGTAGCTAAATTAACAATGTTCTCTGCTAAAAACATCTTTCTGCTTTCATCATTATGTTAATAAACCATGGTTAAATATTGTCATTAAATTGAATTCCTGCCTCTATTCCTTTCTCTTTCACTTCTAGTAACTCACCAAGTCATAAACATTAACTTCTGAAAAAGATCTCAAAATCATGCTCCCTTACGCATTCCACTATCAGAAGAATACAGGAAGGAGTTCTTTCTAACAGTTTACATTATAACAACAGCCTCCCAAATTTGCTTTCCTTAAAGGTTCTTTCCTGCTCTTTGTCAGTCTTTCATATCAATGTACACTTAATTTGCTAATGATTTGATCATGTCAGTCTTTTTTATGCAAAATCCATTGATGGTTCACTCTTACCTACTGAGCAAATCATAAATTCCTTAGAATTTAAAGCTTTCCACTTCAACTTTCTAGCCTTATCTCAGAATGATAATGATCTACCCTGACCCATGTGAGCTTGGGCAAGTAATTTTAATTCCATGGTCCTCAATTTCTTTTTTATTTGTTGGTAGCAGTTCGGTAGTGTAAGAGTCTTCATGATCTCATGGACCACAGCACATGAAAACCTTCTGTCTTCCAGTATCACCCAAAGTGTGTCCAATTTCATATTTGTGCTTCCCTGATACTATCTATCCATCTCAACTTTTGCCTATCCCTTCTCCTTCTGTCTTCAATCCTTTCCAACTTCAGCGTTTTTCCATATAAACTAGTCTTTTCATTGTGTGGTCAAAATATATAAGCTTCAGCTTCAATATTTGACCGTCCAATGAATATTCTGAATTATTATTTTTAAGTATTGACTGATTTAATCTCTATGTTACCCAAGGGACTCTGAAAAGTCTTCTCCAGAACCACAATTAGAAAAGTTTGACTCTGCAGGACTCAGCATTATATGTAGTCCAATTCTTACAGTCATACATTGCTAGTGAAAAAACTAACAAACATAACTTTGACTATATGGACCTTTGTTGGCAAGATGGAGTCCTTGCTTTTTTTCTATTATAAATTATATACTGTCTATTTTTGTCATAGCATTCCTTCCAAGGGGCAAGTAACTTTTCACTGTATGGATATAGTTACCATCATCGGTGACCTTTGAACACAAGAATATAAAATCGGACACTGTTTCAATTTTTATTCCATCTATTTGCAAGGAAGCAAAGGGACTGTTTGCCATGATCTTAGGCCATTTTTTTCCACCTAAGATTCAAGCCAGTTCTTACACTCTCCTTTCCCCCTCATAAAAAAGCTGTTGCAATTCTTCCCCAATTTCTGCCATCAGAGTGGCATTCTCTGCATAGTGGGATTATTAGTATTTTTCCAAGTAACCTTAATTCTAGTTTTTGATTCATCTAGCCTGCCATTTCACATGATATACTCTACATATAGAAGTTAAATATAGAGGTGATAATATATAGCCTAGTCATGCTCCTTTTCCAATCTTAAACCAAAAATTTGTTCCATACTCAGTTGCTTCTTGATTCACATACTGGTTCTTCAAGAGAGAAATAAAATTCTCTGGTACTCCTAACTCTTAGAGAACTTGGTACATTTTGCTATGATCTAAAGACATAATTTAATGTAGTCAGTGAAGCAGAAATAGATACTTCCCCCTCTGGAAATCATTTATATTGTGTATAACCCAGTTAACTATTGGGACAGAACTCTTAAAAAAAGATATAACATTAATGCAAATGTGTGATAACTACATTATATGGCAGAAATTGTATACAGGGGGTTGCTTGGTTTTCTCCTTACTTGAGGGGGACGAAAATGATGTCAATCGGTTTGGGTCAAGGGACAGATGGTCTGTCTATGGCTGAGCAGACAAGCTAAAAAGACTCTATCACAGTACAGGGACAAATAGTCCATATGAATATTTGGACTCAAGATGTATCTAAATTCTCCCCTTTCATACTTCTTTTCAGTTACTGAAAGTTTTCTTTAGTCAAGGAGCACAGCACCTACGTTAATGGAGGTGGGCATACAGAACTAGGGAGTTCTATGCCAATGTCTCTCGTGTCTCCCATGGCTGCAGATATGTAAATGAATGTGTTATCAATAGTGATGGCATGTGTCTCACAATTTATAATGAAGTTCTTCGGAGTGACGTTAAGAGTGCCCTTCTATGGACTTTTCTGACCTCTATAATGCATATGAGTACAGTATATTGAGATTGACAAATCATCCAAAAAAAAGCAAAATGAGTCAGAAGAAAAATTAATGATGGTAGATTTCTATTTTTATATTTATTTATTTATTTATTTCATTTTTAGATTTCAACATTCATTTTCACAAAATTGTGAGTTCCAAATCTTCTCCCCATCTCTCCCCTCCCCCAGCCCCATAACGGCTAGCATTCTGATTATGCCTTCCCTCAATACGTTCTCCTTTCTCCCACACCCCTCCCTTCCCTTATCCCCATCTTCTTTCTTTTCTTGTAGGACAAGATTGATTTCTATACCCTATTACCTGTATTTCTTATTTCCTGGTTGCATGCAAAAACAATTCTCAACATTCATTCCTATGACTTTGAGTTCCAAATTCTCTGCCTTCCTCCCTCCCCCTTCAGAAAGTAAGCAATTCAATATGAGCTATATATGTGCAGTTTTCCAAAATACTTCCAAAATAGTCATGTTGTGTAAGACTAACAGTGTTTCCCTCCATCCTATCCTGCCTCCCATTAATTCTATTCTCTCTTTTGACCTTGTCTTGCCCGCAAAGTATTTATTTCTAGTTACTCCCTTCTCCCATTTGCCCTCCCTTCTATCACCCCCTACCTGTCCCCTTTTCCACTACTTTCCTGTAGTGTAAGATAGATTTTCATACCAAATTTAGTGAGCATGTTATTCCCTCCTTAAGCTAAATGTGAAGAGAGTAAGCTTCAATTTTCCCTCTCACCTCTTTCTTTTTCTCTTCCATTGAAAAAGCTTTCTCTTGCCTGTTTTATGAGAGATGGTTTACCCCATTCCATTGCTCCTTCTCTCCTCCCAATATATTAATTTCCTTCTCTTAATTTTATTGGTTTTAGATATCATACCTTCTTATTCCACTCACCCTGTGCTCTATGCACATGCGCACACACACACACACACACGTGTGTCTTTGTGTGTGTGTGTAAAACGCTTCCAGCCACCTAAATACTGAGAAAATTCTGAAGAGTTACAAATATTATCTTTGCAGGTAGGAATATTAACAGTTCCACTTCAGAAAGTCCCTTATAATTTCTCTTTCTTGTTTACCTTTTCATGCTTCTCTTGATTCTTGTGTTTGAAAGTGAAATTTTCTATAAACTTTTGATCTTTTCATCAAGAATGCTTGAAAGTCCCTATATTTCACTGAATGCACATTTTTTCCCCTGAAGTATTATACTCAGTTGTGCTGGGTAGGTGATTCTTGATTTTTATCCTACTTCATTTGACTTCTGAAATATCCTATCAGAATATCAACCCTTTGATCCCTTAATGTTCAAGTTGCCAGATCTCTTGTTATCCTGCTTGGATTTCCAAAATACTCAAATTGTTTCTTTCTAGCTACCTTTGCAATATTTTTTCCTAGACCTGAGAACTCTGGAATTTGACTACAATACTCTTAAGAGGTTTTGTTTTGGGATCACTTTCAGGAGGTGATAGGTGAATTCTTTCAATATTTATTTTGCCCTCTGCTTCTTGAATATCAAAGGGCAGTTTTCCTTGACAATTTTATGAAGGATGATGCCTAGGGTCTTTTATTGATCATGGCTTTCAGGTAGTCTCATAATTTTAAATTGTATCTCCTGGGTCTAGTTTCTAGGTTGGTTGTATTTCCAATGATATATTTCACGTTATCTTCTATTTTTTCATTCTTTTGGTTTTGTTTGGCAATTTCTTAGTTTCTAACAAAATCATTAGCTTCCCTCTGTTCCATTCTAATTTTTAAAGAACTGCTTTCTTCAATGAGCTTTTGAACCTTTTTTTCCATTTGACTAATTCTGCTTTTTAAAGCGTTCTTCTCCTCATTGGCTTTTTGGACCTCTTTTGCCACCTGAGTTATCTTATTTTATAATCGTTATTTTCTTCCCCATTTTTTGGGTCTCTGTTAGCAAGATGTTGACTCACTTTTCATAATTTTCTTGCATCACTCTCCTTTCTCTTCCCAGTTTTTCCTCCACCTTTCTTCCTTGATATTCTAAATGCTTTTTGAGCTCTTCCGTGGTCTTAAACCACTGCATATATATTTTGCAGATTTTAGAAGCCTTGACTTCCTCTGATGGTATTCATTGTTCTTCCTCATCTGAAATGATGGAAGAAAATACCTGTTCACCAAGAAATTAACCTTCTATAGTCTCATTTTGTTCCCTTTATGAAATATTTTTCCAGCTAGTTACTTGACTTTTGAGTCCTTTGTCAAGGGGATATACTCTGGGGACCTGTACGTTTTCATTTCCTCCAAAGTGGCACTATCAAGGGAGAGGTTTTCTCTCCTCTTCTGGCCTGTGCACTATTTTGAGAGAAGCCAAAAACTTTTCTACTTAGAATCTTTGAGTAGAATGCCTTCTCCACAGCCACCTCCAGCTCCACTAGGCAAGTGCACCTGCTCCGTGCCCCAGGGCCTGGCTCAGGCCTAAGATTTAGATCAGCTGCTCAATTCCCCCAGGGTCCTTAGGCAGAGGTCTCCAAAATGGATGCTGGCCTACAGTGGTTGCTTCTGGAGGTGCCAGACCACGTTCCCTTCTCACCCAGATGAAAAAGCTTCTCACTGACCTTTGAAGCTGTCTGTGGTGTTGGTGGGTTGAGCAATCTGGGAACTGCTGCTGCTGCTGAGGACTCTTTGAAGCCTATTCTAGGTCCTGTCCCTGATCTGCCACATGACCCATGCTTCACTCCACCCACAGTGTGATAGAACTTTCCTGTTAGCCTTCCAGGCTGTCTTGGCCTTGAAATCTTTTTCACTTTCCTTTTGTGGCTTCTGCTGCTCTAGAATTTGTTTAGAGTTATTTTCACAGGTATTTTATGGAATATGTGGGAGAGCTTCTACAGATGCCCCCAGTAAATCTCTGGTAGATTTCTTAGAAAGAAAATTATTATCTATCCAAAAGTTTCATTCAGAATATAGTCTATCATCCTATTATTGTTAAAGGGTTTCTATTGATACCAGAGAGGCAATGGATATAGACATAGTGACTAAAAAGCCTGAAAGTGTTTCCCCACAGGACAGTTTTTACTCATCATATGGCTGGTCATGTCATACCTTGTTCTTTACGATGTGCTAGTAGACAATATTTCCCAGGGTGGCTCATTATGTTGCTTTTGGGAAAGTGCGAACATATTCAAACCAAATTATACCAAAAGGTTTCATTCTCTTTCCTTCTAAAGGGAATTCTACTATGAGGCAATAGATATAAACCAAAGATAAAACATTCATTTTTATACCTGCAGCCAGTAATTGTTAAAATGACATTTTTTTTTGAAATGTGTCATTTTCACCAAAGCTTCCTCCTTTTCCTTCTCTTGTTCTCCTTCCTTCTCCTCCAACTTGACTTTCACTTCCTCCTCCCAATAACAACAAAGCACCAACAGCAACAGTACCACCAGGAAAATAGTATGCACAATGATTATTATAATAATCCATATGGAAGGAATTGCAGTAATCTCTGTGCTTGGAACACTAAACTACAAGAGTGGAAACTGAATGTTGTGAAATTAGAAAGAACAGGTTTGGACCCAAATAAAAGAAATACAGAGACACTTTTCTCTTCTTCCTTTATGATATTTAATATCCATGGGTGCTAAATGTTACGTGTAATGTCAGATGCTTTTCTCTGACTTTGTTACTAAAATTTTCCTCTTCTCTTTCTTTTCTTTCTATTTTTTTAAACAGGTGTTCTGAAATAAAGAAAGAAAGAAAAGGAAAGGATGGAGGTATAACCTTGGTAAATATATATTTATCTGTGAATGTATCTAAAAATAAAACTAATTAAGATGCAGTGAATTCTGATAGCTCATAAAGCCACAATCCTACATTTCCTTTTATATGTTGTCTAGGGTGAAATTGGGAATCGGTAGTGGTGATGGTGTGGGCTGTTTTCATTCTTTCACGTTCTCACTTTTCAATGCACAATTCTTTGTGATGTAATGGTGTATTAGCAAGCACCCTAGTAATCCTAGCCAGGATTGCCTGCTAGCAGAGATTCTTTGATATTTTTGTAAAGGAAAGACAACCTCAAAGGAGTTAACAATCCTTCTTTAATTAAACGTACATAAGTAATCCACTGGTTCAGGGGAAATATCAACAGACTGAACGTGGACAAAATACAAACTGAGAAATTGCCAACAGAGAAATTAGTACGAAGATCAACAGGTGGGGCTGCAACTGTCTGACCAAGCAAGGCAACCACCTAAATGAACCAGTAGATGAGGGAGCACCTGTAAGAACATCTGATTAGTTGGCTACTCATATTCAGAGCCCCATCCAGGGAATCAAAATGTCCTTCTAATAAGTGAAACCCAAAAAGCAAAACACTAATCTCCCACGATATATAGCTTTCAAATTATAGGCTTAGAGCCAGAAAGTAGCACAGCCATGTGAATCAGCACAGCTGTAAATCACCCTTCAGATGTTCACAATTTGGCCTTAAGCTAGGAAACTGAACTCCAAAGAGAAAATGAAAATCCCACTTTCTTTACCATATATCTTAATTCATTGTGCCCTCTCCAAGGTCACCACTGATATATTTACTGCTAAAAACCAAAGTTCTTTTCTCAGTCCTCTTTCTTATCTTTTTTTCTCCCAACCTCAACCCACGCTGCTCAAACTTCCCAATGAAAATTAGTACTCAAGTTTTGGGAAGCTTGACTTATAGGTAATCTTTCCTCTTCTCTTGTATGAAAGATGTTCCCCATCGCCTTTTCTGGTCGTCTCCATAACATGAATCCTCTTCATTACATGATCTCCTTCCCCATTAGAATGTAAGCTCTTTGGGATATAAGATTATTTTGTTTGCTTGAATGGGAATCTTCAGCACTTAGCACCTTGCCTGGAACATTGTTAATATATCACGTCAAGGAGCATTTATTACACAGTTATTTTGTGACAAGTACTATGCTAAGCACCAGGCATATACACACACACACACACACACACACACACTCATACACACACAGGTATATTTACATATGTATATATACATATATATACACGCTACATGCACATGTATAATATATGGCATATATATAGTGTGTATGTATATGTTTATATATATATATATATATATATATATATATAAAATTAAAAAAAAACAGATCTTGCTGTCAAGGTGCTTACGTTCTGAAGGGTTAGGGGACAAGATGCACAAAACAACACACATATTAGCTATATTATCAGCAAATGGGAGACAATGTCAGAGTAAAGGCACAAAAATAAAGGAGAAATAGGAAAGACTTCTTGAAGAAGGTGAGATTCTACCTGAGAATTGAGAAGGAGGTATAAGGAAAGGAATATTCTCAGAATAGTAGAGAGTCATGAAAGACACCTAGACTCCAAAAATAAAGTGTAGTGTTTAAGGAACAGTAAAGAAACCAGAAACATTGTTTGAAACAGTATGTGGAAAAAAGTAAAGAATTAAATAGGAAAGGGACACACCCTTCACATTCACTTCATATTCTGTGTGTGTCTCTCTCCCTGTCTCTCTCTGCATCTGCAGTCGATGGTGATCACTGACTCCTTCTGAATATTTTGTTTGTTTTATTTTTCATGGTTTCCCCTATTTACTTTAATTCCTCTATGCATCATGACTAATGTGACAATGTGCTTCATAATTATGCATGAATATCATATAAGATTGCATGCCATCTTGGGGAGGGAGCGAGGAGTGAGGGGGTGAAAATCTAAGACTTAGCTTATTGATTGTAGAAAATTGAAAATAAATAAATTACTAATAAAAAAGAAAGTTTCATTTTTCAAATGTATAGAGAATTGAATCAAATTTATCAGAATACAAGTAAGTAGTAAGCTTCCCCAAATACTGACTAAAACAAAAAACAATAAAAATCTAGAACGAAAGAAAAAAGACGTAGCAAAATGAGAGAAAACTGAAGCAGATATAGATTGAGTGACTTCTCAATAGTTATAAAACTAGCAAAAATATCTGAAATTGTATGTGAACTCAGAATTACCTAGATATATATGAAGGGAGAAGGTATATGGTAGTATTTTCTGTTAACTTTGATCAGAAAGGAAGTAGGTAAAAAGGCAGGTAGATAAAGCAGTGGTTAGAGCACTGGGTTTTCAGTTTTCACACCAGAGTTCACAGTAATAAAAATTAATCTAATGTTCACCTCCTTAAACAAAATCCCAACTTGGAGACCCTTAAGAACGTTAAGACTCAAATTCAGAGCTTTTAGAGAGGAGAAAGCATACTACAACCATCCAAATGGAATTCAAAAAGAAAAGAAAAAAGAAAAAAAAAAACAAAAGTCAGGATCACACAAATCATTTTATCCATCAACATAATGGAATAGAAATCTTAGGATATTATATTCCAAATGTAAATGACATAGACTTACGACTAAGAATAATTTGGTCAGACAATAATGAATGCACGTTTACAGGGGAAAATGTTACACTATTGAAATTGAGGACTTCTAAGCGTTCCTATTTAAACAAATCGAATTCCATGGAACCATGAGGTCAAACACAGGAGTTGAGTCAAAAAGAATTGAAATATGAACAAAAATGATAAGATATTAAAACATAAACTACTTATATTCAAATATGTTATAATGTTTGTCGCCTATGAACTCAATCATCATTGTGTGTTATAGATAGTCAAATTTAATAGAAAACCTGATTTTTTTAATTTAAGTTTTCAACATTTATTTCCACAAAATTATGGGTTCAAAATTTTCTACGCATTTCTCCCCTCGTCCCACCCCAAAATGCCGAGCATTCTAATTACCACTATCACCAATAAGCCCTCACTACTAACATCCCTCCCTTCACTTATACCCGTCTTCTCTTTTGTACTGTAGGGCAAGATAACTTTCCATACACCATTACCTGTATTTCTTAGTACCTAGTTGCAAGAGCAATACTCAACAGTTGTTCCTAAAACTTTGACTTCCAACTTACCTTCATCCCTCCCTCCTCACCCCTTCCATCTAGCAAGGCAAGCAATTCAATATAGATCATATCTGTGTAGTTTCGCAAATGACTTCCATAACAGTCGTGTTGTGTAAGACTAGCCATATTTCCCTCCATCTTATTCTGCCCCCCCCATTTCTTCTTCTCTCTCTTTTGATCCTGTCCCTCTCCAAGAGTATTGATTTTGAATTGCTCCCTCCTCCCATTGCCCTTCTTTCCATCATCCCCCGACCCTACTTATCCCCTTCTCCCCCGCTCTGGAATTGTAAGATAGGCTGTCATACCAAAATGAGTGTGCATTTTATTCCTTCTTTTAGTTGAATGTGATGAAAGTAAGTTTCATGTTTTTTTCTCTTACCTCTCCACTTTTCCCTCCACTGAAAAGTCATTTATTTCCCTCTTTTATGAGAGATAATTTGCCATATTCCATTTCTCCCTTTCTCCTCCCAATATATTTCATTATGACCGCTTTATTTCATTTTTAAAGATATGATCCCATCCTATTCAATTCACCCTTCTCTCTCTCTCTCTCTCTCTCTCTCTCTCTCTCTCTCTCTCTCTCTCTCTCTCTATCTATCTCTCTGTGTGTGTCTGTGTGTGTGCATGTGTAATCCAACCAACTACACAGATACTGAAAAAAAGTTTTCATGAGTTACAAATATTGTCTTTCCATGTAGGAATGGAAATAGTTCAACTTTAGTGAGTGCCTTATGATTTCTCTTTGCTGTTTATCTTTTCATACTTCTCTCAATTCTTATGTTTGAAAGTCAAATTTTCTTTTCAGCTCTGGTCTTTTCATCAAGAATGCTTTAAAGTCCTCTGTTTCATTGAAACACCATATTTTCCACAGAAGTATTATAATCAGTTTTGCTGGGTAGGTGATTCTTGGTTTGAGTCCTAGTTCCTTTGACTTCTGGAATATCATATTCCACTCCCTTCGATCCCTTAATGTAGAAGCTGCTAGATCTTGTGTTATCCTGATTGTATTTCCACAGTACTTGAATTGTTTCTTTCTAGATGGTTGCAATATTTTCTCCTTAACCAGGGAACTCTGGAATTTGGCCACAGTGTTCCTAAGAGTTTCTCTTTTAGGATCTCTTTCAGGAGGTGATCTGTGGATTCTTTCAATATTTATTTTGTCCCCTGGTTCTAGAATATCAGTGCAGTTTTCCTTGGTAATTTCATGAAAGATGATTTCTAGGCTCTTTTTTTGATCATGGCTTTCAGGTAGTCCCATAGTTTTACATTGTCTCTCTTTGATCTATTTTCCAGGTCAGTTGTTTTTCCAATGAGATATTTCACATAATCTTCCATTTTTTTCATTCTTTTGGTTTTGTTTTGTGATTTCTTGGTTTCTCATGAAGATATTAGCCTCCATTTGTTCCATTCTAATTTTTAAAGAACTATTTCCTTCAGTGAGATTTTGAATGTCCTTTTTCATTTGTCTAATTCTGCTTTTTAAAACATTCTTCTCCACATTCGCTTTTTGAAGCTCTTTTGCCAATTGAGTTAGCCTGTTTTTCAAGGTGTTATTTTCTTCAACATTTTTGACTCTCCTTTAGCAAGGTATTGACCCGTTTTTCATGCTTTTCTTGCATCTCTCTCATTTCTCTTCTCAGTTTTTCCTCCACCTCTCTTACTTGATTTTCAAAATCCTTTTTGAGCTCTTCCATGGCCCGAGAGCACTGAATATTTGTTTTGTATATTTGGAATACAGAAGCCTTGGCTTGTATGTCTTTCCCTTATGGTAAACATTGTTCATCCTCAACTGAAAGAATAGGAAAAGATATCTGTTCATCAAGAAAGTAACCTTCTATGGTCTTATTTTTTTCCCTTTGTTGGGCATTTTCCCAACCTGGTATTTGAGTTTTGGGTTTTTGTCAGGAGCATGGTGTACTCTGGGAATCTGTAAGATCTCAGTTCCTCCAAGGTGGCACAATCAAGCATGTTCACTAGTCTGGAAGCCGGAAGAGATTTTTGTGCCCAGAATCTTAGCAGTTACCTCTCCACAGCCACCTGGCCTCCAGTTCCACCAAGTCAGGAGTGGGGGCTGGAATTCAGTCAAACTGTGGAGGCAGGGCCTCCATTCAGTGAGAGACAAAGACCAGCTGCCTCAGTGCCTCCACACATGGCTGAGGTAAGACTCAGCTTTTCAGTGCCCCTAGGGCTTTTTACCCTCCAAAAATGGATATGCTATATGGGCTGCTGTGCAGCTTCGGTGGTAGCTTCCTGCTGCCAGAGCTATGGGAAGACCCTTCTCCCTTCCTGGCCAGCTGAAAAAACCTCGTCACTGACCTTTCACACCTGCACGTTGAGAGAGCTGTAGACCTGCTGCGACTGGAGATTCTGCTCCCTAGGTGTCCTCCTCCCAGAGTCGTGCTGCATCCACGGCCAAGGCTGGTCTGGGCTGGGTTCTGCTTTGCGTCAGTGCAACAGACGTTTCCCGTGGGCCTTTCAGGTCATCCTGGACTGGAAATCTCCTCCACTCCGTTGTTCTCCATTTCTGCTGCTGCAAAATTTGTTGAGAGTTCCTCTCTACAGGGGTTTTATGGGCTGTGTGGGAGCAGCCTCTGTATGTGTGTCTTCCTACTCTGCCATCTTGGCTCCATCCCCTGATAGTTTTTCAATGTCTTGATGTTCCTAAGAGAGGAATGGAAAGTGAGGGACAAAAATATACTTGGGGGGGAGAAGAGAAAGTTTGGTTATGGACATTTATCTCACATAATGAGAGTTCACAAGAATTATTTCTAGAAACAAAGTATACGGGGCAAATGGATGCAAGTAAGACATAAGTATCACTGTCCTCTAAATCAGACAAAGGTAGGAAGAACATAAACATACAGCTGAGTCCAAAAACAAAAACTCACTTGCCTCAATAGGGAAATGAGAACAAAAAGACAGAAATGAAAAAGAAATTAGAATGAAGAGAGATTAAGGAAGTAAATGGTCTTAAGAAAAATCAACTCCAAGAATGTACAGAAATATTTATAGTTCTTTTGAATTGGGAATCTGAAGGGGAGTCCAGAAATTGTGAAATGAATGAAAAAGTAATTACAGATGACGGATTACTATTGTCCAATAAGAGATGATGAATGGGAGGACTTCAAAGAAACTGAGGATGATTTGCATGAAGTGGTGTGTGCTTCAGTGAAAAGAACCACAGAATAATCAACTTCATGAGAAAAATATTGTCAAGACAATCAGCTGAAAGACTTAAGGAATCTGATCTGTGTAATAATCAGCCACCATTTTGAGTGATTAATGAGGAAAATATCTTACATACACAGTAATGTTTAATTGTGGATAAACATATAGATGAAATTATATACCTTCAGTTGTATATCTATACATACAGAATATATACATATAGAATTATATATGTATATTTGTAGATTATATGTATATATGTGGGTATATATGCATATATACACATATATACAAACATACATACATATAAAATATGTGTGTGATATGTATATCCAACTCAGAAATTTGTTTTGCTTGACTATATTTTATGTAGAATTCTTTTCCCTCTTTTTCTACAGTGGGATGGTGGGGATTAGGAAATATGAATATAGTAATATAGTGTATTAGTTATATTAATAAAGTAGCAAAATTTAACAGATGTCTCTCTCATCGAGAGAGAAGAGAAAAATAGAAAAAGGAAGACAAGCTCAAATAGATGGAAGAATAGGTGGGATAAGCGAGTCTTGGGGAGAATGTGATATAAAAGGTATCATTTGAGACAGTACCTAATCTGGCTGACGGGAAGGTCATAGTAGTACATAAACCATACAAAATAATCTCTGTTAACCTGTAGCTATTTATTCTTTGTATTCTACTGTTCATGTTAGTTGAATAAACTATTTTCTAAGATATACATACATGTACATATATGTGTATGTATGCATACATGCACATAAATGTTCAAGATGATAACCTTTACTAAAAAGAAAATGCCTCACATGTTCACGTACTGTTTAACAGTTGTGATGAACCAGTCTACTATCCTTTATTTCTGTTGATTTATTTTCAACAAAAATGGTACTTAACACCTGAAGTCATTTTCTTCTACACTTCTTTATCTTCAAAATTGCTCGTGTTTTTCTTCTAAGAGAAGTATAAATAGTTTTCATCCTAGTGTACAATGGCGAACAGTTAGAGTTTATTGGATGGGGAAGGTGAGAGGTTACAGAAGCTTGAGGCAAGAAGAAAATCACTATCAACTACTTTATGTGTTTTAGAGAGACCAAAAAGTATCATTTCATGTCATCAGAAATCATTGAAGGTTTTACATAAAATACTGTTTCAGTCATTGGTAAGACAAAACCAAATAGAGTTTCGTTCCTTTCCTTCAGGTGTTTGCAACCTACTAGTAAATATAGCGCTTGAAGCTACCTCCTCCAAGGTAGGGTGATAAAAAGCATTTACCCAGTTCTTTCTCGGTAGATTCTATATACATATCAACAATAATCTATAGTTCAAGATATGAAATTCATTTTTCTCTCCATTCTAAAATGTTTTCCTCAAATGGACTTGATTTTTTATACTTATGATTTAACAGAGCACCAAATCTCAAATTCAAAGCTATAGTCTCAAAATCCCTTTGAGATCATGCACAAATTTCTAAATATGAAACCAACAACAGCAACAACACACTTGATGGCTTAGAACACATCAGTGTTCTCCTAGGTGGTTCATCAGTGTCCTGGAAGGTGATTTTTCTTTATTTCTCTGAGACTCTGTTTCTTCAGCATTAACATAGGCAGCATTTGATTTCAACGTGCTCTATTTTCTTCCATTACTAGTTTGTGTCCTTTATGAATGGCCAACATAAAATGATATTTAGAAGATTTAAATTTGAAGTAAATGTTCCCACTACCACTACGACCTAACTAACACTATGGGGAGAAGAATTTCCCAATTCTCCAAATGCTTTGAGATTAGAGGTTTTGCTCATTTCAATAATAATTGTTCCCTATATCTAGAAACTCCTCTTTGTTGCTGGTCCAGCTGTCATATTGATGGGCAAGAATCAATGGCAAGTGAGGACACTAGTAACTGCTACAAACACTCAATTAGTTCAGATGTAGGGATAGTAGATTCCATTACCACTTTGATACAACAGGACCTTCCTTCTTAGATTGGTTGGCAGAGAGAAAGAAATAGTTTTGTCTATTTGGAAAGTACATTGGAAAGAACTGATGAATGAGATTAATAGTTGCGATTGTGTTGAGGAATTTCACAGGAAATCACAACTGAAAGATATGTTGGATGGTTATGAGACATGTAAGTTTTCAAAGATAACCTTTTTCTATTTTTATTTCCTACATTTTCTTTTGCTTTCCCACAAGAGTGAACTTCGTTGCTTGATTGTAAATTGGTTCGATGACTTTCATTAATGTAATGGAATACTATTTCATTTTTTGGATAGAGATGAAGGCAGTCATTGTTAAAAGAGAAGCATTTTTAACTAGTAACTAGAATGTACCCTAAAGAATGTTTGATTCAATCATCTCCTTTTAGATTAGTAAATTGAGACTCAAATAGGTTAAACAAATTTACAAAAGTCGTACGTGTAGTGAATAACAGAATTAGTCTTCTAGTAGTTGAGTAGTCGTATTTAAACTCTGAATATAATGCCCATTTCATTATGTCATAAAGGCGCAAGTAGGTATGTTTTAAGGATTGTTAGGAAGATGATAGTCTATCATTCAGTAATTAAGTTTAATGGACAGAGACAAAAAAAACACTAACTAGAAAGTTAGGACACAACGTATCATCCACTCACTATACAAATCTGAAAAAAAATCATTTCCTTCATGTTCTACCCTTTCTTCTGCAAAGTGAGGAATTTTAACTGTTGCAGAAGTACCTCATCATTTTTATCCTGGACAAGTTTTGTTGTCAGAAAACCTATTAATCCCATATTGCCATCATATGTATTTGTTTATATTCATAATTGCAGAAAATGATAACTGTCATTTATGTTAGTGAAAATAAAGTTGTAATTGTCCCCATCTAATCCCACTGAAGATTAGTACATTGTGGGCAGTCTGAATCTATGAATGAATAAAGGTGAATTCCATTGCATAGGAAGAATTTTTAAAATGCAAAATTACCTGAAGGGGTTTCTAGAGAGGAGAAGCAGAAACTACAAGGTCAATCATAATTACTTTTAAGTATTTAAAAGGGCATTCCCTGGAAGAGATTAAACTGATTTTGTTTGAACTTAAATCACAGAAGTAAGAGTAATGAGGGGGCAATTGCAAAGAAGCAAAGCTACACCTTATGTCGAGAGGAAAATAAGTACATCCTAATAAATAGAACTTTATGAAAGTGGAATGGATTATTTTGAGAAGAAATGAATTCTCCCTTAAATAAAGTCATTAAGTAAATGCTAGAAGAAAACTTGTCAAGTATGTTTTAGAGATTTTTTTTTATATATATACAACCTGGATTAGGATATCAGTGAGGGTTCCAATCAACTTTGAAAAATGAGTTATTCGGGCGGAGCCAAGATGGAGGAGTGAGAGCAGCTACTCACCTGAGCTCTGAGACAAATTTCTCCAGGTACCTCTGAAAGGAGAATCTGACCAAATTTTGGAGGTGCGGAATCGAGTGGGAGACAGACGGTGACAGATTCGGAGCTCAGGTGGGGCTGGAAGGTCCACGGGAAGGATCTGATCCGCGGGGGTGAGCCCACAGCGCACAGCGCAGCGTGGCCAGCGCAGCACGGCCAGTGCAGCGGAGCGGAGGAGATCCGAGAAACCTGAGTGGCAGGCGGAACCAGAGGAGCGGCACCGGGGCGGGAGACAAGCCCAACCGAGTCAGTGAGAGCCTCGGAGCGCCGGAGATCAGCGCAGCAGCTCCTGGGACCTTCAGCCCGAAGATCAAACTCCGGTGAGTTACTTACTTGAACTTCCGGGAGCCAGGATGGCGGTGTAATCAGCTAAAGCTCTCTCCTTCCCCCTTGATGACCGTGAAAGAACCATAAAATATCTCCCCAGAAAAATCCCAGATCAGTAGAAATAGAAGAAGGAGACCAATAGTCTCATAACACCTGAGACGAGGAAAATAGCTAAGGGGGATTCCTCATACGGTGGCAGAGGTAAACCTGAAGGACAGAGGACCCAGGGCAGAGAAAACTCGCACTAGGACCCAGGCAAGCCTCACCACCAGGAGAGGAGACCCAGGAGGGTTGGGAACACGCATTAGCATCTAGGCGTGCCTCAGCTGTCCAGGGGAATCAGAAAGACAATAGGGCAGCTGGGATTACCAGCCCCTGAGCTTGCCTTTGCCTCAATTAAGCTAAGGAAATCTCCTGGGACCAGAGCACCCCTCCCCCACACTTAACAAGCTAAACCCAGGGCTGATCAGGGAAACACCAAACAAATACCTGCTTTTAGCTTTTTCACACACCAGCTCAGCAAAAAGTTCTCCAGCTTCTGACTGAAAGAACCAGAAGCCACAACACTCAATCAAAATCATGAATAGGAAAAAGAAGAGGGCCGAAAGAACCATAGAATCTTTCTATGGGGATAAGGACCAAGACACAAGCCCCAAAGAGGTCACAGCTGAGACTGTACTTCCATCTGAAACTTCAGAAGGGACTATGAACTACTCGCAAGTACAAGCAGCTCTCCTGGAACAGCTGAAGAAGGAAATAGAAGATAAACTGGCCAATGATTTTAAAATTATTAAGAAAGAATTCACTGATGAGAACATTTCCCTGAAAAGGAAAATTGAACAAATGGAAAAAGAAGTTCAAAAATTAACTGGAGAAAATAAATTCCTGAAAGGCCAAATGGAAAAGGAAGTACAAAAATTAAATGGAGAAAATAGCTTATTAAAAGGAAAAATTGGGCAGATGGAAAAAGAGATACAAAAGTTAACAGAAGAAAACAATGTGATGAAGATTAGAATTGGGCAAGTAGAAACTAACGACTCATTGAGACAGCAAGAATCAGTCAAACAAAATCTAAAGAATGAAAAGATAGAAGAAAATGTAAAATATCTAATTGGAAAAACAACTGACCTGGAAAATAGATCCAGAAGGGAAAACTTAAGAATTATTGGCCTGCCAGAAACCCAGGATGGAGAAAAGAGCCTGGACAATATCTTCCAGGAAATCATCAAGGAAAACTGCCCAGAAGTACTAGATTCAGAGGGCAAAATAGTCATCGAAAGAATCCACCGTTCCCCTCCTGAAAGGGACCCCAAACTCAAAACCCCAAGAAATATAGTTGCCAAATTCCAGAGCTATCAAGTGAAGGAGAAAATATTACAAGCAGCCAGAAAGAAACAATTTAAATATCAAGGGGATACAATCAGGATTACACAGGACCTTGCAGCTTCTACAGTAAAAGATCGAAAGAATTGGAACCCAATATTCCGTAAGGCAAAAGAGCTGGGACTGCAACCAAGGATCAACTACCCAGCAAAGTTCAGCATAACATTTCAGGCAAGGAGAAAGTCATTCAACGAAGTAAGGGATTTCCAGAGTTTCCTGACCAAAACACCAGAACTTAATAGACAATTCAATCTTCAAATGCAGGTCGCAAGAGAATCATAAAAAGGTAAACAGCGGGGGTGGGGGGAACAACTTGCTACTCAATGAGGGCAAGTTGTTCACCCCCCTATAAGGGAAGATGATATCTGTTTATCTCAAGAACTGTGCGTCTATTAAGAAATATAAAAGGGATAAGCATAGGGGGAACGGATATAAAGTAAATGATATCATGATAAAAAATGTGATTTAAGTATGAGAAGGGAGTGTAATAGGAGGTGTGAAAAGGAGGAAGCAGGAAATGGCAAATTATATCACAAGAAGAAGTACAAAATCATAGTAGAGGGAAAGAGGGGAGGGAGATGAGCATTGTGTGAGAGGTACTCTCATCGGATTTGTTTAAAGGACGGATCAATAAACTTAAGTAGAAAATCCTAACTAGCTCTATAAGCAGTGGGAGGGGAAGAGGGAAGAAAGGGGAGGGAGGCAAAAGGGAGGGAAGAAGCAATAAGAGTAAAGGGGAGTAAAAGGGAGGGGGGCTAAAAGAAAGAGGGGAAGGCGGCAAGAGGAGGTGGTGAAAAGTAAATACTAGTGAGGAGGGGAAGGGAGACAGCAGAGCTAAAAGCACAAATGGTGGGAAAGAAGATGGAGGGAAATACACAGATTGTAATCATAACTGTGAATGTGAATGGAATGAATTCTCCCATAAAACGGAGACGGATAGCAGAATGGATTAAAAGCCATAATCCAACAATATGCTGCTTACAAGAAACACATTTGAAACGGGGGGATACACATAGGATAAAGGTTAAAGGATGGAGCAGAATATATTGTGCTTCAGCTGATGTAAGAAAGGCAGGAGTAGCAATCCTAATCTCAGACAAAGCAAAAGCAGAAATAGATCTAATCAAAAGGGATAAGGATGGAAACTATATCCTGCTAAAAGGCACCATAGACAATGAAGCAATATCATTACTAAACATGTATGCTCCAAGTGGTATAGCATCCAGATTCTTAGAGGAGAGATTGAGGGAGTTGAAGGAAGAAATTGACAGCAAAACTATACTAGTGGGGGACCTCAACCTCCCTCTTTCTGAACTTGATAAATCTAACCTCAAAATAAACAAGAAAGAGGTTAAGGAGGTAAATAGAACTCTAGATAAGGTAGATATGATAGATCTTTGGAGAAAATTGAATGGGAACAGAAAGGAATATACCTTTTTCTCAGCAGTACATGGAACATTTACAAAAATTGACCATGTACTAGGACATAAAAATCTCAAAATCCAGTGCAGAAAGGCAGAGATAATCAGTGCATCCTTCTCAGATCATAATGCAATAAAAATTATATGTAATAAAAGGCCATGGAAAGATAAAGCAAAAATCAGTTGGAAACTAAATAATTTAATCCTAAAGAAGGAATGGGTTAAAGAAGAAATCATAGAAACAATTAACAACTTCATTCAAGAGAATGACAATAATGAGACAACCTACCAAATCTTATGGGATACTGCAAAAGCAGTTCTTAGGGGAAGTTTTATATCTTTGAATGCCTATATAAATAAAATAGAGAAAGAGGAGATCAATGACTTGGGTATGCAGCTGAAAAAGCTAGAAAAAGAACAAATTGAAAATCCCCAAGAAAATACCAAATTAGAAATACTGAAAACCAAAGGAGAGATTAATAAAATTGAAATTAAGAAAACTATTGAATTAATAAATAAAACCAATAGTTGGTTTTATGAAAAAACTAATAAAATTGATAAACCTTTGGTCAATTTGATTAAAAAAAAGAAAGAAGAAAATCATATTACTAATATTAAAAATGAAAGGGGTGAACTCACCTCCAATGAGGAGGAAATTAAAACAATAATTAGAAATTATTTTGCCCAACTTTATGCCCATAAATTCGATAATCTAAATGAGATGGATGAATATTTTAAAAAATACAAATTGCCCAGATTAACAGAAGAGGAAATAGAATACTTAAACAACCCCATCTCAGAAAAAGAAATTGAACAAGCCATCAATGAACTCCCTAGGAAAAAATCTCCAGGACCAGATGGATTCACAAGTGAATTCTATCAAACCTTTAAAGAACAGTTAATTCCAATACTATATAGACTATTTGGGAAAATTGGGGAAGAAGGAGTACTCCCAAATTCTTTCTATGATACAAATATGGTTTTGATACCCAAGCCAGGAAGAGATAAAACAGAAAAAGAAAATTATAGACCACTTTCTCTAATGAATATAGATGCAAAAATTTTCAACAAGATTTTAGCAAAACGAATACAGCATCTTATCAAGAGAATAATACATTATGATCAGGTAGGTTTCATACCAGGAATGCAGGGCTGGTTCAATATTAGGAAAACTATTAGCATTATTAATCATATCAACAAGAAAACCAACAAAAACCACATGATTATCTCAATTGATGCAGAAAAAGCTTTCGACAAAATACAACACCCATTCCTATTAAAAACACTGGAGAACATAGGAATAAAGGGAACTTTCCATAAAATAATAAGCAGTATCTACCTAAAACCTTCAGCAAGCATTATATGCAATGGAGATAAGCTAGAGGCATTTCCAATAAGGTCAGGGGTGAAACAAGGATGCCCATTATCACCATTATTATTCAATATGGTACTAGAAATGTTAGCGGTAGCAATTAGACAAGATAAAGAAATTGAAGGAATAAAAATAGCCAAAGAAGAAACTAAGTTATCACTCTTTGCAGATGATATGATGATATATTTAGAGAATCCCAGAGATTCAAGTAAAAAGCTACTTGAAATAATAAACAACTTTGGCAAAGTTGCAGGTTACAAAATAAACCCACACAAATCTTCTGCATTCCTATATATTAGCAACAAAGTCCAACTCCAAGAGATAGAAAGAGAAATCCCATTTAAAGCTAGAGTAGACACTATAAAATACTTAGGAGTTTACCTGCCAAAACAAACCCAGGGATTATATGAACACAATTACAAGACACTTTTTGCACAAATAAAGTCAGATCTAAGTAAGTGGAAAAACATCAGTTGTTCATGGGTAGGCCGAGCTAATATAATAAAAATGACAATTCTACCTAAATTAATCTATTTATTTAGTGCCATACCAATTAAACTATCAGATAATTATTTTCTAGAGCTGGATAAAATAATATCAAAATTCATTTGGAAAAACAAAAGGTCCAGAATATCAAAGGGACTAATGAAAAGAAATGCTTGGGAAGGTGGCCTAGCGCAACCAGACCTCAAATTGTATTATAAAGCAGCAATTATCAAAACCACTTGGTATTGGCTAAGAAACAGAGGGGTAGACAAATGGAATAGGCTTGGCACTCAAGACACAGTTGGCAAGGAATATAGCAACCTCCTGTTTGACAAACCCAAAGATCCCAGCTTCTGGGATAAGAACTCACTGTTCGACAAAAATTGCTGGGAAAACTGGTTAACTGTGTGGCGGAAATTAGGCATAGACCCATGCCTGACACCGTACACAAGAATAAAGTCCAAATGGGTACATGACCTAGGTATAAAGATTGATACCATGAATAAACTGGAGAAGCAAGGTATAGTGTATTTATCAGATTTATGGAGAGGGGAAGAATTTTTTTCTAAAGAAACGATAGAAAGCATTTTGAAATGCAAGATGGATAATTTTGATTACTTTAAACTGAAAAGTTTTTGTACAACCAAACCCAATGCAACCAAAATTCGGAGGGATGTAGTAAATTGGGAAAAAATTTTTACAGCTAAGCTCGGGGATAAAGGCCTCATTTCTAGAATATATAGAGAACTGACTCAAATATATAAACATCCAAGTCATTCCCCAATTGATAAATGGTCAAAGGATATGAACAAGCAATTTTCAGGGGAAGAAATCAAAAATATCTATAATCATATGAAAAAGTGCTCTAAATCACTATTGATTAGAGAGATGCAAATCAAAACAACTCTGAGGTACCACATCACACCTGTAAGATTGGCAAACATGACAGAACAAGAAAATGATAAATGCTGGAGAGGATGTGGGAGAGTTGGAACACTAATTCATTGTTGGTGGAGCTGTGAGATCATCCAACCCTTCTGGAGAACGGTTTGGAACTATGCCCAAAGGGCTACAAAAATGTGCATACCCTTTGACCCAGAAATATCGCTACTAGGATTGTATCCCCAAGAGATTATAAAAACGGGAAAGGGTCCCACGTGTACAAAAATATTTATAGCAGCACTCTTTGTGGTGGCCAAAAACTGGAAGTCAAGGGGATGCCCATCAATTGGGGAATGGCTGAATAAATTATGGTATATGAATGTAATGGAGTACTATTGTGCCATAAGAAATGATGAACAAGAAGACTTCAGGGAGGCCTGGAAGGACTTATATGATCTGATGCTGAGCGAAAGGAGCAGAACCAGGAGAACTTTGTGCACAGCAACGACCACAGTGTGCGAGAGTTTTTTCTGGTAGACTTGGAACTTTGTAATAATACAAGAACTTACTGAGAAAAAAAAAAAAAAAAATCCTAATGTCGGTCTTCTAAGGCAAAATGCCTTCCACACTCAGAGAAAGAAATGTGGAAGTCACTTGCAGAATGTAGCAGATCATGTTTGTATGTGGGTGGGGTTCAGTGTATTATATGTTGATTTGTTATATGATTTCTTCCATTTATTTTAGTTCGATTACATAGCATGAATATAGCGAAAATGTGCTCAATAGGAAAGTATATGTAGAACCTAAACAGAATTGTATGCTGTCATGGGGAGAGAGGGGGGTATTGGGGGAAGGGTAGGGGGGAATAAAATCTTAACTTTAAGGAAATGATTGTAAAACATTAAAAAAATAAAAAAATAAAAAAAAAAAAAAAAAAAAAAGAAATAAAAAAAAAAAAAAAAAAAAAAAAAAAAGAAAAATGAGTTATTCTCCAATCCAAAGTTGAGTACTATATATATATATATATATATATATATATATATATATATATATATATATATATAATGACTCTATGAATGACAATAAAATTTACAGAAGAGCTTTTATGAGTGCTTCCACTCTCTCTCTCCATAAAGATATATCTAGACATATACATATGTATGCATATATGCGTGTATATATGTATATGCCTGTTTATCTATGTATATAAATATATGTATGTGAGTGTTATATATGTATATTCTATATGCATATATTTGTATATATACGTATGTATGTGTGTATGTATATATACATATATATATATATATATATATGTAGAGAGAGAGAGAGACAGAGAGAGACTAGACCTATGATTTCACTCATGCAGCAAACTCTCAGATCAGAATATTCTGTGAACCTAAGAAATTGACCACCAAGTACTTATAGGATAAATGACTTGCCAGGCAGACAAAGACACACCGTGAAAGAGGAGGGACTTGCTGTCCTAATGAAAAATGAAAACAAAATCAATAGATATATCAATAAATAAAACTTTTAAAAAGAACACAAAGTTACACAAACAGTCCTTAAAATAGACTCAAGTGGAGTAAATTGTTGTTCATTCATTTCAAAACTATTTGTAGCTTTCCTGGCAAAGATACTGGAGTGTTGTCAATATCTCTTCTACCTCATTTTACAAATTAGGGAACTTAAGGAAACATGGTTAAATGACTTTCCCGGGATCATGCTACTAGTAGGTGTCTGAGGCCAGATTAGAACTCAGGAAGATGAATCTTCCTGATATCTGAACTGGCACTCTGTCCAGTGTACCATCTAGCTGCCCATAGTAGAGTAGAGGAAAGGTAGAGTTTATGTCATATAAATGATAGTGGAGCCTTTAGACTTAGACATTAACTACTAAATTTTTGGTCTTATCTTTCCCCCTGTTTTATATTCTGTTAATTGTACCCCACTTCCACTCTGTACAGAATATGCCACATTTCTTATTCATAGGCAGCAGCCTCGTTTATATATTTTTTTTACTATCTCCTTTGGATGTCAGCAAAATTATCAAACTAAACATATGTAAACACAAAAGAAATATCCAAAATTGCAATTATAATACTAAGTCAATTGGTTTTACTCTTTTATTGCATATAACTATCATAATAATTAACTTGTATAATACTGAATTTGATATGCTTCTGAAGGTGGTGAGCTCCTTGTCATTGGACATCTTTAAGAATGGGCTGAATAAGCAGTGAACAGAGATATAGGACTGATTCTTACTCATAAAGAGCATAAACCTGATATATAGTCTTGCCAACTGAAATGTGTGGTGAACTGAAGAAGAAATTGACATCTATGATTCACCTATCATTTTATTTGAGACTCAGAATGATCAATTGAGGTAGGTACAGCAGGTATTGTTTTCTTCACTTTGCAGATGTGGAAACAGATGTGTAGTCCCTCTAGATGACATTCTCATTTACCTGAACCAAAAAAAAAAATAAGTTTTAGAGATAGGGAATTACATACATACATATAAATGCATATGTACATATGCATACATGTATACATAATACCTTTTACTTGATTGATCTAAGGGCTAGATAAAACAAGAATGTAACGATTTTATGTTACTTTCTTTATCTTGATTTTATTGTGTTTTTGGATCTGCATTATCTTATTCTACTGACCCCTATTCAATCCTGCCTGAGAAAGAAAAACACAAAATGAATTACAAATATATAAAGTCAAATGAAGCAAATTCCTAGTTTGTCTATGTCTAAAAAACAAAGAACAAAAAACTTTAATCTCCACTCTTAGACCATCACCTTTTTAACAGTAGTTTGCTATCACATATAAATAATTTTTGCTAATCAATTTTGTAATATTTAAATATCATCACTACTTCTAAGAACTTACTTGATCTGACTCAGAAGGGTTGCATGTTTCCTGCCACAGGAGGAATCTAAGAGGCAGCTAAGAAGCCACTTGAGAATATAACTTATTCTTGCTCAGTCTGGATTTGAATCTGTTACATTATGGGGTAAATATACACAAATACAAGACTGATGTCTACAGAGTGCGTAATTTGGTGTATCACTTAAACATCCTAGGATGTTTAGGCTATTGCATTTAGGAGCTCAATGCAAAGCACTGATTTTTCAGATATCTACTGATCACCCTCTAAATTTAAAAAAACGATGAACAAAAAGAATAATGTCACTGAAATTTTCTCTTGTGTCTTTCTCAGAATAACCAGGTTCAGATTCTGTGCTTTGTCATTTTCTTATTTTGTTACATAGCTATTCTGATGGGAAATTTCATTGTCATGACCTCTATCACATATAGCCAGCTCATTGAGCAACCCATGTACTTCTTCCTGAATTACTTGTCCTTTATGGATGTTTGCTACACTTCCACAGTAACCTCTAAACTCGTCAGCGACATGCTGGCTGAAAAGAAGAGTATTTCCTATAATAATTGCCTGATCCAGCTCTTCACTATGCATTTCTTTGGAGGGGTTGAGGTCTTCCTACTCACGGGGATGGCCTATGACCGATATGTGCCCATTTGCAAACCTCTACACTACATGGTTATCATGAGAAGGCATAGGTGCAGTGCATTAGACTTGGCTGCTTGCACTGGGGGTTTTGTGCATTCATTTGCACAATTGATTCTTGCTGTTATTTTACCGTTCTGTCTCCCCAATGAGATAAATCACTATTTCTGTGACATGTATCCATTGCTGAAACTTGCCTGCATTGATACTCATGGGTTTCATCTTTTAGTTAGAGTCAACTCAGGGATGATTGCATTGGTGGTTTTCATGGTTCTTATAGCTTCATATACTATGATCTTATATACCCTTTGGGTACATTCTTTTGAGATCTATCAGAAAGCTCTTTCCACTTGTGGTTCCCATATCTCTGTTGTTGTTCTGTTCTTTGGGCCTTTAATTTTCACTTATATTAGACCAGCCATCACATTCCAGGAGGATAAAATTTTGGCTCTCTTTTACACAATCATTGCTCCCATGTACAATCCTTTGCTCTACACTTTTAAGAATTCGAAAATGAAAAATGCCATGAAGAAAGTGTGGAAGAGAAACTTATTCAAGGGAAGAAAACATATGTTCTAAAAGGTAACTGTGCCTTTCTATATAGCTGTTGATATAATCAAGTCATTCATCAGAGGTGTACCATAAGCTACTCTGTGACACACACACACACACACACACACGCACATATATATATATGCATGAGATGCAGAATTGAACAGATCTTAAAGTTTATCAAGTCCACCACATTAATTTACTAATAAGAAAACACGAGAAATGATTAGAGAAGTGACTTCATCAAGGTCATACAGTTGGTTTTTGTGAGACCAGAATGTGAATTCGAGTTTTCTCACTTTCTGACTTCATCCTGCTAAAACCTTTCTAAATGTTGAATAATCTTGACTGAAAGTGATTTCATTTGCTAGTAAATTTTTGTTCTTATATTTTGATTTTACCAGTTTATTCAATCATACAGTAAGTGGAATAATCCAGTAACTGGAATCCTTCCTTTTTAAAGGAGTAGATGTATTTCAAGATGAGTGAGTCTTTATGTCACTATCTAATAACTGATTCCATTTACATAGTAATGTAACTTTGCAACGTGCTATGCTTACATAATCTCATTTTACCCTCACAATAGCCTTGTAAAATAGGTGTTATTTTAATCCTCATTTCACAGATAATGGAACTGAGACAGAAAGAGATTACATGAATTGCTATTGATCACATAGCTATTAAGTATCTGAGGTTATATTTTAACCTAGGTCTTCTTGGCCCCAGGCCCATCACTCTATTCACTTGACAGTTGCCTTCTAACACTACTTATATCTTCTTGTGCTTTTCTCCTCACTGAGACTGTCAGCTTCTTCCCATCTTCTCTTAATGGGAAGTAGTAGTAGGCAAATAAATAAATGGTGTGTGTGTGTGTGTGTGTGTGTGTGTATGCATGCACATACACACATAAACATAGCCACATATACAATCCATTATCTATTCACATCTCTCTATACATCTCAATACTTCTCAATCTATCTACTATGAATATGTAGAATCAAGAAAAGTTTATTAGAATTGAAAGTAATATGTAGCATGATTTGGGGAGAAATATTTTTGTGTCTAGATAAATCTGACCCTTTCATGACACCTGAGTTAGCCATAGCTATTAGTTTTCCTTTCTTTCATCTGTTATTTTTTATTAGTTGTCATTTTCTCCTTCTTTAGGAGAAAGTGTATATATGTATCAGTTCCCAAATATATAATATTTTATAGTTCTTATTGTAAAATGGATTTCTTTTTAAAACGTTTTATATTCTTGATTTTTTATTACTTAATGGGAATCATTTACATGCATAAATACATATGTTTACTTGCATGTCGATATATATGTATATACATTAATATGAGCAGATTTATATTGCATACGTATTCATATGTATGCATTTTAATAAGAAATATTAAGTATAGAAAACATTGTTAAAAGATAACACAATTAGATTAAGAACATAAATACACATAATTAATTACATATGTACATATGTGTATATGTGTATAAGTACGTGTATGTATTCTTATCTCTTTTTCCTTATTGTCTCCTATCGTTTTTCTTGAAAAACTTTGATTTTCTGGCTTTGATATCGTGTCATTTTCAACTGAGGATTTTAACTCCTCATTCTCAAGGTTAATATTGCTAATACATTCAAAATCTTTTGATATTGCTGTAATTATCAATTCTATGTCAAATAAGAAAGATTATTCTTTCAATATACTTCTATGTATAACTAATATTTTGTAACAACAAATTGTGTGAAAGTAGATGCATTTTATAATGAATTGAATAATTCATTTATTAATTAATCTTTATTAAATATTAACTATATGTAAGATACTCTGTTAAGCATTGGAGGGGGTTGCCAAAAATAAATTATAATGTGATCCCCACCTTGAAAAACATCAGTCTTGTGGATAAAACTACACACATGTATACATAATAATTACATAAAATACACAGTGTAAATGGAAATTCATTTCCTTTCGAAGTCACTAATATTGTGTGAGGGGCAGCAAAGCCTTACTCTAGAAGCCAGATTTTTAGCTTAGTTTTCAAGGAAGCCAGGAAGAGGTGGAAAATTCCAGTCATATAAGAAAATGAATAAAAACACTATAAAGACATGAAATTATTTATTGTGATTAAATAGAAAGCAAAAAGTCTAGTGTAACTGGATCATAGAGTATGAGGATAAAAGCTAATTGTGAAAACATTGTAAGGGTAGGAAAGGACCATAATTTGAAAGGATTTAATTTGACAGTACATTATTTTATATCTGATTTTAGAGCTAAAGGTAATTTGAGTGGTGTATGATATGGGAAGTGCTATAGGAAAATATTGTTGTATCTTAGATAATACGAGTACAGAGAGACTTGAGGCAGAGAGACGAAATACAAAGATATTGTGATAGTTCAGAAACAATGATGAGGGATCAGACAGGCAGCAACATTTGTGGTGAGGAGAACACACATGTGGGGAATGTTACAGGATAAGGGAAGGGAACAAAAAGTGTTTATTAATTGCCTTATATTCGTGGACTGGGATTTGTAATTTATTGTTTTATTTCAGAAGGTAGAAATGACAACAACTAGAAAAAGACTGTATATGTGGGATGGATGTCAATGAGAAATTAAGCTCGTGTGTCTTGGTCACTGAGAGATAACTGGATTTTGGAAGACAGGAATTTTGGGGTGAAAGATAATATGTTACTCTGGCCAAGATGGCAGAGTACCTGCTAGAACTCCCTCCACTCCCAGTCCCTCAAATAACCTGTAAAAATGACTCTGAACAAATTCTATAACAGAAGAAGTCACAGAATGAAAACAATGAAGCAGATTTCCAACACAAGACATTCTGGAAGGTCTTTGGGAAAAGTCTATCCCAACAGGCTGGGAGCAGAGCACAGTTCAGCATGGGCTGTTCCCACATGGAAAGAGCCGGAACAAGCCTTAGGGGACTGAGATAGTGATGGCTAATGCTCTATCGTGACTCCTCTACCTATAAATGCCAAAGATAGCTTGAAGGATTAGTTGGAAGTGTCTCTCATCTGACTGAGACGGATGAGTGACCCAGTCCCAGCCCCAGTCCAAACCCAGACCTAGTATAGGACACAGTCCCAAGGTGGTTCTAGCCACTGCTGAAACAGAGGCTGCTTCTGCAACCCTCCACTTAAGAAAGAGCTCAAAAGTAAATTGATTGGGAAAATGAGCAAATGGGTGGTGGTGAGGAGAAATGTGTTATAAATTCTTGCTTTCTCAGTGAAAAGATATCTCATCATTGGTTTCCTTATAATCGTGATGAGGAAGATCAAAAAATACAATCAGGAGAAGACAACAAAGTCAAAGTTACTGTATCAAAATCCTCCAAGGAAAAAAAAATATGAATTGTGTCATAAAAAGAATTTAATAAGACTCATTGTTTGTCAATTTTTCGAAATAGTCTATAAAGTTTGCAATTAACCGTTAATTAAATGTTTGATAAAATTTGCTTATATATCCATCTGGCCCTGGAGATATTTTCCAAGGGAGATCATTGATGGATTGTTCAATTTATTTTTCTGGGATGGGTTTATTTAAATATTTAACTTCCTCTTCAGTTAATCTGGGCAATTTATGTTTTTTTTTTAATATACATCCATGTCATTTAGATTTTCAATTTTATGGGCATAGATTTGCAAAGTAATTTCCAATTATTGTTTTAATTTCCTCCTAGGAGGTGATTTTACACTTTTTTATTTTCATATTTATAACTTGGTTTTCTTCTTTCTTTTTTGAAGGCAAATTGACCAAAGAATTATCAATTTTATTGCTTTTTTTATAAGACCAATACTTAGTTTTATTTATGAGATCAATGTTTTTCTTTTTTTATTATTAATTTATTTGTTTTCAGCTTTCTACTATCGCTTCCATAAGTCTTAGATTTTCTGCCCCGCCCTATCTCCTTCCTCTCTAAGATGGTGTGCAGTCTTACATGGGTTCTACACATATATTCTTATTAAGCATGTTTTCAAATTAATCATGTTGCATAGAAGAATTGAAATGAATGGAAGAAAACACAAGGAAAACTCATACAAAATGAAACATAACACAAAAAAAATATAATGCTTTATTCTGTGATCCAGTTCCGTAGTTCTTCCTCGAGAGGTGGATGGAATTTTGCCTCGAGGCCATTTGGAATGTTTTTGGTCCCTGCATTGCCGTGAAGGTCTAGGTCTACCAGAAAAAAATCCTCAGAATCTGTGGTATTTGCTGAGTGAGGAGACTGATAAGACTTTTCACAATAAAAATTTGGGGAATATTGTATTTTCTAAATAAAATTTCTTTTCCATGAGACCTCTCTCCCTGGATACCTGAATTTCAGGTATCCAGGGACTGTGGAGAGTCAGTTGGACCCCTTTTTGCACCTCCCATCTTTTCTTTCTTTGTGAAAGTGCTGTGCACTGTAGCCGAAACTTGGAAGTTACTCAAATCTTCCCTTTTACTTGTTATGCTGTTGCCATACAGACAGTGCAAGCTCCACTTCCCGTCCCCCTCTCCCATGGCCACATCAGCAGTTAATTAGGTAATTATGTTGAGATAAGTGAAACTTTCCAAGGGTTTGTTTAGTTTTTCACCCTTAGATTAGAAACCCGCCTCCTGGCCAATGGAGAGGTGGGATAGTGGGGAGGTAAGATTCTCTGCATTAGGGTATAAGATTGTGGTCTGATTTGTGTAAGTTGCCTCCTTCCATCAGATTAGACCCTTTTCTCTCGAGAATTTTAGTAAACCAGTTTCTGCTCTTATCAAGAAATCTCTTTGTTTCTTTAAAATTTTGAGTAAGGGTCTTTTATCCCATACAATTTTGGTGCATTGACCAGGAACGCCCTCTAGTGGTAACTTATTCCCATTTTGATCTGAGCAGTTGCCTGTGAGTGAATTTTCTCTGATTATCCCTGAGCTTAGTGGTTAGGATTCTTGGGAAAGAATCCCGGAGAAAAAGAGGAGCTGGGAGGAACAGCAATTGAATATAAAAGACAAAAGCTCTGAAAAAGTGAAATCTAATTCTGGCTGGCCTGTGGATGAGACAGTCTTTGAAAGTTGTATGTGTGCAGCCTGGAGGTAAGCATTAAGTGGTCTGGACATTTAATTTGATTAGTCTCTGACTCGGGAAGTTTTGGTGACGACTTTCATGTAAATTTACGGGACTTTAAAACCTGAAGGCAAGTATGCCTGTTGAGCTTCACGAAGACTGATGGGAGTTTGGGTGACCTCTCCTGGACAAATTTGGCAAGGTTTTTTGTTTGTTTGTTTGTTTGTTTGTTTGTTTGTTTTTTTTACGATAAAGGAAAAAAAAAAACCTGGAAGCTCTTGTGAGGGACTTAGTAAATTCATATTGGGAAGTGAGCAATCTAAACCAATTGCTTCGGAGCAAAAATTGATTGATATTGATATGCAGGTAAATAGCCCCTTGTGGAACAGACTTTAAAATTGGAATGGATTGCCAAAATATAAGGGAAAAAATAAAAGGAAAAAGATATGATATTGTTTTATTTGGGGTCAAGTAGACTTAGGAGGAGCAATATGGCCCGAATATTAGTCTTTAAAAGATTGGGTATGCTAAAAGTTGAAGCTTTATGTAAATGCTTCCAGCCCCTTTAATTAAGAAGAAGGCACTTATGTTGCCTTTTGGATGCCAGAAGCCCAGTAAAAGGTAGCAAAACGGAAAAGGGGAAGAGGAAGAGGGGAAAGGATCCTCTCACTCCTTCCTCCCTATGAAACTGACTTGGTGGCTCCACTTCCCCTCCCACCCCGCCACTCCCAAAATCGAAAGAAAAAGAGGAGGACTTACGTAGTACTAGTGAACTACATGGTCCTTTGTTTAGAGAACCGAGAGTGAAGTGGACATTATTCCTCCCTGGTCCCCTAGGTTGAGAAATATCTGTTAGGTTGCTGGGCAGAGTTGGATAACTTGCCTAGTAACAGGTTTTTGTTGGGCCCCTGTAAAAACGTTATTCCCCTTTGGGTTGTGAAACATCTGATGAATTGTTAAGAGTCATTTTCTGTTTAGTCCATTTGCATAGTAACAACCTGTGCCCCCCTAATGTTAGGCCCCTTTTGCCAGGCACCTCCCCCCGCTTCCTGACAACTACTTTTTGCTGAATGACAACCAGTCTTTGGTCCCTCTCCTGGCACCTCTTCTCTGTTAGGGTCCACTGCCTAAAAGTATTCTGACAACCCCTTCTCTTTGGGGGCTCTTGCCTAACAACAAGACCCCCTCCCGCTCTGTCAGAACTATGTTTGTTGTGGAAACCGCAAGGCTGTACCGAGTAGCGCCGAAATGCTGAAAATGCACACACCTACTTCAGTTCAGTGCTGTCTCCTATGGGTCTCTCCATGAGGCAGCCGCCAGCCTGGCTAATAAATGACGCTCTCGAAATTCCTAATTGACTTGCGCCTGTGATTTATTGATTCCGTCCATTTCAAGGTAACTTTTATTTTTTTTTTTGAAAGTTTTTTTTTTTAATTTTTATTTATTTAGCTTTTTACATTCATTTTCACAAATTTTTGGGTTCCAAACTTTCTCCCCTTTTCTCCCCTCCCCCCACCCCAATACCCCAAGCAATCTAATTTTCCCTATCTCCAATCTGTCCCTCTCTTCTGTCATCCCTCCCTTCCCTTGTCTCTATCTTCTCTTTTCTCCTGTAGGGCCAGATGACTTTCTATTCCTCATTAACTGTATGTCTTCTTTCCTAGTTGCTACAACAATACTAAACAACTGATCCTAAAACTTTGAGTTCCAAATTCTCCCCATCCCTCCCTCCCCACCTATTCCCTTTGGTACGGCAGGCAATTCATTATAGGCCATATCTGTGTAGCTTTGCAAATGACCTTCCTGATAGTCGTGATGTGTAAGACTAACTGAATTGCCATCCCTCCTAACCTGCCCCTCATTGTTTCTCTTCTGTCCTTTGATCCTGTCCCTCCCCAAGTGTTGACTTTCAATTACTCCCTCCTCCCTTTGCCCTCCCTTCCATCATCCCCCCGCCAATATCTCCTTCTCCCCCGCTTTCTTATACTGTAAAATAGGTTTTCATACCAAAATGAGTGTGCATTTCACTCCTTCGTTTAGTCAAATGTGATGAGGGTAAACTTTTGTTTGTTTGTTTTTTTTTCCTCAGCTCTCCTCTTTTTCCCTCCACTAAAAACATCTCCTACTTGCCTCTTAAATGACATATAGTTACCCCCTTCCATTTCCCCCTCTTTCCTCTCACTACATTTCTCTCTCACCATTTACCTTAATTTCTTTTAAGGTATGGTCCCATCCTATTCAGTTCAATCTGTGCTCTCTGTCTCTGCATGTGAATGCATGTGTGTATGTGTGTGCATGCGTGTATATGTGTATGTGTGATCCCACCAACCACCCAGATACTGAAAAGTTTTAAGAGTTAGAAATATTGTCCTTCCCTGTATGAATGCAAACAGTTCATTTCTGGTAAGTCCCTTAATACTTCTCCTTGCTGTTTACTTTTGCATGCTTCCTCTCATTCTTGTGTTTGAAAATCAAATTTTCTTTTCAGCTCTGGTCTTTTCATTAAGAATGATTGCAAGTCCTCTGTTTCATTGAAAGACCATATTTTCCCTTGAAGTATTATACTCAGTTTAGCTGGGTAGGTGATTCTTGGTTTCAGTCCTAGTTCCTTTGCCTTCTGGAATATCCTATTCCACGCCCTTCGATCCCTTAATGTAGAAGCTGCTAGATCTTGGGTTATCCTGATTGTATTTCCACAGTACTGGAATTGTTTCTTTCTAGCTGCTTGCAAGATTTTTTCCTTGAGCTGGGAGTTCTGGAATTTGGCCACAATGTTCCTAGGAGTTTCTCTTTTTGGATCTCTTTCAGGTGGTGATCGATGGATTCTTTCAATACTTATTTTGCCCTCTGGTCCTAGAATGTCAGGGCAGTTTTCCTTGATAATTTCATGCAAGACGATGTCTAGGCTCTTTTTTTGATCATGGCTTTCAGGTAGTCCCATAATTTTTAAGTTGTCTCTCCTGGATCTATTTTCTAGGTCAGTTGTTTTTCCCATGAGATATTTCACATTCTCTTCCATTTTATCGTTCTTTTGGTTTTGTTTGGTGATTTCTTGGTTTCTCATAAAGTCATTAGACTCCATCTGTTCCATTCTAATTTTGAGAGAACTATTAAATTCCGTGAGCTTTTGAGCCTCTTTTTCCATTTGGCTCATTCTGCTTTTGAATGCATTCTTCTCCTCATTGGCTTTTTGAGCCTCTTTTGCCAATTGAGTGAGCCTATTTTTCAAGGTGTTAATTTCCTCAGCATTTTTTTGGGTCTCCTTTACCAAGATATTGACCTTTTTTTCATACTCTTCTTGCATCTTTGTCATTTCTCTTCCCAATCTTTCCTCCACCTGTCTAACGTGCTTTTCAAAATCCTTTTTAAGCTCTTCCAAGGCCTGAGCCCACCCAACACCCCCCTGGGGTGTCTGGGGTACTGAGGCCCCGCCCTCCACATCTTTCCCTGATGGGAAAAATACGTTCTCGACCTCCCCATCAGATCCGAAGGTCGGGATCATTTGCATTTGTTGGAAAAAACTCTCTAAAGTCTTATTTTTCTTCCCCTTTCTAGGAATTTTCCCAGCCAGTTACTTGACTTCTGAGATTCCTTTCCACCCCCGCCTGTATCCGCCCAGCTAGTGTTTGGCCTCTGAGATTCAAATGCGCTTTCCCGCGGCAAGCTTTAGTTCTGGCGCAGGGGTGGGGGCAGGGCCGCCTCCTAAGCTTGGGCCCTCAGGGGCTTTCCGCAGAGACTTTCAGGAACGGAGCGGGTGGGGGCGGGGTGGGGGGCCCCGCCTGCTGTACTCAGCTACCTTGAGGGTTTTAGTCAGAGGCGTTCAGCAGTAGAGCAGGGTGGGGGCAGGGCCGTCTCCCCTGCTCGGCTCCCTCAGGTTGGAAAGACCTTCAGTATTGAAGATCCTACCTGCTGCTGGGGGATTCCTGAGTCCCGGGCCGTTGCCGCCTCAGCCGCCCGCCCACGCCTCTGCCTCCGCCGCTTCCTGCCCCCGTCTTTGCCGCAGCCGCTTCCTCCCGAGGGGGCCCGAGTCACGGAGAAGCTCCGCTCCCCTCCCCTATCGCAGCTTTCTTTCTTACTGACCTGTAGCTTCTGTGGGCAGAGGGACTTTCCCGGCTGCCGGAGCTTCCCCCGGAGCTTTCCTCTCTGAAGTCTGCTCAGGTCAGCTTCTCTGGGGCCGTGGCCAGGGGTGGGGGTGGGGTCCGCTTTCCGGAGTGCGATGGACCCGGGGGACGGCTCTCCAGGGTTCAGTGGAACGGAAATCTCTTCCCCTATGTTTATGCACCCCCTGCAGAGATTCAGAATTTATGGGGATCTCCTTTTACCTCAATTCCATGGGTTGTGGGCTCGGAGCTCGTAAATGTGCGTCCTTCTACTCCGCCATCTTGGCTCCGCCCTCTCAAGGTAACTTTTAAAATATTAGGAAAATTTACTCTTGAAAATGAAACTAAAACCATTCACTGAGTTGTTTCCTTTAATACAGGTCCTATTAGCTCAAGGGAGTTTGATTTACGTCAATAAATCTTAGCGCAGTTCTTAGTGAAGCTGAGGCGTGAAATTTCAAAAAAGACATGTAAGCTCTAATCTCAGACCCACAGCGCTTATCAGAGAAATTAGTGCTGTTCTGAGGACCTAATATATATATATATATACTTGGAGTGAATTAATGAATGTCTTAAAAACTCTATCATCTGAAGAAGAAAGGGGCATAATAAGAAGTGCTGCTCTGCTAAAATGGGAATACTGGCACCCACCCACGGCCAGGGATGTGCGAGCTGACCAAAAATACCATACTCAGGACTCCCGGTGGGACCATAATAATGAAACCAATAGAATCCATATGCTGGACTTTACAGAGTTAATTATAACTGGCATTAGAAATGCTGTCCCTAAACCCCAGAACATTAGACTAAATTTTGTTATCAATGTCTGGCTAGTTTTTGAATGTGAAAAGGATGATTAATGGTACTTTGCAGAGTACTTGCAGAGTGCCTGTACTAATTAAATTGTGAAGTTAAATTAAATTGTTAGATTTTTTAACCTCTAAGTTGTTTTTTGTTTGTTTGTTTTAGGACGAAGTAGTGAGTATTTGGTTCTTTTAAAATACAAAACGAAGGGATGAATGTGGGTGAGATGTGTTTGGACATTTTGTCCTCTCCTCCCCTTTTCCCATGTAAGAAAATGCTTAGCTTGATTAGGAAACCAACAGACAAAAGTTATTGAAGGTTATTGGATTTAAAAATTGTTTGCTGTGATTTGTAATAGTTATTAAATTATTTAAGCCCTTTTGCCTGATTAAGGAGATTCGGGTTTTTTTTTTTTAATTATATAAGAGTGACAAACAATTCTCTACCTTACCTGAAGAAGGATCAGTAACGGAAATTAGCAGAGTAAAAGACAGGTAGTCTCGAGTGAAAAGTTGAGTTTTGATTTAATGATATCTAAAAGCTAAAATTTGTACTTTATGTTTAAATTAAGTACATATATTTGATACCAAAATACAATGCGTGTAAAACTTGCAAATACACTTTAGAATTTTGATGAGGTTTCTTTTAGAAGTATTAACTCTGTCCATGTGCTTATACTACATGGAGAAAGGGAATGCTACCCTCTCTCATATGATTCAAAGGTGGAGGGGCTGATGTACTGGACTTGGGAGGGGGAGAGGAGATGGAAGAGGGCTCTTTAGCTCTTTAAGGGAGTAGAGTTAAAAGAAGAGGAGGGTTAAAATGTTTTTATAAATCTAGGTTTGATATAGTTTCAAGCTAAATATCTGTCCTGAAGGAACAATAGGCAACATCTGAGAATACTCTTCCTATCAGAATCAAGCGGAAATATATTGTTATTATGTCGAAGGAATTGTGGGAGAGTTGGAACATTAACTAATTTTTGGTGGAGCTGTGAGCTAATCCAACCATTTGGGAGAGCAATTTGGTACTACACAAAGGGCTACAAAGTCTCTGGGATTCTCTAAGTCTATCATCTTATCATCTGTGAGGAGTGATACCTTACGTTTTCGCCTATTTTAATTACTTCCATTTATTTTTTTCTGTTCTTCTCAAAACTAGTACTTTTAATACAATATGGAATAACTATGGTGAGAATGGACATCTTTGTTTCACCTCTGATCTCACTGGAAATTTAACTAGCTTATCTCCATTGTACAAAGTTCTTGCTGATGGTTTTAAGTAGATATCGCTTGGGGCAGCCAAGTGGTGCAGTAGATAGAGCATTTTAGACTCTTAGATCTTAGAGGCCCCTAGATAGGCCTGGGGCCACTACTTCACCATAAGAAATAGTTGACATATCTCCTCTGAGTAACTGCAGTTCAAATTAAATCTGAAGAATTTCTTCTGTAATGATTGGACTTCCAAAAGAAAGGGAGATGAGGCCAGGAGGCTTTCCCCTGAGCTACCTGGAGCCAAAAAAAAATCCTGGTCTCCCTTCTTATAACAAATTAACTTACTAATATAAATTTGATATGTAAACCTTTCAAAAATCATGCAAAAAATTGAAAAAGTATTTCTCAGTCTTCCTCTTTTTAAGAACAGTTTACAATTTACGACAAAACCGTCATGCACCTAATTAGCAAAAATTACAAGACCTTTTCACATTTAGCCATAAACTACTTTTTACATACTTCTGTAAATGCTTTATTGAGAATAAAAGCCAATTTTAATTAAAACTTCTCTCTTAACAACAGAAATTAACATTTTAATATATTTAATACATCCTTAGATGGAACAGGTTTAAAATCACAAGCCAATTAATTATTAATTTAGCAGTCCAATTTCTAATATGACAATGCTAAAAGTCAAATAACAATATCAACATGTGGGATCTTCATGATTAACTGACACCACCTCGGGTGCGAGGAGTGGGTGCCAGGGTTTCCATTCTACTACAGCAGCCCTTCTTATCATGACCCTTTCTTCTTGAGAGAATAGGATATTTTAGGGGGGGTGGAGCCAAGATGGCAGAGTAGAAAAACTCATATATGCTAGCCGCGGACCCACAGCCCATATATTTCCTGCAAGAAGAACTCCCCACAAATTCTGGATCACTGCAAGGTGCACAGAAACACAGTGGAAAAGACTTCCGTCCCAGAGAGCCCTGGAGAGCCGTCCCCAGGGTCCGTCGCACCCTGGAAAGTGAAGTCCACCCCTGAGCTGCTCTGACCACGCAGCCTAGAGGAGCACATCCGAGCAGGCTTCAGGGACGGATCCTCTGGCGGCCAGGAAGGTCCCTCAGTCCACAGACGCTACAGGTCAGTGAGAGAAACGTGTGGGCTGGTCAACAGGGAAGTGGGGTGTCTCCGTGACTCGGGCCCCCTTGGGAGGCAGAGGCAGAGGGAGTGGCAGAGGGAATGGCAGAGGCAGCGGCGGGGGCAGAGGCAGTGGTGGCGGCCCGGGACAGCAGGCAGCAGCAGGCAGAACTTCAGGTCTCTGCATAAACCCCCTGAGGGAATTGAACTTGGGAGATGGCCCTGCCCCCACCCGCTCCATTGCTGAAGGTCTCTGCATAAAGCCCCTGAGGGAACTGAGCCTGGGAGGCGGAACTGCCCCCACCCCAGCACCAGAACTTAAGCTCACATTGAATAGCAGCCGCACCTGCCACAGAAAACCCATTTGAATCTCAGACTCCAAGCACTAGCTGGGCGGATCTGGGCAGGGGTGGACAGGAATCCCAGAAATCAAGTAACTGGCTGAGAAAATGCCCTCAAAAGAAAAGAAAAATAAGACTATAGAAAGCTACATTGATGGGGTTCAGATGTACCTGCCTTTCAATTCTGATGACGAGAAAGTATACTCACCATCTGGGAAAGATGTGGAAGTCAGGGCCTCTGTATCCAAGAAATCCCAGGAGCATGTCCGGTGGGCTCAGGCCATGGAAGAGCTCAAAAAGGATTTTGAAAATCAAGTTAGACAGGTGGAGGAAAAACTGGGAAGAGAAATGAGAGAGATGCAAGGAAAGCATGAAAAACGGATCAATACCTTGCTAACGGAGATCCAAAAAAATGCTGAAGAAAATAACACCTTGAAAAATAGGCTCACTCAACTGGCAAGAGAGGTGCAAAAGCCAATGAGAAGAAGAATGCTTTCAAAAGCAGAATTAGCCAAATGGAAAAAGAGGTTCAAAAGCTCACTGAAGTTAATAGTTCTCTCAAAATTAGAATGGAACAGATGGAGTCTAATGACTTTCTTAGAAACCAAGAAATCACAAACAAAACCAAAAAAAATGAAAAAATGGAAGACAACGTGAAATATCTCATTGGAAAAACAACTGAGCTGCAAAATAGATCCAGGAGAGACAATTTAAAAATTATGTGACTACCTGAAAGTTATGATCAAAAAAACAGCCTAGACATCACCTTCCATGAAATTATTGAGGAAAACTGCGCTGATATTGTACAACCAGAGGGCAAAATAAGTATTGAAAGAATCCATCGATCACTGCCTGAAAGAGATCCAAAAAGAGAAACTCCTAGGAACATTGTGGCCAAATTCCAGCACTCCCAGCTCAAGGAGAAAATATTGCAAGCAGCTAGAAAGAAACAATTCCAGTATTGTGGAAATACAATCAGGATATCTCAAGATCTAGCAGCTTCTACATTAAGGGATCGAAGGGTGTGGGATAGGATATTACAGAAGTCAAAGGAACTAGGACTCAAACCAAAAATCACCTACCCAGCAAAACTGAGTGTAATACTTCAGGGGAAAATTTGGTCTTTCAATGAAACAGAGGACTTTCAAGCATTCTTGATGAAAAGACCAGAGCTGAAAAGAAAATTTGACTTTGAAACACAAGAATGAGAAGAAGCATGAAAAAGTAAACATCAAAGAGAAGTCAGAAGGGACTTACCAACAGTGAACTGTTTACATTCCTACATTGAAAGACAATATTTGTGACTCCTAAAACTTTTCAGTATCTGGGTAGTTGGTGGGACCACACACACACACACACACACACACATACACACACACACGTGCACGGACACACACATACAAACATGCACGCATATACGGAGACAGAGAGAACAGAGTGAATTGAATAGGATTGGACCATATCTTAAAAGAAATTAAGGTAAATGGCGAGAGAGAAATGTAGTGGGAGGAGAGACGGTGAAATGGAATGCGGTCAATTATATCTCATTCAAAAGGCAAGCAGGAGACCTTTTAGTGGAGGGATAAAGAGGAGAGCTGAGAAAAAAAAAAAACAAGAAGTTTACCCTCATCACATTTGACTAAAGGTGCACATTCATTTTGGTATGAAACATTATCTTACAATACAGGAAAGTGGGGGAGAAGGAGATAAGCAAGGGGGGAAGATGGTAGGGAGGGCAATGGGAGGAGGGAGCAATTCGAAGTCAACAGTCAGGGAGGGAGAGGATCAAAAGACAGAATAGAAACAATGCGGGGCAGTATAGGATGGAGGGAAATACAGTTAGTCTTACACAACACAACTATTATCGAAGTCATTTGCAAAACTACACAGATAGGGCCTATGTTGAATTGCCTGCCTTACCAAAGGGAATGGGTGGGGAGAGAGGGATGGGAGGAATTTGGAACTCAAAGTTTTAGGAACAACTGGTTAGTATTGTTGTTGCTACTAGGAAATAAGAAATACAGTTAATGGGGAATAGAAAGTCATCTGGCCCTACAGGACAAAAGAGAAGATGGGGACAAGAGAAGGGAGGGATGATAGAAGAGAGGTCAGATTGGTAATAGGGAAAATTAGATTCCTCGGTGTATTGGGGTAGGGGGAGGGGATAAATGGGGAGAAAATTTGGAACCCAAAATTTTGGGAAAATGAACGTAAAAAGTTAAATAAATAAAAGAAAGAGAATGTTATATTGTAGACATTTTTTAATTCACTCCAAGTATATACATACACATACATATACATATACACACATACATATATGCATATACATTACATGTATATACATATACACACAGATACATATATACAAATTATATATATATGTATATATATATATTGCTATATATATACATATATATTACTATATATATATATATATTAGTTCCCCAAAATATACATATACACATTTACATATACACACATACGTATATCCATGTTATATATATATATATATATATACACATATATATATATATATATATATACATTTACACACATACATATATACATATATATACATATATATATATAGATATATATAGATATATATAGATATATATATATATATTAGCTCCCCAAAACTGATTTAATTGCACTGATCAACCTTGTGGGTCTGCCGTTAAGTCTTTAATTTCCTTCTTAAAACTTCTCATCTCAACTGCACTAAGAGGTGCATTGACATGAATCAAGCCTTCTTGAGCTGACGAGACCTCTCTTAAAAGAAATAACTCACTGGATATTTTTTGTTTCATCTTCAAGGGAAAATTTTCCTGATCTTTTAAAATTTACAACATCTCTCTAACCAGAGGACCATGAAGTTCACTAGAACTACATACATCCTCCTCCCCTTTTTCTTTTGATTCACAGGGGTAGGAAAGTGGAACCACCAAGTCCGCAGCAAGATGGAGTATGTAAGGAGGAGGGTGTGAGAGGAGCGGATCTCAAGTATGTACCCTGCATTCTTTCTCCTCTTCCTTCCCCTTTTCCCCTTTTAATACCAACTACTGGGCTTCTGGAATCAAAGTGCAACGTAAATGCTTTCCTCTGAACTAAAGGGCTTTTCAGCATTTACATGCAGATTCAATTTTTGGCATACTCAATCTTCTGAAGAATCACACTAGGGCCATATTACTCCTCCTAAATCTGCCCCACCCCAGATAAAGCAATATCTTACCATTTTTCGTCTATCTTTTTATCTTATATTTTGATAATTCATTCCGATTCTGAAGTCTATTCTCCAAGTGGCTATTTACATGTATATCAATGTCAATCATCTTTTGCTCCAATGTAATGGGTTTAGGCTGCTTTTTTTCCATTACAAATTTACTACGTCCCTCACGAGAGATTCCAGGTTTTCCTTTATCTTAAAAAAAAAAAAGGAGCCAAGATGGCAGAGTAGAAAGACTCACGCATGCTAGCTCCAAACCCGCAGCCCAGAAATTTTCTGTAAAAAGAACTCCCCACAAACTCTGGAGCAGTGCAAGCCACACAGAAACGCAGAGGAGGAGACTTCCGTTCCTGAGAGACCTCAAAAACCGACCCCAAAGTTCTGTCGCACACCAGACAGTAGAGCCCAGCCCTGGCCACACGGCCTCACGAGGAGCAGATCCGAGCAGGCTTCAGGATCGGAATCTCTGGTGGTTGCGAAGGTTCCTCCACGCACAGGCACTACAGGTAAGTGAGAGAGACTTCTGGGATGGGCGAGAGGGGAGCAGGGTGTCTCCGTGACTCGGGCTCCCTCGGGAGGCAGCGGCAGAGGCAGTGGCAGAGGCAGCGACATCTAGGAGCTCCCAGAGCAGGTAGGAGCTCCGCTCCATTCCTGAACATCTCCATATAAAGCCCCTGAGGGAACTGAGCCTAGGAGGTGGCCCTACCCCCACCTGAGAACCTGAATTTAATCTTACTCTGAAAGCCCTGAAGTTGGGGAGCAGCATTTGAGTCTCAGACCCCAAATACTAGCTGGGCGGATCTAGGCGGGAGTGGACAGGAATCTCAGAAGTTAAGTAACTGACTGGAAAAATGCCCAGAAAAGGGAAGAAAAGTAAGACCACAGAAAGCTACTTTCTTGGGGAACAGATGTTCCCACCTTTCATTTCTGATGACGAGGACCAATGCTTACCATCAGAGAAAGACGTGGAGGTCAGGGTCTCTGTATCCTAGACATCCCAGGTGGATGTCTGAAGGGCTCAGGCCATGGAAGAGCTCAAAAACGATTTTGAAATTCAAGTTAGAAGGTGGAGGAAAAACTGGGAAGAGAAATGAGAGAGATCAAGAAAAGCATGAAAAACGGGTCAATACCTTGCTAAAGGAGACCCCCCAAAAAATGCTGAAGAAAATAACACCTTGAAAAAGAGGTTACCTCCATTGGCAAAAGAGGTTCAAAAAGCCAATGAGGAGAAGAATGCTTTCAAAACAGAGTTAGCCAAATGGAAAAAGAGGTTCAAAAGCTCACTGAAGATAATAGTTCTTTCAAAATTAGAACGGAATACATGGAGGCTAATGATTTTCTGAGAAACCAAGAAATCGCAAAACAAAATGAAAAGAATGAAAAAAATGGAAGAGAATGTGAAATATCTCATTGGAAAAACAACTGAGCTGGAAAATAGATCCAGGAGAAACAATTTAAAAATTATGGGACTACCTGAAAGCCATTATCAGAAAAAGAGCCTAGACATCGTCTCTCATGAAATTGTCAAGTGCCCTAATATTCTAGAACCAGAGGGCAAAATAAGTATTGAAGGAATCCATCGATCACCGCCTGAAAGAGATCCAAAAAGAGAAACTCCTAGGAACATCGTGCCCAAATTCCAGAATTGCCAGGTCAAGGAGAAAATACTGCAAGCAGCTAGAAAAAAAAAAAAAAACAAAATACAAAAAACCTTGTCAAATATATCCAGGAGGGCTTGCCCCACTTCCAATACTCCCTGGGAAACTGGCTCACGCAGCGTCCTTGCACTGAGGTTTTAAGTCCCGTAAATTTACATGGAAGTCGTCTCCAAAATTTCCTGAGTCATACTCACCAGATTAAACCTCCACACACCTGAGTGCTTACCTCTGGACTGTACATGTACAGCTTTCATGACTCTCTCATCCATTGACCAGCCAGAACTTGGTTTCCCTTATATGGAGAGTTTATCTTTTATATTCAATTTCTGTTCCTTCGTGTTCCTCTTTTTTTCTTGGAGTCTTGCCTCCTCAGCAAGAATCCTTCCGACCAAGCTCAGGGACTATCAGAGAAAATTCCCTCACAGGCACCTGCCCCAGATCGAATTGGGAAGGAGTTGCCACTAGCGGGAATTCCCGGGCCAATGCATCAAAAACTGTCTGGGATGAAAGAGTCTTACTCAAAATTTCAAATAAACAAAGATGCTTCTCCATAAGAACAGTAAATAATTTTTTGCAATTCTCTCGAGAAAGGGGTGTCTCTCCACCAGGAAGGAGCTAATCTGATGGAAGGACAAAACTTAGAGAAATCAAGCACAATCTTATACCCTAATGCAGAGAATCCCACCTCCCCACTCTCCCACTTCTCCACTGGCGAGGTGGGGGATTACCTTCTAAGCATGAAAAACTAGACAATCCCTGGGAAATAATCACTTCTCCCAACATAATTACCTAATTAACTGCTGATGTGGCCGTTGTGAGGGGGAGATTACAGTGACTTCCAAATTTCTGCTACAGACCACAGCACTTTCAAAAAGCATGAAAAACTAGACAAACCCCGAGAAATATTCACCTATTCCAGCACACTTCACATTCTCCCCATGTCACTCATTTGTAATCTTCCTGTTTTGTCATGTTAGCCAATCTTATAGGTGTGATGTAGTACGTTAGAGTTATTTTTATTTGAATCTGTCGTCAATAGTGATTTTAAAGCATTTTTATATGAGTATACATAATTTTAATTTCTTCCTCTGAAAACTGCCTGTTCATATGCTTTGACAACACACCAATTGTGGAATTAGTTATATTCTTGTAAATTTCACTCAGTTCTCTACATATTTTAGAAAAGAGACCTTTATCACAGACGCTAGTTCCAACAATTCTTTTCCAGTTTTCTGGTTCCCTCCTTATCTTGGTTGAATTGGGTTTGCACTTCATAATGTTCTCTATCTCTTGTTTGTTATCAATTTCTTCATTCTCCACTAATCTGACAAATACACTATTCCTTGTTCATCCAAATTTGTTTATAGCTTCAGCCTTTATACCTGGATTATGTATACATTTGGACTTTATTCTTCTGTAAGGTATCATGCATTGCTCTATATGTCCAGGTGCCACCACACTGCTATTCAATTTTTCCAGCAGTTTTAGTCAAACAGTGAGTTCTTATTCTAGAAGCTGGGGTTCTTTGAGTTTTTCAAACAGTAGATTGCTATATTCATTGACTACTGTCTCTTGAGTACCTAACTTATTCCACTGGTACACCACTCTATTTCTTAGCCAGTACGAAGTAGTTTTGATCATTACTGTTTTATAATACAATTTTACATCTGGTAGGGCTAAGCCAAATTCACCAGCATTACTTTTCATTGATTCCTCTGATATTCTGGACCTTTTATACTTCCAGATGAATTATGATATTATTTTTTTGTCCGGGGCTCACGGTCCCCGATCGACCCTCCCGGTGAGTAGTAACCCCTCACTCTGCTTCACGCAGCTTCAGACGTCTCTGGACCCGTCCCCGGGGGCCGGAGCTCGGGCGGAAACCAAGCACGAGCCAGAGTGGTAGAGCAATGCAGATGTTTATTCAGTAGTTCACATCAGTCCAGTCCCCCCGAACCCCCTCAGAGCATTGCCTTATATTCCTTATTCTTTCCGGGTTTTGCTGTCCGATTCCTGATTGGGGAGTTCAGCCTACTGTCACCCCAGCCCCCTCCCCTTAGCCAGCCGTGCCCTATGGCGATAGGGCAGGGGTCTCTCTGGACCTTCCTTCCCCACTCGGACCATCTGCTTGGTCCTATCACAGGTGGCCAGGTGTGTTTTACTCTTACTGGGGCTCCCTTAGTACCTCCCCGAGGGCGGTATCGTGCCTTGTACACGAGCCTTCCCTGCACCCTTAGCCCGGAAGTCACGGGTGAGGCGCGTGATTGCCGGGGGGGGGGGGGGAACGGGTATAGACTCCTGGCCGTTACCTCTCTGCCCAGGAGGTTCGGGGACGGCCCCTGACAACTCCCCCTTTTTATTTTATAAAGGTAAGTGAGAGAATAGGTCATGTGGTCTGTCTCCATGTCTGGTACCGAAAGTGGGCAGGGCCCCTGTCTTAGGCTATGTGGGTGGCCCCCACCTCCAGCATTTCTGGTAGGTGGACCCACAATAATCCCGTCATTGGGTACCTCTGCAGCCAACGGGTCTCCAGGTCATGGAGCCACAATATTCCTGTAGAAAGCTCATTATTGATTATAGTGGGGCACAGGGATGCTTTTGGGGCTGAGGCGAGGGTTAGCATCTCTCTAAAGCTGTAATCCAAACTTGTGGATTAGAGTGATTTGTCAGGGAGCGGAGAGTCCACGCGGTATATTGCCGCTGTTGCGTCTGCCTTTGCCGAACCTGGCGTAGGCAGAGCAGGAAGCCCACGGCAAGGAGAAGGAATAAAGAGGCGGAGCCCACATAGCCTTTCACCCATGTAGATAGAGTAGAGAAGATAGAACTAAAGGTGGTGGTAACAGCGGGATCAATTCGGGTGGCATTAATATTGGCAACCTGGTGCCGGAGGGTGTGGAGGGTGCGCTCAAAGTTGTCGGACCAATTTCCTGTGAGCATCTGCGATAGTTTGCGGGACAAATTGGCAGCATGGGAGAGGTTTTGTTTGAATAAACACTCTCCCTACTATCTTTGGTCCTATACATGCTTGTACAGAACAATTCTGGCATGTAAAATTGAAAATTCCTGTCATGTTCTGATATGTCTCTAGTTTAGATCTGTAGTCTCTGTCCCATAGAAATATATGTGTGTTCCCTAGACATACTTCACCCATTAAAGTAATGTTGTTAGCTTTCTTTGGTGATGCTGCAGCAGGCATTCCCTGCACTGTTTGTCCTCCCATAGCTAGAATAACTTTGTCTAGTCCCTGAACAGGTCTTTCAACCTCAGGAGACCCTTTATAATTGATGTACATTTGTCTAGGAAAGTTTGGTGCATATTTTTCCTCAAGTAAGTATGTAAGATTGTGACATGAATATAACATTTCTGTGTAGTTTCCCATAATCAATTCTTTCTCCTGACAAGTATGTGCGTGACAGTTCTCAAATGGTAAAAACCCCGAATACAGATGCCAAAGGGTTACATTTCTCTTCTTTTGTAAGTTACAAAATGGCCTAAATTTCATCCCACGAACAAGTCCCACAAAGTCCTTGTCTGACCAAACTACTATTGTCCCATTTATCCTCCAGGTGAATAGATTATAAGCGTGTAATGTATCTTTCTCATCCAATGTCTCTTGTCCACCCACAATAGTGGCACACCAGGGATACCCCTCTGTTCCATTCATCTGTGTGTATTTAAAACCAAACCCATTCCAATTCCCAGAAATACCCTTCTATAGACAAAGTGGGAAACCTGTGACTAGTCCTGAAAAGTTAGTGTCTTTGAAAGAGTCCCATTATTATCATAGTCCAGTCCATCATCTTTAAACATGCGAGGAATATTGCCTTGGATAATAAACTTAGGCATTGTCTCACTCCATGACATCACCCTTAACCATGGTGGATTCCTGACGAACGCCCATCTCTGTTGTTCCTTCGGTGCTGGGTCGATGGACGCAGTGTTCTTTGAGTGTCATGATAAGTATGAGAAAATGAAAGGAGTCATTGTGATCTAGTTGATTAAGTTTCTCCAGAAGTTTTTTCATCCGCCGCTGATGGCACCTCCTCACTCCCTGTGACCACTTCACCTTGGCGGTTGTCCTCTATCATTGTTATCCTTTTCACTGGGACCCAAACTTCTTTATTATCATCTGTTGAAACACAAACATACCCTTTTCCCCACATTAACACTGTATGAGGACCAAATCAATTTTGATTCTCATCGTGCCTCATTACTTTACTGGCTGCTTTCAGGGCACTTGTTATTGCTGATTCATTCTTTGCAGACTCCTTATTAGGAAATGTTAAGAATTTCATAGCAGCCAATAAGCCATCATTATAGAATTTTAAATAATTTAGAATATAAACAGCCAAACAGCCAATTGTAATTTATCATCAATTTAGAGTATAAACAGCCAATTGCGAATTTATCAACTCCTGGTCCAACTCCTCCTTTTTCTTTTTGCAAGTAAGTGTCCAGGGATCGATTTGCTCGTTCCACTATAGCTTGACCAGTGGGATTATGGGGGATTCCAGTGACATGTAAAATGGAAAATTCCACCATGAACTATTCAATGGCTTTACTGACATAAACTGGACCATTGTTTGGTTTAATGCTTTTTGGTACTTCATGATTTAGAATGTGACCGAGTGTGTGTGATATAAAATATTGTTGTTTTGGCCCTTATTGCTAGTTGAACTTCCATAGTTATCTGTTTAGTACTATCTGCCCTATCAGGAATATAGGCTGACTCTACTCTAGGTATCAATGGTACTGTATAATAATGCTTGCAATACTTCATATAATTCATTTTGTTGTGTAGAAGTAAATGTTGTTTTAAGTTTATGCATCTCCTTTTTAGATGGAATATACATAGATGCCCTAAATTTTTTTTTGTTGCATCTGTAAAAACATTAACTCCCTCTACCAGTGAGGAAGAGCATTTGTTGGCCTAAGATCATGGCCACGTGGCAAATTGCCACCCAGAAGGAATTGGGAACCCGTGTTGGAAATTCTGATTAATCAATATCTGCCATTCCACAAACTCTTGTATGCAGTTCTCTGTTTGTTGACTTGTATACATAGTATATATTGTGTGAGGTTTCTGTCCTATTAACATCCTTACTCTCTTCACTGCCTTATGTATGATTTGGGCTACCAGCACAGCATAAGGCACACAAGCTCTGTTCTTCATCTGAGCCAAATGTACCCACTCAATAATCCTTTGTTTTTGATGTAAAACTCCAGTGGGTATTTTTTCAGTGAATAAAATTGTTACTTCCAAGTCCTGTGATTCTCATATCCTGCTAATAGTACACCCCATAATCTTTTTCTGCACTAGTTTCAAACATTCCAGTGCTTCATCTGTCCATTCTCTGCATGACTTTAATTGAGAAGGACCTTTCAATAAATCATATAATGGTTTCATTTGATCAGTTGTAATTCTCAACTGTGGCCTACACCACTGAATTTCTCCTATCAATTTCTGAAAGTCATTTAAAGTCGTAACCTTTGTAGAATCTATGATAGGTGACTTCAAACTTAAGCCTTACCACCTTACATCATTGTTTCACAGGGTAGTTTCTCCTTCTCTGATTACATTTACTCTGAAAAAAAAAATTTTTAGAAATTAAGTTGTTAATAAGTTCAAACACTAAATTTAACTTTTGCTTAAGCCAAGGAATGACTACAAGTTCAGATTAAAAGAGCAAGATCTTTTCTGCTTCATAGACCATTACATATTAATTTACCAATACATTGTCTTGAAAATGAAAATTTAAAACCGTTTAAAATTTGTCCTGTTGTTAATAGTCACTAAACTTTTACAAAAAAATTTAGTTGAAAACCTTCAAAATAATAGTTTTCTTCTCTCGATCTAATCTGGAATGATAAAAGTTACAATTCACTGTAGACCCAGCTGAATGATGAGTTGGGACTGCAGGGCAAAAATCTTAATGGTTCCATCCTTTACTCAAGTAAATTTTATTTCTGTGTCCACTCCTTAAGAACTTCGTTGATTGAGAGAGTTTTTGAATTCCTCAGCTGAAGGGAGGGAGACTTCTGGACAACTGCCCAGTGGCGCCAAGTCTATTCCATTCTGCTGGAGAGTTTCAAAAGCTTCATCTCTGCTGAGGTGTCCCTTTAAGATTTATGCATATTTCCAATTTGCCTAGTGCCAAATAATATAACAAATCCTGATCTGTTTTAAACATCCAATTAGGAGTGACACGTTTCACTTAAAATGTGAACAGAATAACTACCTTTTGGTTACTTCTCATTATACAAAATACTTTTCTTTTAGGTGAGATTTAGGTGAAAATGCCTGCCCCAGATCTCTCGTCTCTCTCTCCACCCTCACAATTTGGCCAGAATTGGAGGGTAAAGCGAGAGAGAGTTTAACCAAAAACTTTCAAATAATTCCCAAAACTTTTATGCTTTCCTTAAACTTCATATCCATGTTGTTTTCCTAATGGGACTTGATCAAAGCCCCCTTTAAAACTGCACAGACACTATGTTCCCTGCATTTCCCATCCAAGACTACACCTTGCAATCACATCAACTAAATAATATAAGATTAGTTCCTCTCTTTCTCTCTCCCATACTTCTCCCCGATGCTGCAGTCATCAGAGAGAAGGGAGGAGGGGGAGGGAAAGAGGTAACTTTCCAAGGTCCAGCTACCATGGAGCTGACCGTAATAACTCACAAACACACGCACACAGAACATGTAAAGACAGAACACATATACAGACAATAAAAGAATCCAAAAAACTGAGAAAAATTGTCAGAAATCCTCTATACACATTATAACTCTGGCTTAATTTCTATCACTGTGTCCGGGCTGCTGAATTCGCCACTGTGCCACAAATCCTGGGCAAATTTTTTGCTGTGCCACAAAACCAGGCCCTGGGCCAACTCTGGATGTATTTCCTGGTTGAATTTCTGACTGCACCAACTCCCTCTTTCCTCTCTGTCCTATCTGGTCATGATTGTCTCCTGAGCTCCCAGACTGCCAAGATTGTATGGCCGTCTGTACATAAGCAGAGCCGGGGCTGTATTTTGCAGCGGCCTCTTTAAGATCTCTTAGGAATTTGTAGGACAGCGGTTTATGCACCCTTTGAGGCTGTCCGCCCTGTTCTGTCTGAATAAACACAGGGAATAGGTTGGCCCCTTTCCAATCTACTTCCTCTCTATTTTCCTGCTGCTCTATTAATCGCCAACGGGTCGGATCAATTCCTGTATGCTCTACCCATGGACTGATGGTTATTATTTTCTCGACCCAATCTCGGCAAATTCTTATGTGTATTTTTATCCCATTCTGCTTGCAGAGTTTGTACACTTGGCAAGCTAGAATTCTTTTGTCCTCTGGCTTAATCTCTCCTACGGACTGTGTTTGTCCCATTTTTTAGTTCTGCCTTCGGGGAGCCTCGGGTAAATTCTTAACTTTCGCTCTGCTCAGGCAATCCCCGGGTGCTTGGCCCTTCTACCCCCTGCCTGCAAGGGATAGGCGAGTTACTCACCTCACCACGTCCGTCCCTGTTGGAGGCGCCAGTTGTCCGGGGCTCACGGTCCCCGATCGACCCTCCCGGTGAGTAGTAACCCCTCACTCTGCTTCACGCAGCTTCAGACGTCTCTGGACCCGTCCCCGGGGGCCGGAGCTCGGGCGGAAACCAAGCACGAGCCAGCGTGGTAGAGCAATGCAGATGTTTATTCCGTAGTTCACATCAGTCCAGTCCCCCCGAACCCCCTCAGAACATTGCCTTATATTCCTTATTCTTTCCGGGTTTTGCTGTCCGATTCCTGATTGGGGAGTTCAGCCTACTGTCTCCCCAGCCCCCTCCCCTTAGCCAGCCGTGCCCTATGGCGATAGGGCAGGGGTCTCTCTGGACCTTCCTTCCCCACTCGGACCATCTGCTTGGTCCTATCACAGGTGGCCAGGTGTGTTTTACTCTTACTGGGGCTCCCTTAGTACCTCCCCGAGGGCGGTATCGTGCCTTGTACACGAGCCTTCCCTGCACCCTTAGCCCGGAAGTCACGGGTGAGGTGCGTGATTGCCGGGGGGGGGGAACGGGTATAGACTCCTGGCCGTTACCTCTCTGCCCAGGAGGTTCGGGGACGGCCCCTGACATTTTTTGTAACCGGAGCAAAAAATTAACTGGTACTTTAATTGGTATGGTATTGATTAAGTAAATTATTTTGGTAGTATTGTCATTTTTGTTATATTACCTTGACCTACCCATGAGCAACTGATATTTTTCCACTTATTTGCTCTGACTTTATTTGTGTGAAAAGCATTTTATAATTGTGTTCATATAGCCCCTGGGTTTTTTTGGCAGGTGGACTTCCAGATATTTGTATCAGTAAGCACCCCAACATATACAGGGGTCCTACTACAACAAGTTCTTAGATCTTTATTCATCAAAGCAAAGCAACTTTCAAGGGGTTGATAATCACTTTAATCCAGCACAGGTGTCAGAGAAAATAAAAGTCAAACTTTCAGAGGAATCTAAAAAGAAATCAATAGACAGTGCTTCCAAACTCTCTGACCACTAACAGACATGCATCTTTACCAGAAAGGGAAGCACCAACATCTGGATTTTCAAAAAGCCAGGGGGTTGTGTGGGGTGGGGGTGGGGCTACTGGCATTTTCTGGCAGCTTCCCAAAGTCTCAATTGGCATACAGATCTTCTTCCAAAAACCACACCCCCCAAAGTAAAGCCCAACCCTCAGAGTATTTATACAATTTTCAGAGCCAGAGGGCGTAACGCTTTGGCCCAGTGCCTCAAGAGAAAAAACAAAAAGTATTTGGGACTTTCCTACAACACAGCTCCCATAATCAAGCTTTCCACAATGGGCAGGCCTATCAATGGGTGGGAAAAATCCTATCCAATCACATTATTCAAACAGAGGCACTTTCAATGAAACAAAAACAGCAACAGATCCTAATTTGATTGTCATTACACTATACCCTCCAGTATCCTTGGCCTTACAAATCTCAATGACCATGTATCCTGAAAAAGCACTATACTTTGCCATTCCTAATTCAAGTGAATTTAAGCAGGGTCAATGGGCAATTTGTAACTCAATAAGTATTAACATTTCTTTAGTAATTACAACATAATTCACATTTTCAGAATATATAATATAGCAACTTATTAGCAGGTGGCCATATGGCTTTAAGCAAACAAAGGTATAGGCATAATAACATGATTATTTCAGGAGCGAGTATCCGGCTTCTCCTTCTTCAATCCCACGCAGAAATGTTCAAGCAAAGTCCTCTTGGGAGTATGGGTAAGCCCTCTCCACCCTGGAATCTCAGGTGCATACTCCAATGAGAATGCTCTAGCCCCCACTTCCAAGTCTTTGTGGGTGGCTGGGCAACAAAGCCATCAGGGTGGGGTCCTTGGGTGTACGTGGCACTTTCCCCCACCTACCATAGGAAAACCCACCCCTGGATCCCAAACTGTCTCAGGAGAACGCTCCAAAAATCACACTCGGTGCCTTGCTGAGCAGTCCCAACCTTGCACCAGGGATGGACTCCTCGCTCCTGGTCCTCCTTCTCCAGCAAGAGTCAGCTTCTCCCAGCACCCTCCTGGGTCTGTATAAAAGTAGTTCTGCTGCGCTGCCTTTCCTCTCACCTCACCAAAGTCTTCTGGGTCGTTCGACGTAAGATCTCAGGTCCTGAGGTCCTGGGTCGTTCGACGTAAGATCATCAGGTGATGGCTATCACCAAGGTCAGCTTACTGGCTGTTCTTAGCTTCTGTTTGGTAGTTCAGCATGCAGCCCTCCAGTGGGATTCCAGGTATCCATTCCAAATTCTCCCAGCTCTGATCTAGTTCATGAATATAATACACTTTCAAGACAATTCCTCCTTCAGCACAGAACAGAGCTTTGGCTCTGGTCACCCTTTCCTCCCAGGGCGTAACAGATTCATAGTCACCAAATTGGAGACACAAGAGATAGTTATTCCAGTCTCCATATTTTCCTTTTAATTTTTGCATATTCTATCTGATTATGCCATATTGTATCAGTAAGTACCCCAAAATACACAGGAGGGACTACTACAACAGGTTCTTAGATCTGCATTCATAAAAGGAAAGTAACTCTCAAAGGGTTGACGATCACTATAATCAAGCACAGGTATCAGAGAAAACCAAGGTCAAAATTTCAGAAAAATAATAAAATCAAGAGACAGTGCTGCCAAACTGCCTGACCACTACTAACATATGTACATGCATACATACATACAAACATACATACATCTTTACCAGAGAGGGAAGCACCAACATCTGGGTTTTCAAAAAGTTATGGGGGAGGGAGTGGGTGGGGGGAGGAGAGTTGTTTACCGACTTCTCAACTGCAGCACAGACCTTCTTCCAAAACTAATCCTCCAAAGTGAAACTTCACACTCAGAGTATTTATAAACTTCTGAGAGCCAGAGGGCAAACACTCTGACCCAGTGCGTCAATAAAAAAAAAGGTACTTGGGACCCTTCTACAAAACAACTACCCTAATCTAGCTTCGCATAATGGGTAGTCCCATCAGTGGGTGGGAAAGTTCCTTCCCAATAATATTAATAAGTCAGACGCACTTTTAGTAAAACAAAAACAATAAAAGATCCTAATTTGATTACCATTACTATATTTTATAGTGTCTATTGTTGCTTTAAATAACATTTCTCTTTCTATCACTTGCTGTTGGGCTTTGTTAGTAATAGACAGAAGTACAGATGATGTCTGTGAGTTTTTTATGCCAAAGTTGTTAATTATTTCAAGTGGTATTTACTTGAATCTCTGGGATTCTCTAAGTCTATCATCTTATCGTCTGTGAAGAGTGATACCTTAGTTTTGTTTTTGTCTATTCTAATTCCTTCAATTTATTTCTCTGTTATTGCTAAAACTAGCACTTTTAATACAATATGGAATAACAGTTGTGATAATGGACATCTTTGTTTCACCTCGGATCTCACTGGAAATTTAACTAGCATATCTCCATTGTACAAAGTTCTTGTGGATGGTTTTAAGTAGATACTGCTTGGGGCAGCTACGTGATACAGTGGATAGAGCACCATTGCAGGAGTCAGGAGGATCTGAGTTCATATCTCACCTCAGACACTTAACACTCACTAGCTTTGTGACCTTGGGCAAGTCACTTAACCCCAACTGCCTCATACTGTATCACCTTCAGTCATCGTGATGAATATCTTGTCACTGGATTCAGGTGGCTTTGGAGGATGACTGAGGCTGGTGACCTGCACAGCCCTTCTTCACTCAAAACAAAAGGGCAAGTCACGTCATTATTTCTCTGATGGCATGGTCTTCTTCAACAATAAAGAACGAACACACCAGTAAATACTGCTTATTATTTCATGGAAGGATCCGTTTATTCCTGTGCTCTCCCAGTGTTTTCAGTAAGAATGGGTGTTGCAGTTTCTCAAAAGCTTTTGCTGCATTTATTGAGACAATCATATAATTTCTGTAGTTTTGTTGTCGATTTGATCAATAATTCTGATAGTTTTCCCAAAAATGAACCAGCTCTGCATTCCTTGGGTATATTCCACCTGATCCTAATGAATAATTCTCATGACAGGTTGCTGTATTCTTTATGCAAGTATCTAATTTAAAATTTTTAAAACTGTGTTCATTAGAGAAATCTGTCTACAACTTTCTTTCTCTGTTCTGGCTCTTCCTGGTTTAGTTATCAGAACAATATTTGTATCATAAAAATAATTTGGAAGGACTCGCATTCACCAATTTTAATAAATAGTCTACATAATATTAAAATTAACTGTTATTTAAATGTTTGATAGAATTCACTTGTAAATCCATCTGTCTCTGGAGCTTTTCTCCTAAGGAGTTTATTGATTGCTTATTCAATGTCTTTTTCTGAGATGAGGCTATCTAAGTATTAAACTTCCTCTTCTGCTTATCTGTGAAATTTATATATTTTTTTTAAAAAAAAATATTCATCTGCCTTAAATTCTCAAATTTATGGGGATACAGTTGGCCAAAATATTTTCTAATTGTTTTTTTTTTAATTTCTGCCTCATTTGAGGTGAGCTAACCCTTTTTGTTTTTGTTACAGATAATTTGGTTTTCTTCTCTCTCTTTAAAATCTAATTGACCAAAGTTTTATTCATTTTACTTTTCTTTATAAAAACCAAGTCCATTTTACTTATTTGGTCAATAATATATATTTTTTTTATTTCAATGTGATTGATCTCTTCTTTGGATTTTAATATTTTTGAATTGGCTTTTACTTGGTGATTTTCAATTTGTTCTTTTTCTGTCTTTTTCAGCTTCATGCCCAATTCGTTGATCTTTTCTTTCTCTGTTTAATTCACGGAGGCATATATAATATACCCTAAGAACTGCTTTTCAGAATCCCATCAGTTTGGTTAGATGGTCTAATTATTGTCATTTTCTTGACAGAAGTTGTTGATTGTTTCTGTGATGTGTTATTTATCTCACTCATTCTTTAGGATTATGTTACTTAGTTTCAGTTAATGTTTGGTTTATCTCTCTTGGTATTTTATGACAGAAAATTCTCTTGCATTAAAATCTGAAAAGGAGGGAAGGAGCCGATAAATTTCTTGTAAAAAAAAAAAAAAAAAAAAAAAAAAAAAAAAAAAAACTCCCAACAAATTCTGGAGCAGTGGAAGCTGCATTACAACAGAATGGAAGAGATTTCCGTTCCAGAGAGCCCTGAAAAACCAGCACTAAAGGCCCATTCGCGCATCGAGCCCAGATCAGAGCCCAGCCATGCCTTGGCTGCGTGGCACCGAGAGAAGTAGATACGAGCAGGCTTCAGGGACGTAATCTCAGGCGGCCGCGAAAGTACCTAAACCCACAGGCGGTACAAGTCAGTGAGAGAGACTTCTGGGCTGGCCACGAGGGGAGCGGGGTGTCTCCATAGCTCAGGCCCCCTCAGGAGGCAGCTGAGGAGGCAGGGTCAGCAGTAGCCCTGGACTCCACAAGCAAGCAGGAGCTCTGCTCCATTACTGAAGGTCTCCATATAAACCCACTGAGGGAAATGAACCTGGGAGATGGCCCTGCCCCCACCTGAGTACCAGAACTTAAGCTCACATTGAGTAGCAGCCGTGACCCCTGCTGAAAGACCTGAGGCTGAGAAGCAGCATTTGAATCTCAGACCAAAAGCACAAACTGGGCGGATCTAGGCAGGGGGAGGAGAAGAATCTCAGAAGTCAAGTAACTGGTGGGAAAATGCTCAGAAAAGTGAAAAAAAATAAGATCATTGAAGGTTACTTTCTTGGTGAACAGATGTTTCCTCCTTTCCTTTCGGATGAGGAAGAACAATGCTTACTATCAGGGAAAGACATAGAAGTCAAGGCCTCTGTACATAAACATCCGAAATAGATATCCAGTGGGCTCAGGCCACGGAAGAGCTCAAAAAGGATTTCGAAAATCAAGTCAGACAGGTGCAGGAATATCTGGGAAGAGAAATGAGAGAGATCCAAGAAAAGCATGAAAAACAGATCAATACCTTGCTAAAGGAGACCCCAAAAATGCGGAAGAAAACAACACCTTGAAAAAGAGGCTAACTCAATTGGCAAAAGAGGTTCACAAAGCCAATGAGGAGAAGATTGCTTTCAAAAGCAGAATTAGCCAAATGGAAAAAAGAGGATCAAAAGCTCACCAAAGAAAACAGTTCTCCCAAAATTAGAATGGAACAGATGGAGGCTAATGACTTTATGAGAAACCAAGAAATCACAAAACCAAAAGAATGAAAAAATGTCAGATAATGTGTAATATCTCATTGGAAAAACAACTGACCTGAAAAATAGATCCAGGAGAGCCAATATAAAAATTACGGGACTACCTGAAAGCTATGATCAAAAAAAGAGCCTAGACATCATCTTTCATGAAATTATCCAGGAAAATTGCCCAGATATTCTAGAACCAGAGTACAAAGTAAGTATTGAAGGAATCCATCGATCACCACCTGTAAGAAATCCAAAAAAAGAAATTCCTAGGAATATTGTGGAAAAATTCCAGAATTCCCAGGTCAAGGAGAAAATATTTCAAGCAGCTAGAAGGAAATAATTTCACTATTGTGGAAATACAATCAGGATAAGACAAGATTTAGCAGCTACTACATTAAGGGACTGATGGGTGTGCAATACGATATTCCAGAAATCAAATGAACTAGGACTAAAACCAAGAATCACCTACCCAGAAAAACTGAGTATAATACTTCAGGGGACAATATGGTCTTTCAATGAAATAAAGGACTTTCAAGAATTCTTGATGAAAAGACTAGAGCTGAAAAGAAAATTTGACTTTCAAACACAAGAATGAGAAGAAGCATAAAAAAGTAAACAGCAAAGAGAAGTCATATGGGACTTACCAAAAGTGAACTGTTTACATTCCTACATGGAAAGACAATATTTGTAACTCTTCAAACGTATCAGTATCTGGGTAGTTCTTAGGACTGCACACACACACACATGCACACGCACGTGCGCACACACACACATACACACATGCATGCACACACAGAAACAGAGAGCACAGAATGAATTGAATAGGATGGGATCCTATCTTAAAAGAAAATAAGATAAACGGCGAGAGACAAATGTAGTGGGAGGGGAGAGTGTGAAATGGAATGGGGCAAATTATCTCCCATAGAAGAGGCAAGCAGGAGATTTTTAGTGGAGGGAAAAAGAGGAGAGCTAAAAAAAAAAAACCATGAAGTTTATTCTCATCATATTCGACTAAAGGAAGGAATAAAATGGACACTCATTTTGGTATGAAAACCTGTCTTACAATACAGGAAAGTGTGGGAGAAGGAGATAAGTAGGGTGAGGGGGATGATGGAAGGAAGGGCAATGGGAGGAGGGAGCAATTTGCAGTCAACACTCCGGGAGGGACAGGATCAAAAGACAGAACAGAAACAATGGGGGGCAGGATAGGATGGAGGGAAATATAATTAGTCTTTCACAACACGGCTATTATCAAAGTCATTTTCAAACTACATATATATGGCCTATATTGAATTGTCTGCCTTCCCAAAGGGAATGGGTGGGGAGGGAGGGATGGGGAGAAGTTGGAAATCAAAGTTTTAGGAACAACTGTCGAGTATTGTTCTTTCTTCAAGAAATAAGAAATACAGCTTATGGGGAATAAAAAGTCATCTGCCCCAACAGGACCAAAGAGAAGATGGGGACAAGAGAAGGGAGGGATGATAGAAGAGAGGACAGATTGGTGATAGGGAAAATTTGAATGCTCGGTGTATTGGTGTGGGGGGAGGGTACAAATGGGGAGAAAATTTGGAACCCAAAATTTTGTGAAAATGAATGTAAAAAGTAAGATAAATAAATTTATATTAAAAAGAAATCTGAAAAGGATGCATTGACTATCTCTGCCTTTTTTCATTGGATTGTGAGCGTTTTATGCCCTAGTGCCCGGTAAAATTTTATATACCTCCCAGTTACCACTGAGAAAATGATATAGTCCTTTGTATCCCCATTCAATTTTCTCCAGAGATCTATAATATCGATCTTATCAAGCGTTCTATTCATCTTCTTCACTTCTTTCTTCTTTATTTTGAAGTTAGGTTTATCAAGTTTAGAGAGGGGGAGGTTGAAGTCCAACACTGGTATTGTTTTGCTCTCTATTTCTTCGTGTACAGCCCATAACATTCCCTCTAAGATGGTGGATGCTATATCATTTGGTGCACTTATTTGTAGTAAAGATATCTCTTCATCGTCTATGGAGCGCTTTTGCAGGATATAGTTGGCTTTCTTAACTGTTTTCTTAGATGCATTTCTGCTTTTGTTTTGTCTGAGATTAGAATTGCTACCCTTGTTTTTTTCTTGTATATATCAGCTGCCCCATTATATATTCTGCTCCACCCTTTTCCCTTTACCCATATGTATCCCCCTGTTTCAAATATATTTCTTGTAAACTACATATTGTAGGATAATAGGGTTTTTTAAATTCAATTTCAATTTCTTTCTTTTTTTGCATGATCCAGAAATTTAAAAATGCAATGAAAATCTAACTTGCATGATATTGTTGGTGAATGGGAAAAAATTCAAACTGTGAAAATGTATTATGCAAATAAACATATTAAATGTTGGCACAATTATCAAAATGAAAGCAGTCAATATTTCAGTTCTAAAATTACACACCTGTTTGTACAAAGCACTTAAAACAATTCATCTTGTTAACCCAATTGTTTGATTGTGATGTCCTCAAGAAAGATTTATCATTTGACTTGTAAGGATATTGACGAGCTTCAAACAAACATCAAAAGAAATTTTGTGTCTTTATTGGAATGGTGTTATAATTTGTGATATTCAGATTTCTTATTTTTCATCAGAAATGACACTAAATAACTGCAGTACTGGTCCAACAACCATGTCTATAGTTTCAAAGCAAGAAACAGAATAAGAAAATTCAGAAAATACTAGTAGGCATCAGTTAATCCAAGATACTAACTTTAGTTCCAAAAAAGCACTTGCAAAGACGTCAGATTTTTTTTTGGATGGTTGAAATTATTAGTAACTAGAATAACGTGAGTGTGTAAGCAAGTGTCATGAGACTTTTGTTTGAAATTTAGCTTAGAGTTGCCCTCTCTCTTTCTCAAATTCGACAGTTTTTGACATTTTCTTCTCATAGTATAAAAAAGTATGAAATATAAACAAGCTCTTGCATTGTACACACATTTAAGTATACAATTCAAGCAATATAGAGCTATCTACATACCGCTAAATTCCATCAAATCTTGGAAAATCCATAATTATACAATATATTCAGTCACAGAAAGAACTAACACCCACTTCTTTTTGTTACACACATATCCAAATATTATCTAAAGTAAAACACTTTAAATCATTTTGGCTTTCTTCTACATTCATAAGTTGACACGTTTATTAAAATATTCCTCTTGAATTATGTTTGGTCTTGTCCTTCTCAGATCAATTTGCTATCTTAATATCAACCATCCTAACAAAACAGGTAATCAAAATGATTAGCTCTTCCCCAGTTCCCTAAAAGTTATAATTATGAAGTCAATTTTAAGACATGACCCCAAACACTGCGTTATGGTGGCAAATACTAGGTACAGTTTATCCATAATTTTTTTGGAGTGGCATACTTGGTAGAACTCAGGTGTGGAAGGCTGTTAGGCACCCCAGGGTCTGGGCCTGAACTCCCAGGCCCACAGGCCTTTTCTGACCAACAGAAGCCTGCAGGCCTTGGTGGAGTTAACTATAAGCAATGACCTAGGCGGGAGACAAGATAGTAAGAACTCCGTTTATTCAAGCAGTGAGCATTGCCTTTATCTCTTTTCTGACACCAGTGCCCTAAGTGCACCTATCAGCAATTAGTTTGCCCTTATAAGGAAGTAGTATACCTTTTATCAGGACTCCCCAGGGTGGACTCGTAGCCCCTAGAAAGAAAAACATTTTGGGGCTTCTTTGTTCTCTGAAAAGCCCGGGAAAATAGCCTTGAGCAAAACAGGGGTGGAACTCTTCCTCCCAGCGCCATCTTGTTCATGCCTTACCAGTCTCCCCTCAGTTTACCTAAGTCGTGACTAGTGAATGCCGTCCAAGAGGCTGGAGGTTGGCAATTCCATTACAATTCCCCCTTTTTTTGACTCAACCTTTCCCTGAGAACTATGATGTTCTGTCTGCTGGATATTAGGGAGTCCTGGACATTGCGCAAAGCAAATTTGATACATGTTGACAGGAGCAGCAGTCCTAGCAATACTAACAGAAATCCTTTCAATACAGGAGAAAACCAGGTCTTTATACGACCCCATGAACTTAAAGTTTCGAAGAAGTGAGTTATTTTTGTAGCCGTTTTTTCAGGTGTAAAATCAACATCTCCTTCCTGATATAATTCTTCTGCCAATTCCATTAATCTTTGTATTTCCAAGGTGACATTATCTGGAATTAGCCCATGCAATTGAGCTGTAATTTCGTCGCATTGGACTTGTGACTCATTATACAATTTCTTAGTCAAACAAAAGCCACTATATCTATAATCACAACGTAATTTGTGTTGTAACTTTAACGTAGACACTTCATCACTAATGACTTCAGTTACCTTTTGGAGTGTATGAATGGATTCACAAAACTCATTGTCTATTTTTATCTGTTGCTTAAAGCCCGCGGATACATTTTTCATAAGAGCGTGCAACTCAGAAGTTTGAACTCTTGTGTTTTGTGTATTAGAGATAGATACAGCTAATGCAGTGGATTCTAAAATAGCTTCTACAAATAAAGTGATTCCTAACACAACATAGGAAACACATCTACGTACCCTAGTTATAGGAGTTAAATGCTTGTCTATAATACGTAGAACTTCATCACTAGGTATTATATACCACCCATTAGCCTTAATTACTGTCATAGCATATCGAGGTCTTGTCAGAATAAACACTCTCCCATTGTCTTTGGTCTTATACATGTTTGCACAGAACAATTATGGCATGCAAAATTTAAAATTTCTGCCATGTTCCGATATGCCTCCAATTTAGATATGTTGTCTCTATCCCATAGAAATATATGTTTGTTCCCTAGACATACTTCTCCCATTAAATTAATGTTGTTATATTTATTTTGTGATGCTACAGCAGGCACTCTCTGCACTGTTTGTCCTCCCATTGCTAACATAACATTGTCTAGTCCCTGAACAGGTCTTCCAACTTCACGATACCCTTTATAATTGATGTATATATGTCTAGGAAAGTTTGGCGCACATTCTTCATCAGGTAAGTATGTAAGATTGTGACATGAATACAACATTTCTGTGTAGTTTCCCATAATCAAGTTTGTCACCTGACAAGTGTGTGTGTGTGTGACAATTCTCAAGTAGTAAAAACCCTGTATACAGATGCCAAAGGGTTACATTTCTCTTCTTTTGCAAGTTACAAAATGGCCTATATTTCATCCCACGAACAAGTCCCACAACGTCCTTGTTTGACCAAACTGCTATTGTCCCATTTATCCTCCAAATGAATGGATTATAAGCATGTCGCCTATAATTCTCATCCAATGTCTCTTGTCCATCCACAATAGTGGCACACCAAGGAAACTCCTCTATTCCATTCACTTGTGTGTAATTAAAACTAAACCCATTCCAATTCCCAGAAATATCCTTCTGTAGACAAAGTGGGAAACCTGTGACTAGTCCTGCAAAGTTAAAATGTCTCTGAAAGAGAGTCCCATTTTTATCATATTCTAGTCCATCATCTTTAAATATGTGAGTAATATTGCCTTGAATAATAATTTTAGGCATTGTCTCACTCCATGACATCACCCTTAACCATGGTGGATTCGTGATGAATGACCATCTCTGTCATTCCTTTGGTGCTGGGTCGATGGACGCAGTGTTGTTGAGTGACATGAAGAAGAATGAGAGGAGTAATTGTGACCTAGGTGAGTGAATCTATCCAGAAGTTTTTTCATTCGCCACTGATACCGCCTCCTTGCTCCCTGTGACTGCTTCACCTTGGCGGTTGTCCTTTATCACTCTTATCCTTTTCACTGGAACCCACACTTTTTATTATCATCTGTTAAAACACAAACATACCCTTTTCCCCACGTTAACACTGTATGAGGAACAAATAAGTTTTTATTCTCATCGTGCCACATTACTTTACGGGCTGCTTTCATGGCACTTGTTATTGTTGTTTCAGTGTTTGGTGACTCCTTATTAGGAAATGTTAAGAATTTCATAGCAGCTGCTAAGCCATCATCATCGAATTTTTGCAAGTAAGTTTTCAGGGAGCGATTTTCTCGTTCCACTATAGCTTGACCAGTGGGATTATGGCGGATTCCCGTGACATGTAAAATTGAAAATTCTGCCATGAATTGTTCAATAGCTTTACTGATATAAGCTGGACCATTGTCTGTTTTAATGCTTTTTGGTACTCTGTGATGTGCGACGCAATGTAACAGATGTGCCCTCACATCTTTAACAACTTCTCTGCACCTGGGTGTTGCCTTATAAAACCTGAAAATGTGTCTACAGTGACATGAATATATTTTGCTCTTCCAACTGATGGGTAATGAGCAACATCCATTGCCGTATAGAATTTGGACCATCACCTTTAGGGTTTATAGGATGACAAGAAGGTGGGGGTAAAAATGGAATACATTGTACACATTACTTAACTATAGATCTAGCTTCTTTTCTGGAAATGCCATAAAGATGTCTTAAAGACCGTGCAGGCAAGAGTAATTTGGAATGTGCTTGTCTTGCCAATTCAGTAGAATGAAATGTTTGAAATACATTCTCTGCCATCTCATTACCCTCGGTCAGCAGTCCAGGTAATTTAGAATGTGACCAAATGTGTGTGATATAAAATATTGTTGTTCTGGCCCTTCTTGCTTGTTCAACTTCCATAGTTAACTGTGTAATACTATCTGCCCTTTCAGGGATATAGGCTGATTCAAATCTAGGTATCAATAGCACTGTATATTTGCTGTCTGTGATGATATTGCAAGGTTCTTTTACATATAATAATGCTTTCAATACTGCATATAACTCATTTTGTTGTGTAGAATTAAATATTGTTTTAAATTTATGCATCTCTTTTTTGGATGGAATATACAGAGTTGCCCTACAATCTTTTGTTGCATCCGTAAAGAAATTGACTTCCTCTACTGGTGAGGAAGAGCATTTTTCAGCCCAAGACTATGGCCACGTAACATACTGCTGGAATAAAAGGAATTGTGAGGCCGTGTTGAAAATTTTGATTAATCAATATCTGCCATTCCACAAATTCTTGTATGCAGTTCTCTATTTGTTGACTTGTATACATAGTATATATCATGTGAGGTTCCTGTCCTGTTAATATCCTTACTCTTTTCACTGCCTTATGCATTACTCCGGCTTCAGAATAAGGCACACAAGCTGTATTCTTTATTTGAGCTAAGTGTACCCACTCAATAATTCCCTGTTTCTGATGTAAAGCTCCAGTGGGTATTTTTTCAGTGAATAAAGTTGTTACTTCCAAATCCTGTCATTCTAATATCCTGCATAGTAGTGCATTCTACAATCTTTTCCAGCACTAATTTCAAACATTCCAATGCTTCATCTGTCCAGTCTCTGCGTGAGTTTAATTGAGAAGACCTTTCAATAAATCATATAATGGTTTCATTTGATCTGTTGTGATCCCCAACTGTGGCCTACACCATTGAATTTCTCCTATCAATTTTTGAAAGTCATTTAATGTTGTAACCTTTGCAGAATCTAAAATAAGTGACTTCAGTCTTAAACCTTATCACTGAATGGATGTACATTATTGTTTCATAGGCTAATTTCTCTTTCTCTGATTACATTTACTCTGGAAGAAAACTTTTTAGAAATTAAGTTGTTAATAAGTACAAACATTAAATTTAACTTTTGCTTAGGCCAAGGAATGACTACAAGTTCAGATTAAAAGAGCAATATCTTTTCTGCTTTAAAGAGCATTACATATTAATTTATTAATACATTGTCTTGAAGATGAAAATTTAAAACTGTTTAAAATATGTCCTGTTGTTCACAGTCACTAAAATTTATAAAGAAAATTAGTTGAAAACCTTCAAAATGATAGTTCTCTTCCCTCGATTTAATCTGGAGTGATAAGAGTTACAATTCACTGTACGCCCAGCTGAATGAAGAGTTGGGACTGCAGGGCAAAAAAAATCTTCATGGTTCCAACCTTTGCTCAAGTAAATTTTACTTCTGTGTCCACTCCTTAATAACTTCTTTGAAAGAGAGGGTTTTTGAATTCCTAAGCTTAATGGGGGAGACTTCTTGACGATGGCCCAATGGTGCAAAGTCTCCTCCGTTCTACTTGAGAGTTCAAAAACTTTATCTCTGCTGAGGTGTCTCTTTCAGATTTATTTTTTTTTCCAATTTGCCTTAGTGACAAATAATAAAACAAATCCTGATCTGTTTTAAACATCCAATTAGGAGTGACATGTTTCACTTAAAATATGACCAGAACAACTACATTTTGGTTATTTTTCATTATACAAAAAAACTTTTCTTTAGGTGAGGCAAGAGAAAATGAAAATGCTAATCAGCCTGCCTCTGATATGAGGGAAAAGTTCCCTTATCTCCTCTTGTCTTTCTCGCCACTTTCTCAACCTGGCCAGGGTTAGAAAGTAGAAAGAGAGAGATAATTTTACCAACAACTTTCCAATAATTTCCAAAACTATTATGCTTTCCTTAAACTTCATATCCATGTTATTCTTTTAGTGGGCTTTGATTAAAGCCCCTTTAAAACTGTACATATATTATTTCCTTGCATTTCTTATCTAAAACTGAATTTAGCAATCATATAAACTAAATAATAAAATATTAGTTCCTCTCTTTCTCTCTCCCGTTCTTCTCCCTGATGCTGCAGCCATCAGAGAGAAGAGAGGAGGGGGTGGAAAAGAGATAACATTCCAAATTCCAGCTACCCTGGAGCTGACCGTAATAACTCAAAAACACACGCACACAGAACATACAAAGACAGAACACATACAGACAATGAAAAAAGAATCCAAAAACTGAGAAAAAAAATTGTCAGAAATTCTCTGCACAAATTATAACTTTGGCTTACTTTCTATCACTGTGTAACAAATATCTCATTTGAGAAGGGTCTACCAAGCAACCCCGTTTCTTTAGCATTTTGTAAATAAGACTTGCATAAGATTCCTTTTCTAGACTTACTCCTGCAATCTTTTTTTAAAATTACCTATTTTTCCACATTTGTAATGCCTTTTCCCATCCTTTTTATCGGTCTCATTTCGATATTGCTCTCTCACTTCTTCTTTTACATGAGCAGCAAATGTTACAGAACCTACATCCTCACATATTTGTATCATCTCTGCTACTTCTGCGCCTCTAGGCAGCCCTAGCGTTGCCTTTCTACAGTCTGCATTGCATCCATTTCTCAGAATATCCTTGATAACTACAACAGTACCTTCCACTTCTACCACTACTTTAGTGACCACACTCTGCACACGGGCACAAAAATCAGTCCATTCTGCTAACTCCTTTTGTAAATCAAGATATGTTATCTCAGAGCTTTGGTCCCTAGAGTTTTCTGAGGAGCTGGAAGGAGTAGTTTGAGTGGATGCAGCAAACTGCCTCGCTTTTTTGTTAAAATGCCCTTCTTCTGCCTGGAACGCGCATTTTATGATGTGATATAAGAAGAAGGTGGAGGGTGCTAAAACTTTAGGTTTTTATGAGTCAAAGGCTGTTAATTGCTCTCCTTCTACTTGCCAGGTCTGTGTAGAGACTGGAGGCTTTTCAACTACCTAAGGACATATTTCCCCCACTTGTTTCAAGAATTTTCTGATTACTTTTAACTTTAAAGTGACTCCTTGGTTTTTTGCTTTCTTGTAAGTGAGACCTGTGTAAGCTTTCTTATCTAGCTGTTCTGAGGATGTGGTTAGCTCTATAGTGCTAAAAACCTAGCTCACTGCTTAATGGACCCTAAGGAACTTAAGCAGGTTACTTACAGTCTGTAGTATTTTCCCTCTCCAAGTCGACTGAGCGTAAGTCCTCCTGTCCTCCTTGTTCTTTTGTTCTCCCTTCTGCCTGGGCACCGTCTGGGGAATGCAGGCTATGCCTTTACCCAGGCTTACGAGTCTCACGCTTTTGACCCTGTACTGATCTCCGAGATATTGATTGTCCCTATTCTTATTTCTTATTCTTATTTGTTCCACCCCGCACGGATGGGCACCAGTTGTTAGGGACCCCGGGAGTTTGGGCCTGATCTCTCAGGGCCCCAGGCCTTATCTTACCAGCAGAAGCCTGGTGGAGTTAGCTGTAAGCAATGACCTAGGCGGGAGACAAGATAGTAAAAATTCCGTTTATTCAAGCAGTGAGCGTTGGTTTTATCTCTTTTCTGACACCAGTGCCCTAAGTGAACCTATCAGCAATTAGCTTGCCCTTATAAGGAAATAGTATACCTTTGATCAGGACTGCCCAGGGTGGAGACCTGGTCCCTAGAAAGAAAAAGATTTTTGGGGTTCTTTGTTCTCTGAAAAGCCCGGGAAAATAGCCTTGAGCAAAACAGGGGTGGAACCCTTCCTCCCAGCGCCATCTTGTTCATGCCTTACCAGTCTCCCCTCAGTTTACCTAAGTCATGACCAGTGAATGACGTCCAAGAGGTTGGGGGTTGGCATTTTCCTCCCGAAGGCAGCAGTGATCTCCCTAACCATACTGCATATAGCTGCATGTGGTGTGTAATGACTTGCATATCAATAGACTTGGACTTCAGTCTACCACCACTTAATTATTCACTTAGTTTCAGCCTTGCATCAACAATTCTTTTCAAATCCTGTTGTAGTCGACATCTAAAATCCCTTTACGTGGTTGAACTCCCCAGAGAGAATAATATTCTTGTACGGAGGACGTCTGACATCGATGGGACAATTCTGACTTACCTCATCTACTACTTCTGAGATAGGTTGCGTGAAGTCTGGATTAGCAAACTCTGGGTGAAAGAAGATTTCTGGACCCAGGAACCTCTCATAACCAACGCCAATGAAAAATTCTTTTTTTGAGATTGCATTGATTCCAGTATATTGTTTAATCCACTTTGACCCATCTGTATCATAGCTAAATTCTTTGACTAAATCTGGACAGACATAGTTATAACATTCCTCCACTGCCTTAGCTGTTTCCAGGGATTGTTCAGGAGGAATTCCTACTTCTCATTCTCTCAATAACTGCTCAATAAAATATATCATAACTCTCCCAGCAATTGGAATGTACTTGAAACAGCTGCCAATAACATACCCTTCAGCCACTGGTGAGTGACAAACCATCTCCACTGTCTATAACTGTACCAGTCAATGTCTTCTCTCGTACTTGACTTGATGTCCAAGATGTAGCTAAAGCAAGGACAGTCTGTACATCTATGTATAGACCTAGAACATTAAAGGAATCAAACATAATATCAACTGTATATTCCCTATTTTCTGGCGTATTTAGAGGAGGTACAGATCTTCAGGTTCTGGCCTTAGGTATTCGAAGATTACTTGTTCCATAAATCTCTCCATCAAGCCTCAATTTTCAGCTATGCCATAGCGTATGTGGCACTTTGTTGTATATGTTGGCTTTTCCATTGCTTCATCCCCAATAAAGAAGTCTAAACCATCAACACCGTTCATCACCCTCCTTTGTGCTTAATCTCCTACTTTTTCAGATTCCTTGATAGCAATACTTGAGGGGATGATAATCTTTGGTTCTGTTTTTCCAGCATATCCAGGTTTTGTACACCCAGTGCCACAGTTCCTCACACAGGTTGACAGCCATCCCTCCATCTTCTGCCTCCTCCTCCTCTTGGTGCAACCACCGCCACCGTAGGGTCCTTACTAGATGCAAGGAGAACGGGGGGCTGGAGGGAGGACTATCTAACCATCCACAACTGGGCTGGTCTCGCTTTCCCGAGAGGCAGAGAGGAAGCTGAAGCAGTGGCAGCGGCAGGTGGTGAGGGAAGGGAGCAGCTTCAGGCTGAGGCTTCCACTTCCACAGGATCATAGTTTTTAATCCGTTCTGTTGTCTGCCTCCATTTCACGGGAGAGTTAATCCCATTCACATTCACATTTATGATTACTATCTCTCTCTTTCTCTTCATTCTAATTCCTCCCATTTATGGTTATAATTCTCCCTTCCCCTCTAGCCTCCACAACAGAATTCTAATTTTTAACCACTGCTTCTCTCAGTCTTCCCTCCCTTCTATCAACTCCCCTTCATTTTAGTCCTCTTTTCCTTTACAACATCTTCCTTTCCTTTTAATTTCCCCTCTCTTTCCTTTCCTCTTTACCCTCCTATGACCTAGGGCAATTTAGGTTTCTGTACTTAACTGAGTTTGTTTTTCGCTCTTTGGACCAAATCAAATGAAAGTAAATCTCAAACAGTGCTCATCTCTCTCCCCTCTTTCCCTCTACTTTAATTTGTTTTTTGCCTTCTCCTGTGTTGTAACTACCTTTTTCTTCCTCTTCCCTTTCACATCTCCAATTACAATCACTTCACACCCTTTAATCACATTGTTTATTATCACATCAATTAATTTATGTACATTACGTATTCCTTTTATATATTGCAATAAATATTCAATTTTCAACATTAACAAGTACCTTCCTCCCATATGGGGATGTAAACAGTTTGAATAACAAGGTTTTTCCCCTGTTTTCCTTTCCATGACACTTATGAGACTTGTATTTGAAGATCAAATTTTGTACTGAACTCTGTTCTTTTCATCAAGAAGGACTGGCAATCTCTTATTTCACTGAATGAACATCTCCTTGCCTGAAATATTATGCTCAGTTTTGCTGGATAATTGATCCATTTTTATAGTCCAAGTTACTTTTCCTTACAGAATATCATATTCTACTCCTTCGTGTCTTTTAGTGTAGAAGCTGTAAGGTCTTGACTGTAGTTCTTCCATTTTTAAATTGTCTCTTCCTGGCTACTTGCAGTATTTTCTCCTTAACTTGACAGTTCTTGATAGTATTTGACAACAATATTTTTTCATGTTTTCAGTTTGGGAACTCTTTCAGGGGATAACAGGTGATTTTTTTCAATGACTATTTTGTCCTTTTGATCTAGGATGTCGGGATTATTTTATTTCATGATTTCTTGGAAAATATTGTCCAGGCTCTCATTTTCTTCATGGCTTTCTGGTAGATTAATGATTTTCAGATTTTTAACTGCTGGATCTATTTTCCAGGTCAGTTGTTTTTACAATGAGATATTTTACATTTTCATCTATTTTTTTTTCATTATTTAGATTCTGTTTCACTGATTCTTGAGGTTTCATAGAGTTATTTGCCTCTCCTTGCCTCATTCTAATTTTTAATGCATTGCTTCCTTCAGTTAACTTTTGCACCTACTTTTACATTTTCCCAATTGTTTCTTTTAAGGAGTAACCTTCTCCAGTTAGGTTTTTTTATTTCCTTTTCCTTTTGTCCAATTGCTCCATTTATGTTTCGAATTTCCTCATCCATTTGCCCAATTTTCCTTTTAAATTCTTCCGTGACTTTTTTTTCATATTTTTAAAATCATTGACAGTTTTTTTCTTCTACCTCTCTAATGTGACTTTTAAAATCCTTCTGGAACGTTTCCAAGAATGCTCTTCTAGGTTTGAGACAAGTTCATATTCCCTTCTGAGTTTTTAAATGAGAGCATAGTCTCAATGGTGACCTACAAGGTATTTGTGTTTTGGTCCTTGTCCTCATGGTAATTCTCTATGGTCTTTTCTTTTCTGGTTTCCTTCTTGCTCATGATGATTACTTTTTTCCTTCCTTTGAAAGAGGATCTCTACTTCTGGGATACAGAGGGCACTGTTCCACAATTCTTGTGCTTAAAACTTGAGGTTTTGTGTGTTGTGACCTCTAGTTCTTTCAGCTAGAACCTAGAATGCTGCAGCTTGCTTGGTGCTGAGCTGGCTGGAGTGCCAAGGCAGAGGCCAGGTGAAGTTTTTTTGAATTTCCCTTGAATTCCCTGAAGCTCCCTTCATGAGTTGTGGGGGAGGGGTGGTCTGGCTGTCTATCCTCCTCTGAGATAGAGCACTGATAGGTTCAGTGGATGGTGAATCCTGCCTGTGCTGGTGTATTTCCAGTTCCCCTGGTTGTGATAAGGTAAGCCTGTGATCCTGGTATTGGCACCTATGGTCTCCACCCCCCAAAGAGTACAGGATCCCCTCCTGCTTTTCCGAGGTGGGGCTGTCTAAGACAACTCCACTACTGCACTGGTCCCCTTCTGCCACAGTAAGAGGGTCTCTGACAATTTTCCTAATCTCTTGAGCCTAGTTTCTTGAAAGATTGATTATGCCTTAGGCTGATCTCAATTTTCCAGGAATTTTCTTGGGGATATATTCTGTGAGGTTTTCAAGGTAAATGAGGAGACAGTATGAGCATTTACCAATCACTCTGCCATGTTGGCTCCCAGAAGTTCAGGTAGTTAAATTATAAACATTTAGTCTGAGAGCTGATAGGTTCAAGAGCTGCTACTGCTGTTACAGTGGTCCTGTATTTCTTTCTCACTAATTTCCACTGAACTCCCATCCTGGGCTGATATGTTTGAGACTCTACACTGCTGCTTATGATTCTGCCCTAGGGTTTCCTCCCTGACCTTGCTATGGTGGGGTCTGTGCTGGTATAGCCTATGTGCTCTGCACTCCCCCAGCCTTGTGTATCACATCCTTCCCATCTACTCTCTGGGCTGTCCTTAATAGAAATCTGCCACACTCTGTATTCTATGGGATTGTGCCACTCTAAAGTTAGCTCAGATTCTATTTTTGGAGGTATCTGAAGGAATTTGTGACAGCGTTTAGGTAAGGTAAGACCCTGATATCTGCTCTCATCTTGGGTCTGCCAGTAGCCAAATTGTTAAAAAAAGAAAATTCTCTTCTTGAATCTTTTCCCTTGATAAAAGAGGCAACATTCCGGATGAGAGTATTAAAAGGAGTGTATTAAAAACATCAAGACAGACAAGTGATGGTGGACTGGTCTCTGTTTGATTTTTAAAGCCTTTCACACCCTCTCTTTCCAACTTAAATAGATAGAAGAAAGATAGATACTAGATTATAGAAAGATAGATTTTGAATAGATATATGGATAGATGAATGGACAGATCAAGAAATAATTTTGAACTCACTAAATGTCAAATATTGTGCAAAGTAGTTGGAATATTAATACAAATTAAAAAAGTAATTTTTTCCTCACGGAAATTGTGCTTTATTAATAACAGATAACACGTAATGGGGAAATGGAAAGGCAGTGGAGTATGCTAGACAAATTATGAGGAGATATTAGATAATGGCTTGGAAACGTGATTCTTGGTAAGATATGTGAAAATGTCACCATAAAAAGTGTGGCCTGCTGAGAGCCAAGTCCAGGTTGAATTGACATGACTCTTAATCATTATACCTTATACTCTATTTCACACCCAAAGATCAAGTCAATATGGCTTGTACAATGTGGTTGTACTTCAACATGCCACTCCATTGTGATAATTATCCAAGAAAATTTCATAAGATCCGTAATGACAAATGCATCCTTTTCCAAAGAGAGAGATCTGAAGAACTGTGAGTAAAGGTTGAAACATACTTCTCCACTTTATTTTCCATGCTTTTTGTTCTATAGGAATAAAATGGAAGTGTGTTTGGCATCACTCGACACTTTCACAAACTATAATCTGTGGTTTGCCTTTTCAACAGGTTGGAGAAGGGTGGGAAGCAAGGAAAGAATATAGATTTTTTTAAATGAATGTTAAATTAAATAAATAATGTAATTACTTTTAAATGCCTAAAAATTAAATAGTCACTCAAATTTGCAAACTTCATAACTCAGTGAAATAACTTCTAGTGAAATACCTGAAAGATCCCAAGGGAATTGTATGTGCCAAATGTTGATTGCAACATTTATTTTGCTGTATCAATGAAACTGAAACATAAGAGGTACTCTTCTCTTGGGGAATTGGGAACAAATCGCTGTATGTGAATATAACATGATATTACTTTTCTGTATGAAATTACAAATGTTATTATTTGGAGTATTTAATTATAATTCCCATGAACCCATACAACGTAAAAACGTCAGGAGAAGGTAAATTATTGCATGATGGCAAAATAATATATATATATATATATATATATATATATATATATATATATATATTGCTAATTGTAAAAGCATTTACTTTCTTCAAAGCATAAATTAGAACAAAAAAGAAAAGAAAAAAACTTTGAAACAAATATGTATGATGAAAGAAAACAAATCACTGTATTAGCCATATCTTCAATTGTCCATCTCTTTCTAAATCTTTAATCCATTGCCTCTTTGTTACGAGGTGGATAGCATGTATGACCTTCCATTCTTTGAAATCAAGGTGGAGCACTGTATTTGTTGGTGTTCTAAATCTTTCATATCTTGTTCTTATTGTACAAATTATTCTTCAGAACCACTTCATACTCCATCAATTCACATAAATTTTCTCTGTTGATCAGTCAACAAGCATGTCTTAAGGGACCATTTTGCTAGGTACTGAGGAATCAAAGACGGCAAAGAACACCTCCTGAGATTCGTAAGGAGCTCACAGTCTAATGAAGGAGACCCCATGCAAACAACTATGCTCAAACAAGATATATGCTGCATAAACTGGAGATCATCAATATATGCAAAGTACTAGCATTGCAGAGAAACAGGAAAGGCTTCTTTGAGAGTTAGAAATTTAGTTGGAAGGTGAAGGCAGCCAAATATGAGAGAAGGATGGGAAGCCTCAAACTTAAGGTGTATCTCCCACCTTGTTTTAAGGGTGACCATTCTCCTCCCTTTTGATTGGTACCTCCTTCAAGGCAGGAACTATAGTTTTCATCCTCATTATTTTTGACAAAGCCTGGAATATAGTGGGTACTTAAAATTATTCATTGATTAGTTACTTTCTAAAAAGATGGTAATGTTCGGATCTGTCAATCTATCTACCATATATTTATTTGTTCATCTATCATCTATTGTTTAAATCCATCCGTCTCGTTTTCTGTCTACCATCTTGTATCTTCATCTCTTTCTGCGTATCTATCAAACAATTATTTCTGTCTGTATCCGTACAATCAACCATCATTTTTCTTCTTTCTGCCATTTTTCTTCTTTATGTCTCTATCTCTCTATCTACCTACCTACCCACCTATTTACATGTGTATATGTGTCTATTGTATATATGTGTGTATATACACATATATGGGTACATGCATGTATATGTGTTTGTTTATAAGCACATACGTGCATGTATGTATATGTATGTCTAATTTATTTCTCTCTATGTATGCATTATACCTCAAGTAGAAAGGAAAAAGTTGGTTTCTTTCTTGTTTGTTTTTGTTTCCTAGGGGATAATGTATTGCCTGACATTCTGTGATTTTATAAATGTTTTTAAACACTGAGTTACATAAAATTCTTTGAAATGTACTTTTGAACACCTTTGGCTTGCACAAAAGACACCTTCCTATTGATAGTGAGAAATTTATCTCAAAAACAGTGTCATGAATGAAGTTATTTTAACTATCATAGATGGCAGAAAAGAAGATATATTGACTATACAACTAACTTACCTAATAATTCAGCCAAAGCCTACTACTCAGGCAGACTGGTGGAAATTGACTAGGAAAGACTGCTCCTTTACTGGGCAAATTGTCAAATGAGCTAAGGGTGCCAACCATCCCAGAGAGGGTGGCCTCTTATTTCCCTGGTGACAGAAACACTTCTCTAAGTTTCTGAACTTTAATGAAATATCTATAAGTATCTTTGTGACTAAGAAACACTCTGCCCTTTACGTGTTCACTGTAAATCACAGTATAGGTCAGAGATAGTAGAGCCCTGACTTTTATTGTAACAGAAAAGGAAAAAAATATGCTTTATGAAATTTTAGCAACATCTCATTCTGTCAAATGTAAGTACTTCATCTAGTATCACTTCTAGGTCTTCAGGAAAGAAGTGTAATGGGATGGTAGCCCAAGGAACGTCATAAATTTCCAATTTGTTAAAAAAATGTTCACTTTTGTTTAAACATTTTTTTTGTTCTTTTTGAGAGCACTGGTGGGATGGTCTTGGGATTTTGTTAGAATATTGAATATTTTTAAGAATATTGTCAGCTGTGCAAACCACCAAATTTTCTGTAATTTATATTCTTAAAGAATTTCATCTGAAAGTAAGGCACTACATGACTTGGCTTTCTAGGAAGATATTAGCATGTAACAGAACTGAATCCACAGGTAGATCTTTCACCACCACACCACAGTGTAGTTTTAGGTGACATTACAGCAGTCTCATTCAGTTGTGATAGTACTTTGATACTGAGAACATGTTGGGACTTTAATAAATTCTAATTGAATAAACTGTATTTTCTAAGGACAGAGGATGAAAGATGAAGTTAGTAAGTGAATTCTGATCTAAGGATGCAAGAATTGGACAGGTGATAATAGAAGGCAAGTGAGAACACCTGTGCAGCCTTGAGGGATTCATTTGTCTTTTCTGGGGCTAAGTTTCCTCATACTTAAAAATGAGGAATTTGCATAAAATGGCTTAGTGTTCAGCTGTGAATTTCGGACCAGGTAATTCTATCAGCACTCGTATCTTGGCTGGTGGGTAAAAGTCACAGGGAGAGGTGATGAAGCAATAAATATTGTCTTATCCTCTATTTCTCTTTTGATTTTCATTCTAATTCTCTTCTTTCTACCCCAATCCCCTCTAATTGTCCCCGAGTTCAGTTAGCCATGTCCTCTATCAACCTCCTTACTATATTCTCATCACTATTGTTTTTTTTTTTTCTGGTAACTGTAATACATAGCATTTATTACATGTTTTAAGGACTGTAGACCCCTTTGCATGTCACCCTATTTGATCTTCAAAACAACTCAGGGACCTGGTTGCTATTATTCCCTCCCTTTTACTGCTCACCAAGCTAAGACTGATTGACCTTATCACAGTCCTACAGCTAAACATTTTCTGACATGGACTTTGAATGCATGTCTTCCTGACTTCAAGCCAAACACTCTATTCACAGACCAACCACCATAAACTACTCGACGTTCCAGCTGCCGACATTGTCTCTATGGTTGCTTTACCTTTCTACAAAACACTCTGAATGGAATGATGATTTGAGGACGAGATATTTGATGTCAGTTGCAAGGAGAGAATGACTTTACATTCTGGAGGGATGTTTTAATACAAGCCTAAGGGATTTAGGATTATTAGGCACCAAATGGAGGCAAGGAACACTGAGGATATTTGATCAAGGAACTGTTGAGCAGTGACTAGAAAAGAATAATTAAGGTTCTTAGGCGTTTCTGAGTAGTTTGACTAGATGGAATAATTATTTCTTCCTCTATTCATTTAATTTGCACTGCAAATGTAGATATGTCATAATTCTCTACTTTCATATACATCATTGGTCTCCCATAAGTCTTACAAGGTAGGTAGATCATATCTATTTATTGACATTTTGCACGTAGGTTGATTTTTTTTAAAATTTCTTAAAAATACTTAAAGAGAAAACAAACTTATTTGTGTTAGGCAATGAGCCATAGAGATAGGGATCTCCATGGTTCCTCACTGTTCCAGTCCCCTTTCAACCCTAAAATATGCCCATTAAACAGATCATTAGCATTCTTAGAATTAATATTTCTGAGACAGGCTACAGAGACAAAAACAGATTGGGAAGTTTTAGTCTACCTTTTCTTTCTAAGCTAATGCAATATATTGTCAATTCTCAAAAGATGACGATAATGTGGTAATGGGTTAATCATAAATCAAAATCTTTAATTTTTTTTCTAATACCATTGAGCCAATAAGAAAAGAAAAATCACTCAAAGGCCACAGGAAAACAAAAAAAATGCATTAATTTTATGTTTATTACTGAAAGAGCAAGAAAATACTCTCATGTCCTTTTAAATATAATATGAAACTTTACATTTCCTTACATAAATAAAAACACATAAGGAAGATTATAAAAATAAGTCATAGTTTGGGGATTTTACCACAAAAAAGGAGAAATCAAAGACATGAAAAAAGAAGGAAGGAAGGAAGGAAGGAAAGAAGGAACAGAACTTAAAGTGGGTTAAAGAAGATCTCAGGGAAAGGTAGGGATTAATTGACTTGTAGGTTCAATAACAATTATCACTATTGCTAGTTACTGTCTAATCAGCATTCTCCAAGCTAATTCCAGTTTTACAGTTAGACTTTTATTTACTTGTACGTGCGTTTTACATGGAATTGTATTAAAATATGTTGTATTAAAATCACCTTAAACAGATTAAAAAGAGATGCATTATACTAGAAAAAATATTATTAAATAGTTAAGACTGAAGTCTAGGGATCAAAGATTTTTTCTTCTTCCTATGCAAGGTAATAAATCTCCTAAATTATTCTCCCTAGCTTACGATACGACCTTCACACATGTCTGACTTTCCCAACTAAAATCTAAGCACATAAAGGAAACGCTAAAGTTTGTTGTACTTTTCATCTACCACTTGCAGGAGTTTCACGGCGTTTAAAAGGTAGAAAGAAATTTGGAAGTACCATAGTCGGAAGCCCTCATTTCATAGATAATAAAGTTGTGAGAGTTTCTATCATTCATAAGATCACTTACATATGTGTGCTTAAGGTCACACAAAAGGTGTCAACTAATATAAAATCCTTCCTTAATATTATTTATCTTTCTTTTGTTAGTACTCAATTAATCATTATTAAAAAAAAATATATTAATGTATTTCAAGCACTTATTTTCCCGTCAGTGGCCAATTATCTTTAGAAATCTAGAAGGAAGTTGGGAATGAATCAGAGACTAAAAGGAAGCAAAATCGGTTTATACTAACCTTAATTTTAATGGTATTTTAAATAACTCTTGTGATATGCCACAACCAATAGATTGGTGCTTTTGTCTGGGACAGAATTTTGATTGAGTAGAACGTGATCTGAGTCTGAATGACAAGTGTGTAGTTAGAAGATAAGTGCCAACAGCAGGGAATGCTAGATTGTTGATATGAAATTTGGGGAGTGATAAGTGGTATGCACTCACTGATACAACCTCAGACAGAAACACACACACACACACACACACACACACACAATGAGTGACAGAGAGAAAGACAGAAAGCCAGAGAAAATAGGGAATTAGGGAACGAAAGGCTGATATTATGAATAGGATTGTGCTGAGAAGGTCTTGTAGTATCCCTTCCTCTTCTACCACATTGCAGTGACAGCACTGAGGCATCTCCCTAGGAGTTTAACAATCTGTAACTGATCGCATCATTCATTTTTCTTCTTTTAAGATCCGAGAAGGTATCACACTCCACCAGTTATCAGTTATTTATTGTCAAATTGGATGTATTTATCCATAATTTTCCTGAACAAATGATTTGTTCTACATTTACGAGAATGTAGAAGAATGAGTTGAGAGGGAGAGCCCTTTCAGATCACAAAGAAAGAAAGGATGAAATAAAGAAAGAAAGAAAGAATTTTTTTTTTGCTTTTTCAAATTTGTTTACTTATTTTTAGTTTTCAACATTCATTTCCACAAGATTTTGAGTTCCATATTTTCTCCCCATCTCTCTCCTCCCCCACCTCAAGACATTGTGCATTCTGATTATTCTTTCCCCCAATCTGACGTCTCTTCTATCACAACCCTCCCTTCCTTTGTCCCCATCTTCTCTCTTTTCTTGTAGGGCAAGACAGATGTCTATACTGCATTACCTGTATTTCTTATTTCCCACTGGCATGTATAAACATTTCTCAACATTGGTGTTCCAACTTCTTTCCCTCCCTCCCTCCCCACACATCGCCACTGTGAAGGCAAGCAATTCAATATAGACTGCACATGAGTAGTTATGCAAAAGATTTCCATAGTGTAAGGGGTCTGGAACTCTCGGATTATCAGGGTCATGATGCCCTCAGGAGAAATCTCTTTGAGACGCCATGTCCTTTCATGATTTACGTGATGGACCACCCTAATGCAATTACCAACCTTCACAATTATCTTGAGCAAGAATAGCAACAGTCAAGAAGGTAATTATAGCAGACAGTATTTACAAAACTTCTTGCTTGAATGGAAGTAGAATGGAAGTAGAATGCCTATATATACTCTGATCTAGCTGAGAATAAATGGAGTGCATACCATCTTTGCTCCTGCTTCATTCATTCACACCTGGAAAAAAGACCTCATGCAAGCATGAGATCTTTGGGAACTTAATATTTTGGCGTCTAATGTGGGGCTCCTCTAAAAAATACTCGGTTCCATAGCAAGAGGAGTGGACAGCTAGGGTAAGTGCTCACCCGGATCGAGCAACAGCAGACACAGCTGACACCCATAGTTTCATGTTTCAGGACGACCAAAGGCAGCGGAAAGTTGAGGTCCCTCACTAGAACAGTTTTGCTGCACATTTCTTCCTGCAACTCCCCCAATCTTACCTCTATGAATTTGGATGCTATACCACTTGAAGAATACATGTTTAATAATCATACGTCTTCCTTGTCTATGGTGCATTTTACTATGATATCGTTTCCTTCTTTATCTCTTTTGCTTAGATCTACTTCTGCTTCTGCTTTGTCTGAAATTTGGATTGCTATGCCTGTTTTTCTTACATAAATTAAAGCAAAATATATCATGCTCCAATGTTTTACCTTTCCCCTCTGTGTATCCCCCCATTTCAAATGTGTTTCTTGTAAACAGCATATTTTTGGATTATGGCTTTTATTCCATTCTGCTATCCATCTCTATTTTATGGGGGAGTTCATTCCATTCACATTCACAGTTATGATTACAATATGTGTCTTTCCCTCCATCATCATTCCAAGCATTTGTGCTTTTAGTTCTCCCATCTCCCTTCCCCTCCTTAATAGAGTTTTCGCTTTTGTCCACCACCTCCCACAGTGTTTTCTTTCTTCTTTCAGCCCCTCTCCGTTTTACTCCTCTTTACCCTTACTACTTATTCCCGCCCTTTTAACTTCCCCTACGCTTTCTTCCCCTTTCCCGTCCTACTGCCCATAGAGACGGATAGGTTTATATATTTAAATTAACTTTATTTCTCCTTCCTTGAACCAAAACAGATAAGAGTACCTCTCCAACAACGCTCATCTCCCTTCCCTCTTTCCTTCTCCTGTGTTATAATTTTGTACTTCTTCCTGTGACGTAATTTATCATTTTCTGCTTCCTCCTTTTAACATCTCCTATTACAATCCCTTAGCATGCTTAGATCATATTTTTATCTTCACATTATTTGCTTCATACCTGCTCCCTCTATCTACGTATATCTCTTTCATATTTCATAATAGATGTACAGTTCTCAAGATTAACAAGTATCCTCTTCCCTTATACGGACATAAGCAGTTTGCTCAAATTGAGTAACAAGTTTTTCTTTTCCCCTGTTTACCTTTTTGTGCCTTCCTTGAGATGGATTTGAAGATTAAATTTTGTTTTGAGTTCTGACATTTTTGTCAGGAAGGTCTGGAAATCCCTTATTTCCTTGAATTTCCATCTCCTTGCCTGAAATGTTATGCTGAACTTTGCTGGGGAATTGACCCTTGGTTGTACTACCAGCTCTTTGCCTTATGGAATACCACATTCTTATTGCTTCGATCTTTTAATGTAGAAGCTGCAAGATCCTGTGTGATCCTGTCTGTAGTTCCTTGATATTTCAATGGTTACTTTCCAGCTACCTGTAATATTTTCTTCTTCACTTGACAGTTCTGGAATCTGGCAACAATATTTCTTGGGGTTTTGAGTTTGGGGTCCCTTTCGGGAGGTGAACAGTGGATTCTCTCAATGATTTTGTTGCCCACCAGATCTAGCACTTCTGGGAAGTTTTCTTTGATGGTGTCTTGGAAGATATTGTCCAGTCTCTTTTTTTCATCATGACTTTGTGGTAGGCCAATAATTATTGAATTTTCCAGATCAGTTGTTCTTCCAGTTATATATTTTATATTTTGTTCTATCTTTTCTTTCTTCAATTTTGTTTAACCAATTAAAGCTAGGGTAGATGCTATAAAATATTTGAGATTTTACCTGCCAAAACAAACTCAGGGACTATATGAACACAATTACAAGACATTTTTGTACAAAAAATGTTTGATCCAACTATGTGGAAAAACAGTTGCTCATGGGTAGGCTGAGCCAATATAATAAAAATGACAATTCTCCCTAAATAAATTTACTTATTTAGTGCCCTACCATAAAAACTATCCGGTAATTATTTTCTCGAGCTGGTAAAATAATATCAAAATTCATCTGTAGTAACAAAAGTTCCAGAATACCAAAGGCACTAATGAAAAGATGTTCTAGGGAAGGTAGCTTAGCTCTGCCAGATTTCAAATTGTGTTATAAAGCAACAATTGTCAAAAGTACTTGGTACTGGCTAAGAAACAGAAGGGTATACAAGTGGAACAAGTTAGCTACTCAAGACACAGTAGGCAATGCATATATATATATATATATATATATATATATATATATATATATATATATATAATATGAAAAATGTTCTATATCACTTTTGATTGTAGAGATGCAAATAAAAACAACTCTTAGGTACCACATCACACCTATAAGATTGGGAAACATGACAGAACAGAAAAATGATAAATATTGGAGAGGATGTGGGAGAGTTGGAACACCAATTCATTGTTTTTAGAGCTGTGAGCGCATCCAACCGTTGTGGAGAACAATTTAGAACTATGCCCACAAGGGCTACAAAAATGTGTTTATTCTTTAACCCACTAATATCACTTCTATGGTCTCCAAGAGATCATAAAAACGGGAAAGGGTCCCCCATGTGGAAAAATACTTATACCAGCACTTTTTGTAGTGATCAAGAACTGGAAATCAATGCGATGCCCATCAATTGGGAAATGGCTGAATAAATTATGTGATATAATTGTACTGGAATACTATTACGCTATAAGAAATGATGAATAAAAAGATTCCAGAGAGGCCTGGAAAGACTTATATGACCTGATGCTGAGCGAAGGGAACAGAACCAGGAGAAATTTGTGCACAGCAACGACCACAGTGTACAAGAGCTTTTTTTGGTAGACTTGGATCTTCATAGCTATGCAAGGACTTAAAAATATTTCCAATTATCATCTAAGGCAAAATGCCTTCTGCATCCCGAGAAAGAATTACGGCATTGAATCTCAGAATGTAACAGATCATTTTGTGTGTGTGTTTAATGTTTTGGTTTGTTATATGATTTCTCCAATTTATTTTAATTCTTCTGCACAGCATGACTATAGTGAAAATATATTCAATATTAAGGTATAGATTCTATGAAGAATTTTATGCTGTCTCGAGGAGAATTTTATGCTGTCTCGAGGAGGGAGGGGAATACGTAGAGGGGGGAATCTAAGCTTTATGGAAGTCATTGTTGAACATTAAAAATAAATAAAATTGATATAAAAATACAATCCTCCATCTCAATTAGATTGCCGAATTTATGTGGATACAGTTGAGCAAAGTCGTTTCTTATTATTGTTTTAATTTCTTCCTCAGTGGAGGTGAGTTCACCCTTTGCATTTTTGATATTGGTCATTTGGCATTCTTCTTCCTTTTTGTAATTCAAATTGAAAAATGTTTATCCATTTTATTCTCTTTTACATGAAACCAACTCCTAGTTTTATTTTTTTGATTTAGTAGATTTATTTATTTCAATTTCATTAATCTGTCCTTTTGTTATCTGTATGTCTACTTTGGTATTTAACTAGCGATTTTCAATTCGTTCCTTTTCAAGTCTTTTCAGCTGCATGCCCAAGTCATTGATCTCCTCTTTCTCTTTTTTTTTTCATGTAGGCACTTAAAGATTTAAAACTTTCCCTACGAACTGATTTTCCTGTATCCCATAAAATTCGGTAAGTTGTCTCATTACTGTCATTCTCTTGAATGACCTTTGAAGCTGGTTGTGGCATTTGTGGGTTGAGGAATCTAGGAACTGCTGTCGGGGGTGCCCTGAATCCTGTTCTGGGTTCTTTCCTTGCTGCTTTGCGCTGGTCTGTGCTCTATGCTGGTTTGTACTCTGCCTCCTGGTCTGTTCTGCTCTTTCCTTCTTTTTGACTAATTGTCTGTTACATTTGTTTCCTAAATTTGTTTTCAATTGGCTTAGTATTCTCTACCTGCAGGTGCGTAATTACTTAAGCCAAATGTCATCCCCTATCCATGATGGTGATGTATCATCTCTGGATGTGAAGTCACCTGAAAAAACTAATCTCTCGAATGGGATCTCTTGGAGCAGAGACAGCTCTATGCCCACACTCAGTAGGAAATAATTATGGAAGAAGAAACCTTTACCTCTTGCCCCAAGATTTTGGGCTCCATTTGTTGAGGGGCAATGACGGGATACTTGTGTTCAAGCCCCACTCTAAAATATTGCTTTAGGATCTCATTTTGTGCAATCTCCATTATACTGTTGTGGAGTTCTATTGACACAGGTTGGGCGATATATTGATTTATATGCTTATTTTCTGTTATTCTTATTAAAGTTTTGATAATACTCATTGCCTTACCAACAGATATAAGGCGTGGGCAATATCTTTGGGCCAAATGTGACAGTAATTTCAAGGGAAAGATCTTTCTTATTCATTAATAGGTCCTTATATGTTTCTGAAATCGCCTGAAAACGTAATTCACATGTAGTGGGAGGCGTTTGCCGAATAGCAGGAACAGGACAGGTGGAATGAAATCAGGAGGAAGTGAGTGAGTCTGGTTAGGGAAGAGGACAGACAGCACAGGCAGATGCGACAAGGTTCAGACTTGTGAGTTTTTGCTTGCAAAAAGGCCCTGGCTGAGGGCGGAGGGGTCGGAGGCTTTGGAATTACTTTGCTCCCTATGGTGATTATTTTAATTAACTTTTTGGTCACCATAAGGAATGTGACTTTTTGGTTCAAGGATTTGGCTTTCTAGTGTCTAAATAATTGTTTTTATCTTCTGGCTTCTATATATAGAATCTTTTATATGTTGTGACTGCCAACAACACTGGAATATTTATAGTTACCAGCAGTGATTTAAGCTTACAGGTGATTTAAGGAACTCTTATGGGGTTATTAGTGAATGAGAAAGATCTTTTCATTCACCACCAGTGGTGTGCATAGTGCCTTGGTTACACGGCCTAGATTCAGAAAGACCTGAGTTTGAGCTCTACCTCTGATACTTCCTAACATAACCTGTGTGTTTTCTTCAGTTCACTTAACAGAAAAAACAAATGGAACAGTTGTGATGTCCAAGGATTATTTTGAGGAACAAATGAAATAATACGTGTAAAACATTTTACAAAATATACTAGATAGACTCTAAATGTCATCATCTTTTTCAGCAGCAGCGTAATGATACTGCAGTTTTAGCAGTTAGTGGTTTTGGTTACATGGGAGTGTACACATTGCTTCCGTCACCTGTTCTTTGAAAATCATAGTCGCATGCTCCTTTGTATGGATAAGGGGCATTCGAAATCTTCGGATTTATTCCTTTGACGTCATTTAGGATATTTTGCCTAAATTGTTGATTTAAGGAGCTACATAACGTTGTGACACAAGAGACATTTTATATCCCAAATATGTCCTGGCTGAACCATTTTCAATTAACACTCAATCTGTAGAGTAATGGTGGCCAGCACGATATTGTTCCTTTCTATTTAACCTTCACTGATTTTTGTAACCTAAAAGTAGTTGTCTGTTATTTTCAATTTCATAACATTTGTAGCTTGGAAATTATACATACAAAAGGGAGGAAGCAAGGGAGGGAGGCAGGGAAGGAGAGAGGGATGAAGAAAAAGAATGACGTGTAAGAACGGGAAGAGGGAAGAAAAGAGCAATACCTAGATAATTAGAAAAAAGTTAACCAGGAAAGAAAGATTCCTAACAATTGCAGTTATTCAGATATGGATTGGGAAACAAGGTCTGCCTCTACCCCAGCCCGAAGCACTCAGTTCTAAAGTACTGTCCACAATTGGGAAATGACTAAAACTATTGCAGAATGGAGTAATTTTGCGATGGGCAAAAGGATAAATAGCATAAACTTGCCAAGAATTCTAGGATCTGATGGAGAGTAAGGTGATCAGAAAAAAAAATATTACAAAACAAATATTGTAACGATCAAGAACTTTGTTAGACTTAAATCTGTTCGTAAGACAATGACAAGATTCCAGGACACTGATGATCAAAACTACCTTTGGACAAAGAATTGACCCAAGAAGTACAGATGGAAATGGATATTTTTGACTCGCCAGTGCTAGAATTCATTTCTTATTACTGTCCATCTTTGTTACAATATTTTTTCAGTGTCAACTCTAGCAGGAGAGAGAGATTTTTTCATTTAAACCATGATTCGCCTTTACAAAGGCCTAATATTATATCCAAATTGATTTATTTGTAAAAGAAAAGTTCACTTCACTTTCAGTTTACTTTCTAATAAACTGACATAGTATGAAAGCCTCAATGAAGTAACTTTTATTAAGTACTTATTCTATTGAAGAGACCCAGCTATTCTGCATCTCTCAAATTTCTGCTTTCTACAGTTTCTCCTTGTACTCATCATCAGTAACTGGATTAGTCCTTTTCATACCCATATCATCTCCAGATTGCACTGAAGAGGCATACGCTTCTAAAATTAAGGAGCAGTTGTCTCCTCAACATGTGCACCATGAGGAATGAAGAAAGAGAGGTGCTTAAGGAAATGACATGTGAGACTGAACTAATTCTATTGTGTCAGTTTTTTCCTTCAAACACTTCGACCATGTCAGCAGCTGTGAAAAATTTAGCGACTAAATGAAAATTCAATATCCCCATTGCAGGAAAAGCAACCTATTGCACTAAAAGTGAAAATGCTGCCACCCCCTTATTAGAGGAGGGTTTTAAGAAAACTGAAGATCATTTCTAGTAACTCATTGTCTTATGTAGATGACTCTGCATAACCCTAGATACTCTCAGTCCATGCCAATAAAACACATGCTGTCACGTCTTACAGGGATAGAGAAGATTTACTTAAGGTCCCTTGATGAATTACCTGACACTGAATGACCTACATAACGTAATACGTGTCTTATATCAGGACAGAATTTTTTTTTTTTACCACATTCACTGAGCTACAATTAAATGAGGTAAAACAAAACATCAACACCTGTAATCTAGTTCTAGGAAGCAGATACCAGGCTAATTAAATCAAATTTCTGCTTTCTACATTATCTCCTTCTACTCATCATCAGTAACTGGATTATTCCTTTTCATACCCATGATTTAGGAAGTGAAATGTAAGACTGAAATACTTCTATCAAGTCAGTGTTTTCCTTCCAACACTTAGTCCATGTCAGCAGATGTGAAAAATTTAGCGAGTAACTGAAAATTCAATATTCCCATTGCAGAAAATGCAACTTATTGCACTAAAAGTGAAAATGCTGCCAGCCTCTTATGGATAGTCATTCCATCTGAAAGTTCAAGAAAATTTTAAAAGAGAGTCACTATAGAAAGTTATATAGTCATAAAGGAAAATCTGATAGCAAATAACTTTTTTCCCTCTATCATGAAAAAAATCAGTGCATCTCAAAGTAGTTTGCAAGGAATGGCTTCTAATTTGCTCCTGAAGGATTCCATCTTCTACAAATCTCATTTTCAGATGAGTCACTAAATTTGTGTCGACCAGGGTTTTCTTTCAGTTAAGTGAGGAAGCTCGACCATGGGATCTCCAAAATCTCATCCTATTCTATCCTTCTGTGATCCTTGGATGGTAACAGAATGATATTATAGTTGTAGCCATAGGGCACTGAGAAGAAAAAGGGCACTGAAAAAGATGATGGGAGATTGTAATCTAGCAGGAGTTGTCTGTTGTCTTTAATTTCATAACCGTTGTCGCTTGGAAACTATACATAACCAAAAGAAGGAAGAAAGAGTGGGAGGCAGGGCGTGATGGAATAAAAGAATGAAATTTAATAAAGGGAAGAAGGAAAGAAAAAATAATAACTAGATAACTTGCAAAAAGATAACTAGGAAAAGAACGATTCCTAACAATTGCAGTTATTCAGAATTGGAATGGAAAGCAAAGCCTTACCCTTCCTCAGTCCTCAATGGCTTTAGAGACGTTGTTTAAGAAAAATATTAGATAGACCCTTGTTGCTTCTTTGCTGAAGGAGTTAACAGAGTTAGGGGCCATAGTTAAAGTTCCTTGTAAATTTGGGATATTATAATTCTACTTTTTTGTCCTATTATTTTATTAGTACCACAAAATAATTTAGATAAGCGAGGAAAGGTGTTGCCTTTTTGATTTGGTTTTGTTGTTATTTTCCCAAGTTTTTTTTATCCACCTCTTAGTGACTCTCTTTGGCATTTTCTTGACAAAAATAGTGAAGTGGTTTTCCATTGTCTTTCCAGGTCATTTTACAAATAAGGAATTGAGGAATGCAGATTTAAATGACTTGCTCAGGGTCAAGAAGCTTGTGTCTGACGTCAGATTTGAACTCAAGAAATTTAGTCTTCCTGACTACAGGAATTGTGCTTTACCAATTTCATCACCTCGCTTCCCCTGTGTGCTGATACCAGAAGTTATATGAATCTTCCCTTCTTTCAGTTACATTTATATTCCTTTTTTCCCCAGTATCTACAGTCTCAGTGATAACCAGTATATCTAATTTGTGTGAGTATTATCTTAAGGATAACTGAGAGGCATTATAACAATTCTCAATACCTTGTATGACATATATTTTTAAAATATTTGCTTTATAAAGAAAAAACATTTCCATAGCATAGTATAAATAAGATGATTGCACATGTCACTGGAAATTTATTAAGTCAAACTTTTTATTTCTTTGAAATTAGCAATGAAATTTTTATGCATTTTTCAGTGTTTTGCTAATATTCTTCCCTTCCCTAAACTGGAGATGACTAACATTAGACATAGATAGATAGATAGATAGATAGATAGATAGATAGATAGATAGATAGATATACATGTAGATATGGATAGACAGATGTATACGCACATTTCCAACACATTATATATATATATATATATATATATATATATATATATATATATATATATATATATATATATATATATGGATTGCTTATGTATGCATATATGAGAGTATGCGCACACGTTACCAGAATGCATGCATGTGTACATACATGCTATATTCCTAGTTCTTTCTCGAGAGGCAGAGATAATCTTTATACTTCCTTTATAGTTAATGCATTTGTTTTCATAGTGGTCAAAATGATTTATGCTCAACGACATTCTTAAATCAATGTTGGTGTTACTTCATACAATATTCTTTTGGTTCTGCTCATTTTACTCTTCATCATTTTATGCAAGTGTCTCCATTTTTTTCTAAAATCATGAAGCTTATCATCTGGTTAGCAGAATAATATTCCATCACAATCATAGGCCAGAACTTTTTCATCCATTCCCGAAATGACAGGTATTTCCAAAATTTCCAATTTCTTACCACCCCAAAGAAAGATACTATAAACATTTTAGTTATGTAGGTCCTTTTTTTCTTTGTCCTTAGTCATCTTCAGAAATAGATTTAGCAGTGGTATTTCTGGGTCAAAGTACATAGGAAGTTTAATGATTCTTTGGGCTTAATTCAAGATTGCCCTCCAAGATGTACATGTCCGTTCACACTTCCGCTAAAAATGAATTAAAGTCCCAACTTTTCCATATCCCTTCCAATATTTTTCACTTTCCTCTTTAATATTTTCGCTATTTTTTTAGATTTCAAATAGTATTTCAATGTTGGTTTAGTTTGCATTTCTCCATTCAATAGTTAATGAGAGCATGTTTCAAATACTTGAAAATAATTTTTTTCTTTTTTTCGAAAACTTCAAGTTTTCCACATATTGGCGATTAATCGTTTGTATTTACTAATGATTTTACTTGAAAGAAACAACAGCGAATTGATAAGAGTGTTGAATTTAGAGTCAGAAGTCATAAATTTGAATCTTGGCTAATTCAATTACTACCTATGTAACCTTGGGCAAATCACTTAAAATTTCTTTCTACTCAGTGTCCTTAGTTGCACAATGAGGAATTCCAACCAGAAACTTGCCTGCGGCGTCTAGATATGTGAGGTTTTCTTCCTCCTTTTTAATAAAAAGTGAACTTGTGAACATAAAGTACTAATATTATCCCATTGCTTTTTTGGATGAAAAAAAAGAAACACGACTTTCTCAAAAGGGATGATTGCAGCTTCTTGAAATGTAACTAATGAGGTTGACTTGAATTATCTGAGAGAATATATAATACGGATTACTTGGATTGTTATTGAATGATTTGTGATCATTCCCAAGACATCAATCAAAAGAAAACAATGATTTGAGTAGTGATAATTCACATATAACTAATCTTATTTCCTTTTTTGATATGGTCACTACAGTGATTGATGAACAGAAGGACAATGCTGATATATTCCAACTTAATCTGTGTTTGAATAGATGTTATACATATATGTGTGTGTATATCTATACACACGTGCACATATCTATACACACGTGTGTATATATGCTTATCACACTTGCCACAGAGACGTGTGTATATGTACATATATACATATATGCACAAATGCATGCACACATACATATATACTTATGTATACTGAATTTTTTGCTGAATTACAGGAGGTGTAATATAAAAATAAGGATTGTGTGATACCCACACTGTGCTTTGCCCTTATCAGACAATATCTGGAATATTCTGCCCAGTTCAATATGCTACGTTTTAGAAAGGATATTTACAAGCATTAAGACTTCCATAGTCTGACAAAGAGGAAGGTGAGTACAGTACATATTATATTCTATTTAATGGTTTAAATTAGTGGACACATGTTTTATTAAAATAAATATTTAAGGAAAACATGGTCGCATCTTGAAGTATTTGAAGAATAATCATATGGAAAGGGAGACTCCTGCCGCTTAATTTACTCCACAGATCAGAGGTGTAAACAATAATTATAAGTTATGAAGATATTTATTTAAGTCTGATGAAAGGGAAAATTTCTTATCTATTGAAACTATGAAATATTGTAGCAACAGCAAAAAAAAGATTGAATCTAGAAGGACAATAGGATAGAAACAGCTAGAATGCCAGGTTTCAGAAAGTATTAATTAAATATTATGTACATAGAAATATATTCTTTCATAAGCAAGATCAAGAAATGTTTAGAGTGAATTAAAATAGATTGTGGGAAGTGTATGTACTTTGTAGTACTCCATGAATTATTTAAATGGTGCAAGTGACATTGAAATACTTGAGAACAGGAAATAATACAATATGACACAGGTTCCCTAGGCCTGTTTTTCAGATTATACTCTTCTCTATTTAAGGGATGATTATTTCTCATGTATTTCCTTCCCATTTTCATTGAGGAAATAGAAATGAAAAAAAATGTGACTGAATTCATTCTCCTTGGACTGACACAAGACCCAGTGAAAGAGAAGATAGTATTTGCCATCTTCTTGGTTTTTTATACTGCAACTGTGTTTGGAAATCTTCTCATCGTTTTGACCATCAAAACGAGTCCCACACTTGGGACTCCCATGTATTTCTTCCTGACCCACTTGTCCTTTGCAGACTCCTGTTTCTCTAGTACTACAGCTCCCAAACTGATTGTAGACAATATCTCAAAAAAGCACACTATCTCTTTTGATGAGTGCATGATCCAACTCTTTGGAATGCATTTCTTTGCATGCATGGAAATCTTTGTTCTTATTCTCATGGCTTATGATCGCTATGTGGCCATCTGTAAGCCTCTGCACTATACAGTCATCATGAACCAGAAGATGTGTGGGATTTTAGTAACGCTGGCCTGGATGGGGTCTTTTATGCATTCTATCACCCAGATCTTCCTTGCCTTGAGTTTACCCTACTGTGGTCCCAATGTGATTGACCACTATTTCTGTGACTTGCAGCCTTTGTTGAAATTGGCCTGCACTGACACATATGTGGTAAATCTATTGGTTATTTCTAATAGTGGGTTCATATGCATGACGAGCTTTGCAATTCTAGTATCTTCCTATGTTTTTATCCTTTATTCACTAAGAAATCACAGTTCAGAAGGGAAGCTTAAAGCCTTGTCCACCTGTACCTCCCACATAATCGTGGTCATTATATTCTTTGTTCCTTGTGTTTTCATATACGCTCGACCCTCAATTATTTTCCCTGTGGATAAGTTTGTGTCCGTATTTTATACCATTGGAACACCTTTGCTCAACCCCTTGATCTATACACTGAGAAATGCAGAAGTAAAACATGCTATGGGGAAGCTATGGAGCAGGCGAATAAGTTCCCATGGTAAGTAACATATGTACTCCCATTCCCTACCCCACCCAAGTTACTAGCATGTGACTTAACAGCTATCTACTTCAGTTTTATCAAGTGCAAAATAACAATAATAAAAACGTCTATCTAACACGGTTGCTATGAGGATCAATTCAGATAATATTTGTAAAGTCCTTAGCTCAGTATCTGAAACGTAATAGGTGTTTCAAAAGCCATTATCACCTTATACTTCAAAGAAGATTTGGAACAATGTGAAAAAGAGATGTTATCTGTTTTCATTCGATCGTGACCCTTGAAATTATGAGCGTAATATGAAAGCAGTTAAGTAAAGAATGAGCAATGATTCTATTATGTGCAGTCCAAAATAGCAAAAGCAGGACAGCACTATAAATCGTTACAATTTCCAGTTATGGCTGGTGCCTATAAACCCCATATTGATGCAGCTATTTGGAAATACCTTTTTTTGACTAGGGAGGAGAAGCAATATCTTTAAAGCATTCAAGGGACAAAGAAGGTTAATGGGCCTATAATTCAAACCTAATGCAGCCTTTTCACTTCATTTGTGAGGAAACTGAGGACCATAAGGATTAAGCATTTCATCTAATCTGATTTAGATAGTAGTGACAGAAATATTGGATTTTCATTTTCTTCCAAGCCTAGGGCTGTTTTCATTGCACTATGCTTCTGTCTATTCCATTTTTTCCCTTTCTATTGTTGTCCTGGAAACTTTTTCACTCCTAACATATGTAGCTAAATCTTCATGACACAAAAGAAAGATGTATTCCTTTATACTAGGGAAATCTTCTTTTACTATTTCTTATTGTTCTGATTTACATAATATTTTCTCCAAAATATAAGTCCTTTTGTTAAAAGTGATTAAAAATCAATCACTTCTTGTAAAAAAAAAATATTACATGCTAATAGGCTCTCAGGAAGCCCTGGTAACAGTACATAGCCAACTACACTGGAAACAAAGAATGACCTTGACAAAGACCTCAAAAACCATGTAAATAACTAAGAAAATGAATAAAAATCAGAAGAAGAATCAGACTACGGTATCTTAATTTGGTGACAAGGAAGGCCAAAATATACAAACAGAGACAACATAGTCGTAACTTCTCCATCTATACCTCAAGAAAAAAATGAATTCGCCTCAGGTCGTGGAAAAGCTCAAAGAGAAGTTTTAAAATCAAGTAAGAGAAGTAGAGAAAAAAATTGGGAAGAGCAATGACAATAATGCAAGAAAGTCATGAAAAGTGAGTCAACTGCTTGCTAAAAGAGATCCCCCAAAATGCACAAGAACATAACACTTTAAAAAATAAAATAGGGAGGAGCCAAGATGTCGGAGTAGAAACATACACATATGGTAGTTCCTAACCCATAGCCCATAAAATACCTGTAAAGAGGAGCTCCCAACGAATCCTGGAGCACTGGCAGCCGCACAAAAACGAATTGGAGGAGATTTCTGTTACAGAGAGCCCTGAAAAACCAACACCAAAGTTCCATCACGCACCGGACACAGCGTACAGCCCAGCCTGCCTTGGCCGCATGGCAAAGAGAGGACTATATCTGAGCAGGCTTCAGGGACAGAATCTCCAGTGGCCACGCAGGTCCATCCACCCACAGACACCAGAGGTTAGAGATAGAGCCGGTTTGACTCGCCAAGAGGGGCGCAGGGAGTCCTCATAACTCAGGCACCCTCGGGAGGCAGCAGTGGGGGAAGCAGCAGACAGGGGCTCCCACAGCAAGCAGGGGCAAGGGTCCATTATCCAAGGTCTCAGCGTAAACCCCCTGAGGGAACTGAGCCCTGTGAGGCAGTCCTGCCCCTACCTGAGCACCTGAATTTAATATCACATTGGATAGCAGCCCAGCCCCCGCTGAAAGCCCTGAGGCCGGGAAGCGGCATTGGAATCTCAGACTCCAGGCACTACCTAGACAGATCTGGAGGCGAGGTGGGTGTGGAAAGGAATCTCAAGTCAAGTAATTGGCAGGGAAAATGCCCAGAAAAGGGAACAAAACGACCATAGAAGGCTACTTCCTTAGTGAACACATATTTCCTCCTTTCCTTTCTGATAAGGAAGAACAATGCTTACCATCAGGGAAAGACACAGAAGTCAAGGTTTCTGTATCTCAAAAATTCAAAATAAATATTTCATGGGCTCAGGTCATGGAAGAGCTCAAGAAGGATTTTGAAAATAAAGCTATACAGGTGGAGAAAAAACTGGGAAGAGAAATGAGAGAGATTCAAGATAAGCATGAAAAACGGGTCAATACCTTGCTAAAGGAGACCCAAAAAATGCTGAAGAAAGTAACACCTTGAAGGATAGGCTCACTCAATTGGCAAAAGAACTTCAAAAAGCCAATGAGGAGAAGAATAGTTTGAAAAGCAGAATTAGCCAAATGGAAAAGGAGGTTCAAAAGCTCACTGAAGAAAATAGTTCTTTCAAAATTAGAATGGAACAGATGGAGGCTAATGAATTCCTGAGAAACAAAGAAATCACAAAACAAAACGAGAAGAATGAAAAAAAAATGGAAGAGAATGTGAAATATCTCATTGGAAAAACAACTGACCTGGAAAATAGATCCAGGAGAGACAATTTAAAAATTATGGGAGTACCTGAAGGCCATGATCAAAAAAAGAGCCTAGACCCCATCTTGCATGAAATTATCAAGGAAAACTGCCCTGATATTCTAGAACCAGAGGGCAAAATAAGTATTGAAAGAATCCATCGATCACCACCTGAAAGAGATCCAAAAAGAGAAACTCCTAGGAACATTGTGGTAAAATTCCAGAGTACCCTCGTCAAGGAGAAAATATTGCAAGCAGCTAGAAAGAAACAATTCAAATATTGTGGAAATACAATCAGGATAACACAAGGCCTAGGAGCTTCTACAATAAAGGATTGAAGAGCATGGAATATGATATTCCAGAAGTCAAAAGAACTAGGACTAAAACCATTAATCACCTACCCAGAAAAACTGAGTATAATACTTCAGGTGAAAAATGGTCATTCAGTGAAATAGAGGACTTTCAAGCATTTTTGATGAAAAGACCAGAGCTGAAAAGGAAATTTGTCTTTCAAACACAAGAATGAAGCGAAGCATGAAAAGGTAAACAGCAAAGAAAAGTAATAAGGGACTTACTAAAGTTAAACTGTTTACATTCCTACATGGAAAGACAATACTTTTAACTCTTGAAACTTTTCAGTATCTGGGTAGTTGGTGGAATTACACACACACATACACACACTCAGACACACAGAGACAGAGAGCACAGAGTGCATTGAATAGGATGAGATCCTATCTTTAAAAAATGAAGTTAAGCGGTGAGATAAAAATGTATTGGGAGGAGAGAGGGAGAAATGGAATGGGGTAAATAAAAAAAAGAAGAGGGAGGCAGGAGACTTTTTAGAGGAGGGAAAAAGAGGGAAGCTGAGAGAAAAACATGAAGTTCACTCTCATCACATTCTACTAAAGGAAAGAATAAAATGTACACTCATTTTGGTATGAAAACCTCTTCCAGTACAGGAAAGTGGGGGAGAAAGGGATAAGCAGGTTGGGGGGTATGATGGATGGGAGGGCAATGGGAGGAGGGAGTAATTTGAAATCAACACTCTTGGGGAGGGACAGGATTAATAGAGAGAATAGAAGCAATGGGGGACAAGATAGAATGGAGGGGTATATAGTTAGTCTTACACAACACAAGTATTATGGAAGTCATTTGCAAAACTACCCAGATATGGCCTATGTTGAATTACCTGCCTTCCGAAAGGGAATGGGTGTGGAGAGAGGGATGGGGATAAGGAGGAATTCAAAGGTTTAGGAACAAATTTCGAGTATTTTTCTTGCTACTAGGAAACAAGAAATACATGTAATGGAGAACAGAAAGTTATCTGGTCCTACAGGACAAAAGAGAAGATGGGGACAAGGGAAGAGAGGGAAGATAGAAGAGAGGGCAGATTGATGATAGGAGCAATTACAATGCTGGGTGTATTGGAGTGGGGGAGGGGAAAATGGGGAGAAAATTTGGAACCCAAAATGTTGTGAAAATAAATGTAAAAAAGTTACATAAATAAATTTAAAAAACAACGACCCAAATGACCAAAGAAATTCAAAAAAATCAATGAGGAGAGGAATGCCGAAAAAAAAAAAAAAAGAATCGATCAGATGGAAAAGGAGATCCAAAAGTGGACTAAAGAAAGATTAAATGGAGCAGATCGAGTCTAATGACTCTATAAAAAATCAAGGAATTATAAAACAAATTTAAAACCATGAACAAATAGCAAAAAACGTGGAACACCTGTTTGGAGAAACACATGTCCTGGAAAATAGGTCCAGGAGAGACAATCTAAATTCATGGAAATACCTGAATGCCGTGATCAAAAAAGATCCTAGACAATCATCTTTGAAGAAATTATTTAGGAAAACGGCACTGGTATTGTAAAGAAAGCAGGTAAAATAGATACTAAAAGAATGCACTGGTCGCCTCCTTCCTGCAACAAAACCCAAAAGGATAACTCTTGGGAATACTGTAGCCAAATTCCACAGCTCCCAGATAAACGAGAAAATATTGCAAGCAGTCAAAAAGGAACAATTTTGATATGGTGGAAATACAATCAGAATAACCCAAGGTCTGGTAGCTGCTACATTAAGGGGACACAGATCTTGGAATATGATATTCCAAAAGTCAAATGATATAAAATTAAAAAGAAGAATCACCTACCCAGCAAAACTGAGTGTAATACTTCAGGGTAAAAATTGTCATTCAATGAAATAGAGAACTTTCAAGCATTCTTGTTGAAAGGATCAGAGCTGCATAGAAAATTTGATTTTCAAACACAAGAGAAGTATGAAAGGTAAAAAGGAAAGAGAAGTCATAACGGACTTACCAAAGTTGAACTGCTTACATTGCTAGATGGAAAAATCATATTTGTAACTCTTGATGTTTTTATCACTATTAGGGTAATTTGGATGATTACATACATATAGACAGATTATATACATATAAACATAAATATAGACAGGAAGAGGATGAGTTGAAGAGGTAGGGATGATAGCTAACAGGATAAAATTGAAGAATGAGTGAGGAATATATTGAGAGGAGAAAGGAATAAATAGAAAGAGGCAAATTATCTAATATGAAATAAGCAAGAAAAAGCTTTTTCAATGGAATTGAAGAGGGAGGAGGTGAGAGGGAAAGAGTGAACAACAGGCACACTCAATGTGGTATGAAAATCTATCTTACAATATGGGAAAGTAGGGGCAAATTGGTTAAGCAGGGGGTGGGGGAATGACAGCAGGAAGAGAAAATGGGAGGAGGGTGTAATTAGAAGTAAATGCTTTTTAGGAGAGATCAGGTCAAAAGAGAGAATAGGACAAATGGGGGGGCAGGATTGGATGGAGAGAAATATAGTTAGTCTTTCGCAATATGACTGTAATGAAAGTGTTTTGCATAACTACACATATATGACCTATATTGAATTGCTGGCCTTCTCAGTGGAGATGGGTGGGAAAGGTGGAAACGAGAGCATTTGGAACCCAATGTTATAAAAGTGAATGTTAAAAAATATTTTTGATTACAACTGGAAAATAAAACATACAGGCAATGATGTGTAGAAATTTATCTTGCCCTACAAGAAAATAGAAGGGAAGAGGATATAAGAAAGGAGGTGTATGATGGAAGGGAAGGCAGATTGGGGGAAATGGCAGTCAGAATGCACGCCGTCTTGGAGTGGATGGAGGGGAGAGATGGCAAGAAAATTTGGAACTCAAAACGTTGTGAAAGTGAATGTTTAAAACTAAAAGTAAATAAATTACTTTAAAAAGAAAATAAGTACATTTCCACTATCTCATGGGAGTACTTGTTAATTAACCAAACATTCATTTTCCTCCATACAAAACATGAAAATTATGTGGCTTACAGTCGATTGAACTGCTTTAGCTAACAGAAATACTCAGTTATTGAACTTGTTTACAATTAAAAATTATGATGTAAGAAAAGTATTTGGTAAACTTCTCTAGAGCTGTGTCCACCTTTACTATATTTAACATGTTGCACAGAAAAATCCGTTTATCTCTCAGCAGTAAGAAAATGGCATATTCTAAAGGGAAACAGTGAGCCCTGTGCAACAGCTTCTTTTGGTTTCACAGGTAATGAAATATATGGAGAGAAAGTTAAATGCTACACAGGATAAGAAACTTGCAATGACGGCCTTGTTCACCTGTATCCTGCTTTAGCCAAGACATGGTTCTAGATCAGGTTAGACCACGTTGGACTGGGTCATTCTTCATTAATTGACCTTTAACTTACAAAGCATATGGAGCTAATTTACCCATAAAGAACATACCTCATTTCCCTGGAGACCATCAGCTTTCTAGTTCTAAAGTTTGATGGAAGAACTAAAAATAATTCTTTAAGAAAAACAATATGTTCTAAGAAAACAAAAACAGAAAACCCTGCACCATCCAAATTTTGGCTAAGTTTGTATTGCAATAGGTTCTATGTCTACCTTTCTTCTGACCTTTAAATCGCGATAGGTTGAGGAATTCAAATAATGAGCTCCAAAAATATTGGGTGACCAAGATCCAACATCCTCTAAGAATCCCTCATGCCTGAACTGAGTAAAATGATGGTAACATGGTGAACTCATGAAAAAAATATATTTTTTCTTTAATATCTTTCCTCCTTTTACTCCGCCCAACCCAACTGCAATCCCTGTTCACTGCCCATTTGACTATGTCTCATTCTATCCCCACTCTTCCTATAACTCAGTCTTTTCAAACAAGACCTTTGACTTTATTGACCTAATTATCAAAAATCTCATCACTTTATGTCTTTATTTTTATATTCAATATCCATTCCATAATCATTTTTCCCTTTTTAAATCAAAGGATACTGAAGGCGAATTAAAGTGGACAAAAGTGGGACAACAAAAAAAAAAAATTGAGGGCTAAATTATTTTGGGCTTTGAATGTTTTAGTAAGAACTTCACCTTGTATTCTCTAGGAGGTGAGAAACCATTGAAAGTATTTAATTAGAGGAGAAAATGAAAGACGCATTACTTAAGAAATACTAATTAGGAGCCACAGAAATAATTCTTCTCAGCTTTTGGAATATAGTTGCTACTTCTTGGATTTAAACACATGGCTATGTATATAGTAATTATTCTTCTCATATTTAATTGGTCTCACCATAACTGATACTTGCGACATTGAGGAGAAGTCTCATTATTCTGATTTATGTGCCTACGTAGAAATATAGGCATAGGAAATTAAGTAAGTCTTCACAGGTCATACAATGAGTCAGCAACAGGACTTCATCAGGATCTGAAAAATGTGCGGATGGTCAGCTCCATTCATCTCACTACTGCCCAGAATACAAAGCCCATGTTTTTTGCAGGTTTTAGAGTACAAAGATTGACTATTTAGATGGAATGAATTGAAAGCATTTTTTCTGTTTTATTGACATTTCACAATAGTTTGTACTTTTACTGCCAGGATTCACTTAAGATCAATATATTATTGTGATATATAATTTTCTTCATTTTTTCCAAGAACATTGTCAGACTTCGGGGAGGCGTGTACAGAAATAAAAGTCTTTATATAAATTTATATTTTTTTCTGGAGGATGTAAATTGAAAATAACTAAAACAAATACACAAAGCAGCAACAAAAATTCACTTTCTTGTATAGAAACTGAAGCATCACATTATATCTAGCAAATACAGGTAATGAAAAATAGCAGTTGTGATTTTGCATTTTGACATATGAAGTGAGGGGGGAAAGGAGGGTGTATGGAGAAAGGGGGAAAGTAGGGAGAAAGAGAGAGAAAAAGGGGAGAGAGGGAGAGAAAAAAGGGAGGTAGAGAGAAAAGAAGAGTAATAGAAAAAAAGAGAGGTATTGACAGATGGAAATAGTGAGAGATTGGAAAGTGAGGGGAGAGAGAGAGAAAGAGGAAGAGAGAGAGTTATCAGAGAGAGAGACAGACAGAGAGAGACAGAGAGACGGAGACAGAGACGGAGAGCATCATTTTTTTGGCTCCAGGTCCATATTCTCTGATGCTATTTTATTTATTTGTTTCCTATCATCATTGCCTAATCTTTCTTCAAAATTTATCATTGATTGCATTAATACACATAAATATACATTTCTTGGTCCTCTTTAGTCTTAAAGCATTTAATACACATTTTCTTTTAAGAAATTTGCATCAGGAGAAAGACATTTCAAAATACAACCCACAGGTATTCTTATTTTCACAGTACTTTCACCACCCATTTCCCCTTCCTCTTTGGAGGTGTGCAAGTAATTTGATTTCTGGCCAAAACATCAGAAATGCTAGCAAGTCCTATCAATTTGAACAGGCTCTGAGCTAAGCTTAAGAGATTTGATTGCCAGACAGTTGTGGTCTTATTTTTTTCTTATCGTGTGTACTTGTACATACATGGCCTCCCATTATTTTCTCTTTTCCTAAAATGGTGGCAATATTTCAAAACTTTCTAGCTACATTATTAAATCCATTGACCTACACATTTAGACATACAGAAATGAAAAATGTCATGAAGAAGCTGTGTAGCAAAACAGAGATTAGTTTTGAAAAATAAGTATTTTTAGGAATCTTTTAAAAGACAAATTAGCTATTTCACCTTAACGACCGTTCTGCACAGCGTCAAATGAAAAAAAGTCCAAAAAAGATAATATAAGAATTAAATATCTGGCTCATAAAAATTATGCTTTTGGATATTTTTTCATAATATACCTTATTGATATGCTTAGTATAGGCAACCAAAGGCACAGCCACATTACGTTAACATATAAAACAGTGATAGAGATAAATTCTAATTTTAAGTTACTAGGAATTATTTGGTTCATACTTCACAGCTATAACTTAAAAAAATCAAATATTACATAGATAGAAGAGAATAAATTTCTCAAAAAAGGGAACTCATTCAGCCAAGAAAAGCAAAGGAACTTTTCATTTATGAGAAATTAAATAATTACAATATATTATTCCAAAAAAAATAAATGTGAATATAGACATATGTATAACACCCTGAAATGGCAAATTTACTATTAGAAAAAAAAAATGGAGGAAGGAAAAGCTGAATTAAATCATTTTATTACAATGGGGCACCGAAAATGAATGACATTCAAATTAAGACAACTAAATTTTGAGGAGAGAGACAGAGAGACAGAGAGAGAGAGCAATTTAAGAAGAGGAAATTAAATTTAATTCAAGAAATTGACACTGGGCAGGTCACTAGGACGGGGAGAATGTCAACGGGGGTGAATGAGATCAGAGAAAGCAGAACAAAGAAACAAAAAAATACCCTATAAAATTTATATATATATATATATATATCTGTGTGTGTGTGAAAATAGTATATACTAATTTATTGTAGAAGAATGCAATAATGTGTAGATTTTGTGTATGAGAATTCAAGGAGTAGGCTAATACGCGTTCAGCCTATGTCACTTAATACCCATGTGCCACTTTCTTCTTCAGCACTCTAACAGGTAATGACAAAATGCTGGCTTGCAAGGAGTGGAAAAATATAGTTTTCATCAACTGAAGAAGGGTCCTCAAAAGTTCTCCTGGCTGGTTCTTGCCATATTGGTAAAGTAAAAATCCTATGCTTGGATGTATTGAACTGATAAAAGTGGCAAAACTCAGATTAGAAAATTCAAAGAAATGTATTTTAAAAATCAAGGCATACAAGTGTTTGTGGACTGGTCATGAGGGACCAGGCTTCTGTTCGACTTTTAAATCCTCTCACATCCTCTCTTTCCAACTTAGCTAGATGATAGATAGATAGAAAGATAGATATATAGATAAATAGATAGATAGTGGACAGGTCGGTAGATAGACAGAAAGACAGACACACAGACAGATAGGTAGATAAATAGATACATATAAATATAGATAAATATATGGATAGATGGATGCATAAAGATAGATAAAGTTTACTTTGAACTCACTGAATGCCAAACATTGTGCAAAGTGGTAGGAACATTAATAAATTTAACAAGATAATTTATGCTCTCATGGCATTTGTACTTTATTGATGACAAACAATAAATAACGTGGAAGTGGAAAGGGGGTATAGGATGCTGGGGGAATACTGAAGAGATATTGGATAGTGACTTTCAACCCTGATTCTTAGTACGATAAGGGAACATTCACCAGGACCAAGGTGGCTTTTTGGGAGCCATATCCAAGGTTGTGGAAAGGAGGTGGTCCTTAAGGATTACATATTCCAATCTATTTCACCCACAAAGGTCAAGTCAATATGACCGTCTGGTTGTACTAAACTTGACTCTTCTATCTTTTTCCTCCTTGAGATATCAGTATTTATGATTTCCTCTATTGAAGCCCATAGGAATAAAAAAAAAAAAGCATTTTGGCAATTCAAATGAAGAGAAAACTCAGAAGTAATATACATAAAGGGTAAACGTCCACATATACTAAGTGCAGCAGTGAACTCAATCCAAGCTCTGCTAGTTACCTGGGAGATATTTGCAAATAAACCATTCTACATTGCTCCATTGGCCAAAATGAGAGATGTCATTCAAAGTAATATCTCCTTAATAATCAATGTAAGTGTTGAGATTACTCAACAAACACATTGAATACTGAGAAGGTATTGCATTGTCAGCACTGACTCGGTAAACTGTCCCCACGTATGGTATCAACTTGGCTCTTCTAAATTTTTGCTGCTTGTGATAACAGTCTTTATTGTTTCCTCCACTGACGCGCATAGAAATCCAAATAAACTCATTTTGGCAGTTCATCTAAAGAGACAACACTGAAGTAATTCATGTAAACGGTTTACCTGCACATATTCAATCTACAGCAGTGAAGATAGTACAATATATGCAAGTTACATTAGAGATACTGGAAATATACCATTTTCCATTTGCCCTTTCTCCAAAATGGAGGATGTATTTGTAGGTTACGCAGGAAATACATTAAATATTAAGAAGATATTACATTGTCAGCCCTGACTACCTTATCTCTCTGCAAGTACCATATCACCTTGACTCTTTTATCTTTTTCATGCTTGTGATATTAGTATTTAGCCTTTGCTCTATTGAAGCCCGTCGAAAGGCAAATAATAACATTCTGGCACTTCACCTAAAAGGAAAACTCTGAAAAAATATACCTAAGGGGTAAACCTCCACATATCTTTTATACAGCAATAAAGTCAATAAAGTTATGCTAGTTACCTGGGGGATACTTGAAAAAAAACATTCTTCATTGCTCCATTGGCCAAAATGGAAATGTTTTTGAATGTCATATCTTCTTCTTATTCGATGTATTTGTTTCAAAGACATGCAATAATAAGAATATATTATATTGTCAGCGGTGGTTCCCTAAACTGTCTGCTTTATGATTTCAAGTCAACTTGACTATTATATCGTTTTCATTCCTGTTATATCAGTATTAACTTTTTCTCTATTGAAGGCCGTAAGAATCCAAATAAACGCATTTTGGCAGTTCACCTGAAGGGAAATCTCTGAAGTAGTACATGTAAAGGGTAAACCTCCACATATCCCATGTACAACAGTGAAGTCAACACAAGATATGCAATTTACCTTAAACACACTTGCAAATATACATTTCTCCATTGCTCCATTGGCCAAATTCGATGATGTATTTGAAGATAACTCAAGAAATACATTGTATACTAAGAAGATATGACACTGTCAGCACTGACTCCCTACCTGTCTGCAACGATCATATCAGTTTCACTCTTCTATCTTTTTCTTTCTTTTACTAGCAGAATTTAGCTTTTGCTCTAGTGAAACCCATAGGAATCGAAATAAACAAATTTTGGCTGTTCTCCTAAAGAGATAGCTCTCAATTAATGTATGTAAAAGGTAAACCTCCATATATCTCATCTGCAGCAGTGAAGTCAATACAAGATATGCTAATTACTTGGGAGTTACTTGCAAATAAACGATTCTCCATTGCTCCCATTGGCCAAAATGGAAGATGTATTTCAATGTAATATATTCCCTGTATTCCATATATTTGTTGAAATTACTCAACAAATACAGTGAATGCTAAGAAGATATTATATTGTCAACACTGACTCGGTAAACTGTCCCAAAGGACGATATCAACTTGAGTATTCTATCTTTTTCCTCCTTGAGATATCAGTATTTAGCTTTTGCTCTATTGAAGCCCATAGGAATAAAAAAAAAAAGCATTTTGTCAATTCAACTTAAGAGAAAACTCTGAAGTAATATATGTAAAGTGTAAACGTTCACGTATGCTAACTGGAGCAGTGAACTCAATACAAGATATGCTACTTACCTGGGAGATACTTGCAAATAAACCATTCTACATAGCTACATTGGCCAAAATGAGAGATGTCATTCAAAGCAATATCTCCTTAATATTCAATGTAAGTGTTGAGATTACTCAACAAATACATTGAATACTAAGAAGGTATTGCATTGTCAGCACTGACTCGGTAAAATGTCTCCACGTATGATATCAACTTGGCTCTTCTAAATTTTTCCTGCTTGTGATATCAGTATTTATTGTTTCCTCCACGGAAGGGCATAGGAATCCAAATAAACGCATTTTGGCAGTTCATCTAAAGTGACAACTCTCAAGTAATTCATGTAAACGGTTTACCTGCACATGTCCAATCTACAGCAGTGAAGACAGTACAATATATGCAAGTTATCTTAGAGATACTGGAAATATACCATTTTCCATTTCTCCTTTATCCAAAATGAAAGATGTATTTGTAGGTTACACAGGAAATACATTAAATACTAAGAAGATATTACATTGTCAGCCCTGACTCCCTTATCTGCCTACAAGTACCATATCACCTTGACTCTTCAATCTTTTCCGTGCTTGTGATGTTAGTATTTAACCTTTGCTCTATTGAAGCCAGTAGAAAGGCAAATAATAGCATTCTGGCACTTAACCTAAAAAGGAAACTCTGAAAAACTATACCTAAGGGGTAAACCTCCCGATATCTTGTCTACAGCAGTGAAGTCAATAAAGTTATGCTAGTTACCTGGGAGATGCTTGCACAAAAACAATTCTCCATTGCTCCAATGGCCACAATGGAAGATGTCTTTGAATGTCATATATTCTTATTATTCGATGTATTTGTTTCAAAGACATGGAATACTAAGAATATATTATATTGTCAGCACTGACTCCCTAAAAGGTCTGCTTTATTATATCAAGTCAACTTGCTTCTTGTATCTTTTTCATTCATGTGATATCAGTATAAACTTTTTCTCTATTGAAGGCCATAGGAATCCAAATAAAGGCATTTTGGCAGTTCACCTGAAGGGAAATCTCTGAAATAATACATGCAAAGGGTAATCTTCCACATACCCCAACCAGAGCAGTGAAGACAATACAAGTTATGCAAGTCAGCTTAAACACACTTGCAAATATACAATTCTCCATTGTTCCATTGTCCAAATTGGATTATGTATTTGAAGATAACTGAAGAATACATTGTATACTAAGAAGATGTGACACTGCCAGCACTGACTCCCTACCTGTCTGCAAGAATCACATTTGACTCTTGATCGATTTGACTCTTCTATCTTATTCTTTCTTTTACTAACAGAATTTAGCTTTTGGTCTAGAGAAATCCATAGGAATTCAAATAAACAAATTTTGGCTGTTCTCCTAAAGAGATAGCTCTGAATTAATGAATCTAAAAGGTAAACCTCCATATATCTTATCTGCAGCAGTGAAGTCAATTCAAGCTATGCTACATACTTGGAAGATACTTGGAAATAAACGATTCTCCATTGCTCCATTGGCCAAAATGGAAGACGTATTTCAATGTAATATCTTCCTATTATTCAATATAGTTGTTGAGATTACTCAATACATACATTGGATGCTAAGAAAATTCTATATTATCAACACTGACTCTGCAAACTGTCCCAAAGTATGATATCAACTTGACTCTTCGGTCTTTTTCCTCCTTGAGATATCAGTAATTATCTTTTGCTCTTTTGAAGCCCATAGGAATTAAAAACAGCATTTTGTCAATTCAACTTAAGAGAAAACTCTGAAGTAATATATGTAAAGTGTAAACGTCCACATATCCTAACTGGAGCAGGGAACTCAATACAAGTTATACTAGTTACCTGGGAGACACTTGCAAATAAATCATTCTACTACGCTCCATTGGCCAAAATGAGATATGTCATTCAACGTAATATCTCCTTAATATTCAACGTAAGGGTTGAGATTACTCAACAAATACATTGAATAATAAGAATGTATTGCATTGTCAGTACTGACTCCGTAAACTCTCCCCACGTATGATATCAACTTGGCTCTTCTAAATTTTTCCTCCTTGTGATATCAGTATTTATAGTTTGCTCCACTGATGGGCATAGGAATGCAAATAAACGCATTTGGGCAGTTCATCTAAAGAGACAACTCTGAAGTAATTCATATAAACGGTTTACCTGCACATATCCAATCTACAGCAGTGAAGACATTACAATATATGCAAGTTATCTTAGAGATACTGGAAATATACCATATTTCGTTTCACCTTTAAGAAAAATGGAACATGTATTTGTAGGTTACACAGCAAATACATTAAATACTAAGAAGATATTACATTGTCAGCCCTGACTCCCTTCTCTGTCTGCAAATACCATATCACCTTGACTCTTCTATCTTTTTCATGCTTCTGATATTAGTATTTAGCCTTAGCTCTACTGAAGCCCATCGAAAAGCAAATAATAGCATTGTGTCAGTTCACCTAAAATGAAATCTCTGAAATAATATACCTAAGGGGTAAACCTGCCCATATCGTATCTACAGCAATGAAGGCAATAAAGTTATGCTAGTTACCTGGAAGATTCTTGCCAAAAAAACGTTCTCCATTGCTCCATTGGCCAAAATGGAAGATGTTTTGAATGTCATATCTTCTTATTATTCGATGGATTTGTTTCACAAACATGGACTACTAAGAATATATTATATTGTCAGCACTGACTCCCTAAACTGCTTTATGATATCAAGTCAACTTGACTCTTGTAACTTTTTTATTCCTGTTGTATCAGTATTAACTTTTTCCTATTGAAGGCCGTAGGAATCCAAATAAACGCATTTTGGCAGTTCACCCAAGGGGAAATCTCTGAAGTAATGCACGTAAATGGTAAACCTCCGCATATCCCATATACAGCAGTGAAGTCAATACAAGATATGCAATTTAATTTAAACACACTTGCAAATATACAATTCTCCATTGTTCCGTTGGCCAAACTGAATGATGTATTTGAAGATAACTCAAGAAATACATTGTATACTAAGAAGAGATGACACTGTCAGCACTGCTTCCCTCCCTGTCTGCAATCTTCCTATCAATTTGACTCTTCTACATTTTTCTTTCTTTTAATATCAGAATTTAAATTTTGCTCTAGTGAAACCCATAGGAATCCAAATAAACAAATTTTGGCTCTTCTCCTAAAGAGATAGCTCTGAAATAATGTATGTAAAAGGTAAACCTCCAAATATCTTATCTGCAGCAGTGAAGTCAATACAAGCCATGATACATACTTGGGAGATACTTGCAAGTAAAAGATTCTACATTGCTCCATTGGTCAAAATGGAAGATGTATTTCAAAGTAATATCTCCCTATCATTCAATATCTTTGTTGAGATTGCTCAACAAATGCATTGAATGCTAGGGAGATATTACATTGTCAACACTGACTATGTAAATTATCCCAAAGTATGATATCAACTTGACTCTTCTATCTTTTTGCTCCTTGAGAGGTCAGTACTTATCATTTTCTCTATTGAAGCCCATAGGAAAAAAAAAAGCATTTTGACAATTTAAATCAAGAGAAAACTCTGACTTAATATATGTAAAGGGTAAACGTCCACATATACTAACTGCAGCAGTGAACTCAATACAGGCTATGCTAGGTACTTGGAAGATACTTGGAAATAAACCATTCTACATTGCTCAATTGGCTAAAATGAGAGATATCATTCACAGTAGTATCTCCTTATATTAAATGTAACTGTTGAGATGACTCAACAAATACACTGAATACTAAGAAGGTATTACATTGTGATCACTGACTCCGTAAACTGTCACAAATTATGATATCAACTTGGCTTTTATAAATTGTTCCTACTTTGGATATCATAATTTTTCGTTTCCTCCACTGAAGGGGATAGGAATCCAAATAAATGCATTTTGACAGTTCATCTAAAGAGACAACTCTGAAGTAATACATATAAACTGTGTACCTGCACATATCCAATCAACAGCAATGAAGACAGTACAATATTTGCTAGTAATCTGAGAGATACTGGCAAATATACCATTTTCCATTGCTCCTTTAGCCAAAATGGAATATGTATTTGTAGATTACACAGCAAAAACATTGAATACTAAGAAGATATGACACTGTCAACACTGACTCCCTTTCTGTTTTCAAGCATCATATCAATTAGATCTTCTATTTTTTCTTTCTTTTAATATCAGAATTTACCTTTTGCTCTAGTGAAACCCATAGGAATGCATTTAAACAAATTTTGGCTGTTATCCTAAACAGATAGCTCTGAATTAATGTATGTAAAAAGTAAACCTCCATATCTCTTATCTACAGCAGTGAAGTCAATACAAGCTATGCTTCTTACTGGGGAGATACTTGCAAATAAACGATTCTCCATTGCTCCATTGGCCAAAATGGAAGATGTATTTCAATGTAATATCTCCCTATTATTCAATATCTTTGTTGAGATTACTGAACAAATACATTGAATGCTAAGAATGTATTGCATTGTCAGCACTGACTCCGTAAACTGTCCCCACGTATGATATTAACTTGGCTCTTCTACATTTTTTCTGCTTGTGATATCAGTATTTATAGTTTGCTCCACTGAAGTGCATAGGAATCCAAATAAACGCATTTGGGCAGTTCACCAAATGGGAAATCTCTGAAGTAATACACGTAAAGGGTAAACCTCCGCATATCCCATCTACAGTAGTGAAGTCAATACAAGATATGCAATTTAATTTAAACACACCTGCAAATATACAATTCTCCATATTTATAGTTTGCTCCACCCAGGGGTATAGGAATCCAAATAAACGCATTTGGGCAGTTCATCTAAAGAGACAACTCTGAAGTAATTCATATAAACGGTTTACCTGCACATATCCAATCTACAGCAGTGAAGACATTACAATATATGCAAGTTATCTTAGAGATACTGGAAATATACCATTGTCCATTTCTCCTTTAAAGAAAATGGAAGACATATTTGTAGGTTACACAGCAAACATATTATATACTGAGAAGATATTACATTGTCAGCTCTGACTCCCTTATCTGTCTGCAAGTACCATATCACCTTGACTCTTCTATCTTTTTCATGCTTGTGATATTAGTATTTAGCCTTAGCTCTATTGAAGCCCATCGAAAAGCAAATAATAGGATTGTGTGAGTTCACCTAAAATGAAACCTCTGAAATAATATACCTAAGGGGTAAACCTCCCCATATCTTATCTACAGCTATGAAGGCAATAAAGTTATGCTAGTTACCTGGGAGATTCTTGCGAAAAAAACATTCTCGATTGCTCCATTGGCCAAAATGGAAGATGTTTTTCAATGTCATATCTTCTTATTATTCGAGGATTTGTTTCACAGACATGGAATACTTAGAATATATTATATTTTCAACAGTGACTCCCTAAACTGTCTTCTTTATGATATCAACGCAACTTGACTCTTGTAACTTTTTTATTCCTGTTATATCAGTATTAACTTTTTCTCTACTGAAGGCCGTAGGAATCCAAATAAACTCATTTTGGCAGTTCACCCAATGGGAAATCTCTGAAGTAATACACCTAAAGGGTAAACCTCCGTGTATCCCATCCACAGCAGTGAAGTCAATACAAGATATGCAATTTAATTTAAATACACTTACAAATATACAATTCTCCATATTTATAGTTTGCACCACTGAGAGTCATAGGAGTCCAATTAAACGCATTTGGGCAGTTCATCTAAAGAGACAACTCTGAAGTAATTCATATAAACGGTTTACCTGCCCATATAAAATATACAGCAGTGAAGACATTACAATATATGCAACTTATCTTAGAGATACTGGAAATATACCATTTTCCATTTCTCCTTTAAGGAAAATGTCAGATGTATTTGTAAGTTACACAGCAAACACATTAAATACTAAGAAGATATTACATTGTCAGCCCTGACTCCCTTATCTGTCTGCAAGTACCATATCACCTTGACTCATCTATCTTTTTCATGCTTGTGATATTAGTATTTAGCCTTAGCTCTATTGAAGCCCAAAGAAATACAAATAATAGGATTATGTCAGTTCTCCTAAAATTAAACCTCTGAAATAATATACCTAAGGGGTAAACATCCCCATATCTTATCTACATCAATGAAGTCAATAAAGTTATGCTAGTTACCTGGGAGATTCTTGCGAAAAAAACATTCTCGATTGCTCCATTGGCCAAAATGGAAGATGTTTTTCAATGTCATATCTTCTTATTATTCGATGGATTTGTTTCACAGACATGGAATGCTAAGAGTATATTATATTTTCAGCACTGACTTCCTAAACTGTCTGCTTTATGATATCAAGTCAACTTGACTCTTGTAACGTTTTTATTCCTGTTATATCAGTATTAACTTTTTCTCTATTGAAGGCCGTAGGAATTCAAATAAAGGCTTTTTGACAGTTCACCCAATGGGAAATCTCTGAAGTAATACACATAAAGGGTAAACCTCCACATTTCCCATCTACCACAGTGAAGTCAATACAAGATATGCAATTTAATTTAAACACACTTCCAAATATAGAATTCTCCATTGCTCCGTTGGCCAAACTGAATGATGTATTTGAAGATAACTCAAGATATACACTGTATACCAAGAAGAGATGACACTGTTAGCACTGTTTCCCTACCTGTCTGCAATCATCATATAAAATTGACTCTTCTATCTTTTTCTTTTTTTTAATATCAGAATTTAGCTTTCGCTCTAGTGAAACCCATAGGAATCCAAATAAACAAATTTTGGCTGTTCTCCTAAAGATACAGATCTGACTTAATGTATGTAAAAGTTAAACCTCCATATCTCTTATCTACACCAGTGAAGTCAATCCAAGCTATGCTACTTACTTGGGAGATACTTGCAAATTAACGATTCTCCCTTGCTCCGTTGGCAAAAATGGAAGATATATTTCAATGTAATATCTTCCCTGTATTCAATATATTTGTTGATATTACTCAACAAATACAGGGAATGCTAAGAAGATATTACATTGTCAACACTGACTGTGTAAACTCTCCCAAAGTATGATATCCACTTGACTCTTCTGTCTTTTTCCTGCTTGAGAGGTCAGTATTTATCATTGGCTCTATTCAAGCCCATAGGAATAAAATAAAAGCTTTTTGGCAATTCAAATGAAGAAAAAACTCTGAGGTAATATATGTAAAGGGTAAACTTACACATCTCCTAACTGCAGCAGTGAACTCAATATATGCTATGCTAGTTACCTGGGAGATACTTGCAAATAAACCATTCTACATTGCTCCATTGGCCAAAATGAGAGATGTCATTCACAGTAGTATCTCCTTATATTCAATGTAACTGTTGGGATAACTCAACAAATACACTGAATACTAAAAAGGTATTGCATTATAATCACTGACTCTGTAAACTGTCCCCAATTATGATATCAACTTGGCTCTTATAAATTTTTCCTGCTTTTGATATCATTATTTATCGTTTCCTCCACTGAAGGGGATAGGAATCGAAATAAACTCATTTTGCCAGTTCATCTAAAGAGACAACTCTGAAGTAATACATGTAAACTGTATACCTGCTCAAATCCAATCAACAGCACTGAAGACAGTACAAGAGTTGCTAGTAATCTGAGAGATACTGGCAAATATACCATTTTCCATTGCTCTTTTCGCCAAAATGGAACAGGTATTTGTAGGTTACACAGCAAACACATTGAATACTAAGAAGGTATGACACTGTCAGCACTGAATCCCTACCTGTCTTCAAGCATCATATCAATCTGACTCTTCTTTTTCTTCTTTCTTTTAATATCAGAATTTACCTTTTGTTCTAGTGAAACCCGTAGGAATGCAATTAAACAAATTTTGGCTGTACTCCTAAAGAGATAGCTCTGGATTAATGTATGTAAAAAGTAAACCTCCATATCTCTTATCTACAGAAGTGAAGTCAATACAAGATATGCTACTTACTGGGAAGATAGTTGCATATAAACGATTCTCCATTGGCCAAAATGGAAGATGTATTTCAATGTAATATCTCCCTATTATTCAATATATTTGTTGAGATTACTCAACAAATACATTGAATGCTAAGAACATATTACAGTATTAACACTGACTCTGTAAACTTTAACAAAGTATGATATCAACTTGACTCTTCTATCTTTTTCCTCCTTGAGAGGTCAGTATTTATCATTTTCACTATTGAAGGCCATAGGAATAAAATAAAAGCATTTTGGCAATTCAAATGAAGAGAAAACTCAAGTAATATATGTAAAGGGTCAACGTCCACATATCCTAACTGCAGCAGTGAACTCAATATATGCTGTACTAGTTACCTGGGAGATACTTGCAAATAAACCATTCTATATTGCTCCATTGGCCAAAATGAGAGATGTCATTCGCATTAGTATCTCCTTATATTCAATGTAACTGTTTACATAACTCAACAAATACATTGAATACTAAGAAGTTATTGCATTGTAATCACTGACTACGTAAACTGTCCCCAATTATGATATCAACTTGGCGCTTATAACTTTTTCTGCTTTTGACCTCATTATTTATCGTTTCCTACACTGAAGGGGATAGGAATCCAAATAAACGCATTTTGCCAGTTCATCTAAAGAGACACCTCTGAAGTAATGCATGTAAACTGTATACCTGCTCATATCCAATCAACAGCAGTGAAGACAGTACTATATTTGCTAGTAATCTGAGAGATACTGGCAAATATACCATTTTCCATTGCTCCTTTAGCCAAAAAGAAATATGTATTTGTAGATTGCACAGCAAAAACATTGAATACTAAGAAGATATGACACTGTCAGCACTGAATCCCTACCTGTCTTCAAGCATCATATCAATTTAACTCTTCAATCTTTTTCTTTCTTTTAATATCAGAATTTAGCTTTTGCTGTAGTGAAACCCATAGGAATGCAAATAAACAAATTTTGGCTCTTCTCCTAAAGAGATAGCTCTGAAATAATGTATGTAAAAGGAAAACCTCCATATATCTTATCTGCAGCAGTGAAGTCAATACAAGCTATCATACTTACTTGGGAGATACTTGCAAATAAACGATTCTCCATTGCTCCATTGGCCAAAATGGAAGATGTATTTCAATGTAATATCTTCCTCTCACTCAATATTTTTCTTGAGATACATTAAATACTAAGAAGATACTACATTGTCAGCTCTGACTCCCTTATCTGTCTGCAAGTACCATATCACCTTGACTCTTCTATCTTTTTCATGCTTGTGATATTAGTATTTAGCCTTAGCTCAATTGAAGCCCATCGAAATGCAAATAATAGGATTGTGTGAGTTCATCTAAAATGAAACCTCTGAAATAATATACCTAAAGGGCAAACCTCCCCTTATCTTATCTACAGCAATGAAGTCAATAAAGTTATGCTAGTTACCTGGGAGATTCTTGCCAAAAACCATTCTCCATTGCTCCATTGGCCAAAATGGAAGATGTTTTTGAATGTCATATCTTCGTATTATTCGATGGATTTCTTTCACAGACATGGAATACTAAGAATATATTATATTTTCAACAGTGACTCCCTAAACTGTCTTCTTTATGATATCAACGCAACTTGACTCTTGTAACTTTTTTATTCCTGTTATATCAGTATTAACTTTTTCTCTATTGAAGGCCGTAGGAATTCAAATAAAGGCATTTTGGCATTTCACCCAAAGGGAAATCTCTGAAGCAATACACGTAAAGGGTAAACCTCCATATTTTCCATCTATAGCAGTGAAGTCAATACAAGATATGCAATTTAATTTAAACACACTTGCAAATATACAATTCTCCATGGCTCCGTTGGCCAAACTGAATGATGTATTTGAAGATAACTCAAGAAATACATTGTATACTAAGAAGAGATGACACTGTCAGCACTGTTTCCCTACCTATCTGCAAGCATCATATCAATTTGACTCTTCTACCTTTTTCTTTCTTTTAATATCAGAATTTAGCTTTTGCTCTAGTGAAACCCATAGGAATCCAAATAAACAAATTTTGGCTGTTCTCTTAATGATATAGACTTGAATTAATGTATGTAAAAGTTAAACCTCCATGTCTCTTATCTACAGCAGTGAAGTCAATCCAAGCTATGCTACTTACTTGGGAGATACTTGAAAATAAACGATTCTTCCTTGCTCCATTGGCCAAAATGGAAGATGTATTTCAATGTAATATCTTCCCTGTATTCAACATATTTGTTAAGATTACTCAAGAAATACAGGGAATGCTAAGGAGATATTACATTGTCAACACTGACTCTGTAAACTCTCCCAATGTATGATATCAACATGACTCTTCTATCTTTTTCCTCCCTGAGAGGTCAGCATTTATCATTGGCTCTATTAAAGCCCATAAGAATAAAATAAAAGCTTTTTGACAATTCAAATGAAGAGAAAACTCTCAAGTGATACATGTAAAGGGTAAACGTACACATCTCCTAACTGCGGCAGTGAACTCAATATATGCTATGCTAGTTACCTGGAAGATACTTGCAAATAAACCATTCTACATTGCTCCATTGGCTAAAATGGGAGATGTCATTCACAGTAGTATCTCCTTGTAATCAATGTAACTGTTCAGATAACTCAACAAATACATTGAATACCAAGAAGGTATTGCATTGTAATCTCTGACTCCGTAAACTGTCCCCAATTATGATATCAACGTGGCTCTGATAAATTTTTCCTGCTTTTGATATCATTATTTATCGTTTCCTCCACTGAAGGGGATAGGAATCCAAATAAACGCATTTTGGCAGTTCATCTAAAGAGACAATTCTGAAGTAATACATGTAAACTGTATACCTGCTCATATCCAATCAACAGCAGTGAAGACAGTACAACAGTTGCTAGTAATCTGAGAGATACTGGCAAATATACCATTGTCCATTGCTCCTTTATCCAAAATGGAAGATGTATTTGTAGGTAACACAGTAAACACATTGAATACTAAGAAGATATGACACTCTCAACACTGACTCGCTACCTGTCTTCAAGCATCATATCAGTTAGACTCTTCTATTTTTTCTTTCTTTTAATATCAGAATTTACTTTTTGCTCTAGTGAAACCCATAGGAATTCAATTAAACAAATTTTGGCTGTTTCCCTAAAGAGATAGCTCTGAATTAATGTATGTAAAAAGAAAACCTCCATGTCCCTTATCTACAGCAGTGAAGTCAATACAAGCTATGCTACTTACTGGGGAGATACTTGGAAATAAACGATTCTCCATTGCTCCATTTGCCAAAAAGAAAGATGTATTTCAATGTAATATCTCCCTATTATTCAATATATTTGTTGAGATTACGCAACCAATACATTGAATGCTAAGAAGATATTACATTCTTAACACTGACTCTGTAAAGTGTCGGAAAGTATGATATCAACTTTACTCTTCTATCTTTTTCCTCCTTGGAGGTCAGTATTTATCATTTTCTCTACTGAAGCACATAGGAATAAAATAAAAGCTTTTTGGCAATTCAAATGAAGAGAAAACTCGGAAGTAATATATGTAAAGGGTAAACGTCTACATATCCTAACTGCAGCAGTGAACTCAATATATGCTGTGCCAGTTACCTGGGAGATACTTGCAAATAAACCATTCTACATTGCTCCATTGGCCAAAATGAGAGATGTCATTCACAGTAGTATCTCTTTATATTCAATGTAACTCTTGACATAACTCAACAAATACATTGAATACTAAGAAGGTATTGCATTGTAATCACTGACTCCGTAAACTGTCCCCAATTATGATATCAACTTGGCGCTCATAACTTTTTCCTGCTTTTGACATCATTATTTATCGTTTCCTACACTGAAGGGTATAGGAATCCAATAAACGCATTTTGCCAGTTCATCGAAGTAGACAACTCTGAAGTAATACATGTAAACTGTGTACCTGCACATATCCAATCAACAGCAATGAAGACAGTACAATATTTGCTAGTAATCTGAGAGATACTGGCAAATATACCATTTTCCATTACTCCTTTAGCCAAAATGAAATATGTATTTGTAGATTACACAGCAAAAACATTGAATACTAAGAAGGTATGACACTATTAGCACTGACTCCCTACCTGTCTTCAAGCATCATATCAATTTGACTCTTCTATCTTTTTCTTTCTTTTAACATCAGAATTTAGCTTTTACTCTGGTGAAACCTATAGGAATCCAAATAAACAAATTTTGGCTCTTCTCCTAAAGAGATAGCTCTGAAATAATGTATGTAAAAGGTAAACGCCCATATATCTTATCTGCTGAAGTCAATACAAGCTATGACACCTACTTGGGAGATACTTGCAAATAAACGATCCTCCATTGATCCATTGGCCAAAATGGAAGATGTATTTCAATGTAATATCTTCCTATCATTCAATATCTTTGTTAATATTACTCAACAAATACATTGAATGCTAGGGAGATATTACATTGTCAACCCTGACTCTGTAAATTGTCCCAAAGTATGATATCAACTTGACTCTTCTATCTTTTTCCTCCTTGAGAGGTCAGTATTTATCATTTTCTCTATTGAAGCCCATAGGAAAAATAAAGCATTTTGACACTTCAAATGAAGAGAAAACTCTGACGTAACATATGTAAATGGTAAACGTCCACATATACTAACTGCAACAGTGAACTCAATACAAGCTATGCTAGGTACTTGGGAGATACTTGGAAATAAATCATTCTACATTACTCCGTTGGCCAAAATGAGAGATGACATTCAAAGTAATATCTCCTTAATATTCAACGTAAGTGTTGAGACTGCTCAACAAATACACTGAATACTAAGAATGTATTGCATTGTTAGCACTGACTCCGTAAACTGTCCCCACGTATGATATCAACTTGGCTCTTCTAAATTTTTCCTGCTTGTGATATCAGTATTTATTGTTTGCTCCACTGAAGGGCATAGGAATCCAAATAAACGCATTTGGGCAGTTCATCAAAAGAGACAACTCTGAAGTAATTCATATAAACGGTTTACCTGCACATATCCAATCTACAGCAGTGAAGACAGTACAATATATGCAAGTTATCTTAGAGATACTGGAAATATGCCATTTTCCATTTCTTCTTTAAGGAAAATGGAAGACGTATTTCTAGGTTACACAGCAAATACATTAAATGCTAAGAAGATATTACATTGTCAGCCCTGACTCCCTTATCTGTCTGCAATTACCATATCACCTTGACTCTTCTATCTTTTTCATGCTTGTGATATTACTATTTAACCTTAGCTCTATTGAAGCCCATCGCAAAGCAAATAATAGCATTGTGTCAGTTCATCTAAAATGAAACCTCTGCAATAATATACCTAAGGGGTAAACATCCCCATATCTTATCTATAGCAATGAAGTCAATAAAGTTATGCTAGTTACCTGGGAGATTCTTGCCAAAAAACCAATCTCCATTGCTCCATTGGCCAAAATGGAAGATGTTTTTGAATGTCATATCTTCGTATTATTCGATGGAATTCTTTCACAGACATGGAATACTAAGAATATATTATATTGTCAGCACTGACTCCCTAAACTGTCTGCTTTATGATATCAAGTCAACTTGACTCTTGTAACTCTTTTTATTCCTGTTATATCAGTATTAACTTTTTCTCTATTGAAGGCCGTAGGAATTCAAATAAAGGCATTTTGGCAGTTCACCCAATGGGAAATCTCTTAAGTAATACACGTAAAGGGTAAACCTCCGCATATCCCATCTACAGAAGTGAAGTCAATACAAGATATGCAATTTAATTTAAACACACTTGCAAATATACGATTCTCCATATTTATAGTTTGCTCCACTGAGGGGTATAGGAGTCCAAATAAACGCATTTAGGCAGTTCATCTAAAGAGACAACTCTGAAGTCATTCATATAAACGGTTTACCTGCACATATCCAATCTACAGCAGTGAAGACACGACAACATATGTAAGTTATCTTAGAGATACTGGAAAGACACTATTTTCCCTTTCTCCTATAAGAAAAATGGAAGATGTATTTGTAGGTTACACAGCAAATACATTAAACACTAAGAAGATATTACATTGTCAGCCCTGACTCCCTTATCTGTCCGCAAGTACCGTATCACCTTGACTCTTCTATCTTTTTCATGCTTGTGATATTAGTATTTTGCCTTAGCTCTATTCAAGCCCATCGAAATGCAAATAAGAGGATTCTGTGAGTTCACCTAAAATGAAACCTCTGAAATAATATACCTAAAGGGCAAACCTCCCCATATCTTATCTACAGCAATAAAGTCAATAAAGTTATGCTAGTTACCTGGGAGATTCTTGCCAAAAACCATTCTCCATTGCTCCATTGGCCAAAATGGAAGATGTTTTTGAATGTCATATCTTCGTATTATTCGATGGATTTCTTTCACAGACATGGAATACTAAGAATATATTATATTTTCAACAGTGACTCCCTAAACTGTCTTCTTTATGATATCAACGCAACTTGACTCTTGTAACTTTTTTATTCCTGTTATATCAGTATTAACTTTTTCTCTATTGAAGGCCGTAGGAATTCAAATAAAGGCATTTTGGCATTTCACCCAAAGGGAAATCTCTGAAGCAACACACGTAAAGGGTAAACCTCCATATTTCCCATCTATAGCAGTGAAGTCAATACTAGATATGCAATTTAATTTAAACACACTTGCAAATATACAATTCTCCATGGCTCCGTTGGCCAAACTGAATGATGTATTTGAAGATAACTCAAGAAATACATTGTATACTAAGAAGAGATGACACTGTCAGCACTGTTTCCCTACCTATCTGCAAGCATCATGTCAATTTGACTCTTCTGTGTTTTTCCTCATTGTGATAGCAGTACGAACTTTTACTCTATTGAGGCCCACAGAATTTCAAAAAAATGCATTTTGACAGTCCATCTATGAGACGCCTCTAGTGATATATTTAAAGGGACAACCTCCACATATCTTATCTATACCAGTGATGTCAAAACAACGGTGCGAGTTGTGTGAAAGGTGCTTGCAAATATGCCATTCTCCATTGCTGCCTTGGCCAAAATGGAATATATGTTTGAATATTACTCAACAAGTAGAATGAATACTAATAAAGTATTTCATTGTCAGACCTGACTCCCTATAATGTCAGCAATTGGGATATCCACTTGACTCTTCTATCTTTCTCCTGACTGTGATATCACTATTAAGCGTTTCCTCTTTTGAAGCCCAAAGGGATCCAAATAAACGCCTTTTGGCAATATACCTAAAGAGAAACTCTGAAGAAATATATGTAAGGGATAAACCTCCACATATCCTATCTGCAGCAGTGAAGTTTAAACAATCTATCCTATTTACCGGGAGATACTTGCAAATACACCATTTTCCATTGCTCAATTGGCCAAAAGAGAAGATGTATTTTAATGGAATACCTTCTTAATATTCAGTGTATTTGATTCAAAAATATTGAAAACTAAGAAGATATTATATGGTCAGCACTGACTCCGTAAAATGTCTGCACATATGATATCATGTCAACCTGCCTCTTCTCTTTTTTTCCTGATTGTGATATCAGTATTAAACTTTTGTTCTTTTGAAGACGATAGGAATCACAACAAACGCATTTTGGGACTTCACCTAAAGAGAAACCTCTGAAATAATATATGTAAATGGTGAACCACCACAAATCCTATCTACAGCAGTGAATACAATGTAACCTATACTAGACACCGGAAAAAGTCTTGCAAGTAAACCATTCTCCATTGTTGTGCTAGCCAAAATGTAAGATATATTTGGATGCAATATCTAATTTGTATTCAATGTATTTCTTACAAATACATAGAATACTAAGAAATTATTATATTGTCAGCATTGTCTCCCTAAACTGTCAGCAAATATGATATCATCTTCCCTCCTCTATCTTTTTTCTAATTGTGATATCAGTATTAGTCGTTTGCTCTATTGATGCCCATAGGAATCCCAATAAACGCATTTTGGCAGTTCCCCTTAAGAGAAAACTCTGACGTAATACATGTAAAGTGTTAATCTCCTCATATCCTATCTACAGTAGTGTAGTTAATGCACGAAATGCTAGTTACCTGAGAGATACTTCCAAATTTTCCATTCTCCTTTGCTGCTAAGGCCAAAATGGAAGCTATGATTAAAGATTACTCAAGAAATACATTGAATACTAAGAAGGTATTTCATTGTCAGACCTGACTCGCTAAAACGTCAGCAATTAGGATATCAACTTGACTCTTCTATCTTTCTCCTAACTGTGATATCACTATTAAGCATTTGCTTTTTTGATCCACAAAGGGATCCAATTAAACGGATTTTGGCAGTATACCTAAAGAGAAACTCTAAAGAAATACATGGAAAGGGTAAACCTCCACAAATCCTATCTACAGCAGTGAAGTTTATACAATCTCTTCTAGTTACCGGGGGATACTTCCAAATACACCATTCTCCATTGTTCAGCTGGCCAAAAGGGAAGTTGTATTTTAATGCAATACATTCTTAATAATCAATGTATTTGGTTCAAATACATTGAATACTAAGAAGACATTATATTGTCAGCACGGACTCCGTAAACTGTCTGCACGTATGATATCATGTCAACTTGACTCTTCTATCGTTTTCCTGATTTTAATATCCGTATTAAGCGTTTGCTCTTTTGATACCCATAGGAATCCAAATAAACTCATTTTGGCAAAACACCTATAGTGATAACATGGAAGTAATATTTGTAGACGGTAAACCTCCACATATGTTAGCTACAACAGTGAAATCTATACAATCTATACTTATTACCGGGAGATACTTACAAATACACTATTCTCCATTGATCAGTTGGCCAAAAGAGAATATGTGTTTTAATTTAATATCTTCTCAGTGTTCAAAATATTTGTCTCAAATGCATTGAATACTAAGAAGATATTATCTTGTCAGCATTTTCTCCCTGAACCGTCTGGAAGTATCATGTCAACTTGACTCTTCCATCTTTTTCCTGCTTGTGATATCAGTTTTTTGGGTTTACTCTATAGAAGCACATAGGAATCCAAATCACTACACTTTACCAGTTCTTCTAAAGAGAAATCTCTGAAGTAATACATGTAAGGGACAAACCTGCACTGATCCTATCTACAGCAGTGAAGAAAATACAAGATAT